>BSBN01000559.1:1200000-1800000 GCA_027924645.1 Cunninghamia lanceolata | reverse complement strand
AGGGATTAGGGATAGGGTTTAGGGTTGAAGGTTTAGGGTTGAGGGTTTAGGGATAAGGGATTAGGGTTTAAGGTACAGTGTCGAGGGTTGAGGGTTTAGGAATAGGGATAGTGTTTAGGGTTTAGGGTTGAAGGATTAGGGTTAAGGGATTAGGGTTTAGGATTTAGGGATAAGGAATTAGGGTTGATGATTGAGGGATTAAGGTTTAGGGTTGAGGGATTAAGGTTTAAGGTTTATGGTTGAGGATTAAGGGTTTAGGAATAGGGTTTAGAGTTTAGGGATAAGGGATTAGGGTTTAGGACCTTGAGGGATTAGGGTTTAGGCTTGAGGCTTTAGGGATAGCATTTAGGGTTGAGGAATTAGGGTTGAGGGTCGATGGATTAGGGTTAAGGTAGAGTGTTGAGGGTAGAGAGATTAGGGATATGGTTTAGGGTTGAGGAATTAGGGTTTAGGGTTGAGGGTTTAGGGATAAGGGATTAGGGTTTAAGGTATAGTGTCGAGGGTAGAGGGTTTAGGAATAGGGATAGCGTTTAGGGTTTAGGGTTGAGGGATTAGGGTTTAGGGTTTAGGGATAAGGAATTAGGGTTGATGGTTGAGGGATTAAGGTTTAGGGTTAAGGTTGAGGGTTGAGGATTGAGGGTTTAGGGATAGGGTTTAGAGTTTAGGGATAAGGGATTAGGGTTTAGGACCTTAAGGGATTAGGGTTTAGGGTTGAGGCTTTAGGGATAGCATTTGGGTTGAAGGATTAGGGTTAAGGGTCAATGGATTAGGGTTAAGGTAGAGTGTTGAGGGTAGAGGGATTAGGGATAGGGTTTAGGGTTGAAGGATTAGGGTTTAGGGTTGAGGGCTTAGGGATAAGTGATTCAGGTTAAGATAGAGTTGATGGTTGAGGGTTGAGGGATTAAGGTTTAGGGTTGATGGATTAAGGTTTAAGGTTGAGGGTTGAGGATTGAGGGTTTAGGGATAGGGTTTAGAGTTTAGGGATAAGGGATTAGGGTTTAGGACCTTAAGGGACTCGGGTTTAGGGTTGAGGCTTTAGGGATAGCATTTAGGGTTGAAGGATTAGGGTTGAGGGTTGATGGATTAGGGTTAAGGTAGAGTGTTGAGGGTAGAGGGATTAGTGATAGGGTTTAGGGTTGAAGGATTAGGGTTTAGGGTTAAAGGTATAGTGTCGAGGGTTGAAGGTTTAGGAATAGGGATAGCATTTAGGGTTTAGGGTTGAGGGATTAGGGTTTAGGGTTTAGGGATAAGGAATGAAGGTTGAGAGTTGAGGGATTAAGGTTTAGGGTTAAGGGATTAAAGTTTAAGGTTGAGGGTTGAGGGTTTAGGGATAGCGTTTAGGGTTGATGGTCAATGGATTAGGGTTAAGGTAGAGTGTTGAGGGTAGAGGGATTAGGGATGGGGTTTAGGGTTGAGGAATTAGGGTTTAGGGTTGAGGGTTTAGGGATAAGGGATTAGGGTTTAAGGTATATGGTCGAGGATTGATTGTTTAGGAATAGGGATAGCATTTAGGGTTTAGGGTTTAGGGTTGAGGGATTAGGGTTTAGGGTTTAGGGATAAGGAATTAGGGTTGAGTGTTAAGGGATTAAGGTTTAGGGTTGAGGGATTAAGGTTTAAGGTTGAGGGTTGTGGGTTGAGGGTTTAGGGATAGTGTTTAGGGTTAAGGGATTAGGGTTGATGGTTAATGGTCCATGGATTTGGGTTAAGGTAGAGTGTTGAGGGTTGAGGGATTAGGGATATGGTTTAGGGTTGAAGGTTTAGGGTTGAGGGATTAGGGTTTAAGGTTGAGGGTTTAGGGATAAGGTATTAGGGTTTAAGGTATAGTTTCGAGGGTTGAGGGTTTAGGAAAAGGATAGAGTTTAGGGTTGAGGGTTAAGGGATTAGGGTTTAGGGTTTTGGGATAAGGAATTAGGGCTAAGAGTTGAGGGATTAAGGTTTAGGGTTGAGGGATTAAGGTTTAAGGTCGAGGGTTGAGGGTTTAGGGATAGCGTTTAGGATTGAGGGATTAGGGTTGATGGTCGATGGATTAAGGTTAAGGTAGAGTGTTGAGGATAGAGGGATTAGGGATAGGGTTTATGGTTGAAGGTTTAGGGTTGAGGGATTAGGGTTTAGGGTTGAGGGCTTAGGGATAAGGGATTAGGGTTTAAGGTACAATGTCGAGGGTTGAGGTTTTAGGAATAGGAATAACATTTAGGGTTTAGGGTTGAGGGATTAGGGTTTAGGGTTTAGGGATAAGGAATTAGGGTTAAGGGTTGAGGGATTAAGGATTAGGGTTGAGGGATTATAGTTCAAGGTTGAGGGTTGATGGTTTAACGATAGGATTTAGAGTTTAGGAATAAGGGATTAGGATTTAGGACCTTGAGGGATTAGGGTTGAGAGTTGAGGCTTTAGGGATAGTGTTTAGGGTTGAGGGATTAGGGTTGAGGGATTAGGGTTAAGGTAGAGTGTTGAGGGTAGAGGGATTAGGGTAAGGTTTAGGGTTGAGGGATTAGGGTTTACGGTTAAGGGTTTAGGGATAAGGGATTAGGGTTTAAGGTATAGTGTCGAGGGTTGAGGGTTTAGGAATAGACATAGCATTTAGGGTTTAGGGATAAGGGTTAAGGTAGAGTGTTGAGGGTAGAGGGTTTAGTGATAGGGTGTAGGGTTTAGGGTTGAGGGATTATGGTTTAGGGTTAAGGGAATAGGGTTTAAGGTAAAGTGTTGAGTGTTTAGGGATAGGGTTTATGATTTAATGTTTAAGGGTTGAGGGTTGAGGCTTTAGGGTTTAGGGTTAAGTGAGCTCGACCTAGATGGCTAAGGATGGATGGAGAGGTAGACAAGGAGTGACTGAGAGATGTAGAGAGGGGAGAGGTAGAGATGTGAGGGGGAGAGATAGGTGAGAGATAGAGAGGTGAGAGATAGAAGAAATACATGGAGAAATGAATAATATAGATTTTTCTATAGCAAGATAAAACACGCTCGCTTTATAATGGGAGCACATTTTTGATTGCTATACAAACAGTACAAAGGCATGGACCCCTGTGATCCAAGCCTTTACATAACATTTGTTTAGTAATCCAAAATGTCCTCATGTTATAATGCGAGTGCATTATGGCTTGGTCTTCCCAAGCCTTAGGCTCGGCATCACCAAACCATAACGTGAGCACATTATAACGTGCTCGTGTTATGGCCTAGAACTTTTTTTTGAAGTTTGGCTACTTTTTGGCCCCCCAACTTTTTGCACCTGCCCCACACTCCCAAAAGTGAAAGTAAAAATGGTGTGGGTAAAAATAAATGAAGCATCCAAATCCCACTATATCACAAATCCTAAATCCCCAAAATCCCACAAATCCCGCTCCCTATCTAAACGTTCTAAAAATCCTAAGTCCATTTGGGTCCCTAAGTACTCAAATCGGAAAAATAACAAATCCCCATTACTCCCAACACCCCCTTCTAATCACAAGCTTCAAAATCTAAAATGGTGTGTGCAACCATTGGTCTTGGTTCCTTTCCATTCCACAACTTTCCCAAATACCTCCATCTCTGCATCTTTCATCCACTATCCCACATATTCCACCTGTCATATCCCTATGGTCCATTCTTTTACATAATCCACATCATAATCCACTATCCCCCATCCATCCTTGCATAAACCTATCATAATCCACCAAAAATCCAAACAACTCAATATCCATATCCAACAAAAATCTAAACAATAAAATCAATTCATCCAATCAACTCACATTCTTCCAATCAATCAATCCAATTCATCATCCAATCCTATCATCAACTAATCCATCGAAACCAATCAAAATTCATCAAACCATTCCAATCAAATCAATTCTTCAAATCAATTTCCTCATTTCAATCATTCAATCAAATCACATCAATCCAAGCAATAAACTCAAATGCAAATCATCTTTAATCCATACCAATCAAACCAATCAATCTTGTCAAATTATCCAATTACATCAATGGTCTTGATCCTAGCCTTGTTGTAAACCAAATCAATCAATTAATCCATCAATCATCAATCAAATCCTGGTGTTTCTCGCATGGCCAACAACACTAGTGTCAATCAATCATATCAATTGTCTTATATAGGATGTTGCATTGTCAAAACTAGATCAGGCATCTTATACGGCATGTTTCATTCCTGAAACCAGACACTATCAATCAAATCAGTTAATCAATCAATTAATCATTTGTTTACAACTTGATAGGGGGAATACCTTGTTTGTTTTTGAATAATTTGTGCATGCTTGCTTGTGTGTGTTATCATTTTATCTTGCATTTGTATCCGAATCATTCCCAGCTAATATTCATATCTTGTATCTAGACAAGGTTGTATTACGCTGGGGCACGAGAAACATCATCACCCTAGTCTTTATACCTTAGTGCATAATGTCTTTGCTATATCAAACTATATGGTTGCTCACCTTAATGCAGAATAATGTATCATTCCTCCATTTGACCCATCCCTTATATTTCCTCCACCTCCTTAATCAATATGTTTCATCCATTTCTAGAGCCTACCCATGTTCTTCTAACCCACCTATCCTCTCAAGGGGGCATACCATCCCTACATCATTTTTCCTTGTCACTTTCAAGTGACTGGGGCATCATCATCTCTAATCCTACCATCTTCTTCTATCCAACTAAAAACTATATTTTATCTTTTTTTCAAATGATGTTGCTTCGCAACACCATCTCAAAGAGGGACAAAATCTAGACACCTAAAATTGACTCCAATTTCACCATCACTCACTATACCTTATTCTTCCACATTAATTAAATAATTGTTAATTATTTAATTAAGTTAATTTTCCCACTTCCTAGCATTAATTAAATAACTTACAATTATTTAAATAATTTATAATTATTTAATTAATTAAATCATGATACTACATTAATTAAATAAATCAAATTAATATCACATCTTCTTCTCAATTCCTTTCCTTTTTTAACTCATGTGTATCTAATTAATTTATTTACTTAGATAATCCTCTCAATTATCCTCTCATGTTCTTTTGATTTATTTCCTTTTAAATCAAATAAAAATCAAATCATTTTCCCCTTTCAAATCTTATCTTTTACTTGTTTTATTTCCTCTTTTGTGAAATAAAGCGAAAAATCAAATCCCTTCTTTCTTCTAATGTTAATTAAATAATTTATATTATTTAATTGATTAAATCATAAATCCAAAATTAATTAAATAAATCAAATATTTATTTAATTAATAAGATTCTAATAACATCTTGATTTCTTTCCAAAATTGAACTCATGTGTATCTAATTAATTAATTTAATTAGATAATTCATCAATTATCCTCCCATCCTTTTTCAAAGATTTATTTCCTTTTGAGGATTTAAAACTATAATCAAATCTCTTTCTATCTTTTGAAATCCTATCTTATCTTGTTTTATTTCCTCTTTCATCAAATAAAGCAAAAATCAAATCTCTATCAAATCTTCTTCCCTCCACATCAAAACTCTATAAATATAGCCTCAACCAAGCCATTTGGAGGACACAACAAAGTAAAGTTATGCGGCAGGAATCACGAGCAATCAACATATCAACATATCAATCATTCTATCAATCAAAGTGTGCGGATTTGATTAGAGGAGAAGATTTTTTGTATTTGCATTGATCTTTTGTTTTCCTTTGATCAATTTTTAGGTATGGAGTTTGGTAAGAAGAAAACAAACTCCTATGTGGACACATGATGTGAAACACCAAAATCTAATAACCATTCCTCATGATATTGTAAGATATTACAAACAAATAGTACTTCATCAACCATACCTGAACTTATCTCAACCAGATTTGCTTCCTCTTTGGAATCATCCTTGTCTTCTTTCCTCTTCCAACAATATTTCTTGAGATGTCCCGATTTGTTGTAGTACCAACATTTTCCCTTACCTTTTTTGCCTTTTGACTTATATCTTGATGTACCTTTCAAATTCTACCCCTTTTCTGTGGATTGACCCCTAGCCACCATTACTTCTGGTGTGGAGGTTTTTCTATTAGATTTCCTCTACACCTCCTCAAATAACAAAGCTCCCACAACAACACAATCAAATTCAAGGGTGTCAATTGTGCTAAAGCTAATGGAAGTGACTAAGTGATTCCAGGATTCAGGCAATGAACACAATAACGTGATTGCCTTGTCTTCATCTTTGATTTTTACATCCATACTAGTTAATTGGCATATAAGAGTATTGAAAACATTTAAATGATCAGCAATTTTAGTACCTTCCTCTATTTGCAAACTATACAACCACCTCTTCAAGTAGATTTGGTTTGTCAAGGAATTTTGTCATGTAAAGACTCCATTTTGCTCCATAAGCATGTTTTTGTTTCCTCTCCAACAATATTGAAAAGAACATCATATACCAAACACAACTGAATTGTGCTAAGATCTCTTGTATCCAAATCTTCCCAGTCCTCATCAATCATATTTGTAGGTTTCTTTGACTTGCCTTCCAATGTCTTATGTAATCCTCATTGCACTAAAAAAATCATGCATCTTGAGCTTCTACAACTCAAAGTTATTCTTCCTATTGAACTTCTCCACCTCAAACCTTGCATTCGAAACCTTCACTATTTGATGTTGTAGAACAAACACCAAACCCTAATAAAATTGCTACAAAATAAAATCTATGATACCACTTGTTGAAAAACCTAGGTTTTAATGATAAAATTTAAGCTCTAGAATCATATAATATTATAGCATGAATTAGTTACGAACAAAATAGACATAAAAATAGAATAACAAACTAACAAAATAAGAAATCACATTAGAAGACAAGAAGATTTACATGGTAAAACCCTAGCAATATATGCCAGGGAAACGTCCACAGGGCAAAGTATTGGTATTCTTATTGCTTAGAGAAAAATTATATAAAGATATATATGATATCTTCAACATATATATAATATCTTCAAGGCTATAAAGATATATATAATATCTTCAACATATCTGCCACATCAAATTTAGGGATTTTTGATGAACCGTCCAAATTTTTCTCTTTAGGAAAGAGAAATTTTTTAATATAAGATTTTTTTTTTTATATTGTTGTCACACAAATACAACACACCTTAGCGCTAGAAGATGTTCAAAAAATAAAGAATCATTTTGGAGGGGTACATAAATACTCTTACATAAACATTTCGGCTAACCTTGTTTCTTTGTATTATAGTTTCATCTTGGGTTTTTGAATTTTATGGTGATTCTAATATTATTATGATAATAGAGCGTGAATGATGTGATAATGGGTGTGGTATTCTACAGGTTTCGACGATAATATCAAATGGTTCTCCCTGGTATGGCTGGTAACCAAATAACTCATTTTCCTTTTGTATTTGATCTAGAAAACTTCAACTCATGCAAAACTATTGTTTCAATGTATGTAGACCCAAAGCAAATGGAGAATGAGAGTAACAACTCTTAGTCTGACGAACTTGAGATCGCGGTCTGGTTTTAAGGTTCTATTAACATTTTCAGAATTTCCTTAGCTTTTAGCTTTTTAGATTTGCACTAGCCTATGTTTGTACTTTCCCTTATTCATGCAATACTTGGCTTGTCAAGTGTTTATTTTGCTAATGCCTTTGTCTAATAGTCTTGGAAGACATTAGTTTTTACGAAAGGATAAGTGTCGCTTAAATAGTCAATACTTTTGTTTGTGCTTCTCAAGTACTTTGAGGGAGTTGTAGCACTTTTTTTCACATTACTTAAAATAAAAATGTCAGTTATAAGATCTAGTAGAATTTAATTGTGTAGTTTCCAAAAAATCAGTTATTGTTGATTTATATAAAATGTGGAGCATTAAAGATTGTTGGTGGAGGATACAAACAAACACAACACACAAATATTTAAAACTCACAAATATAGAATTGCATGAAATGCCTAGAGTGCTACAACACTCAACTATTCATTGATCACTTGATAAAAAAACCTTACAAATTGCCTCTATTTATGGAGGTCTTCACAACATGATACTAGTACATTGCATTTAATGTTTTTTTCCTTATTGAAACTTCCAATCCTTATCTATAAACTTTTTTATCCATTTAGAATCTTTTTAACACGACACTTCTAAACTTATCTATAATCTTTTAATTATAACTTTACCTTTTAATTAAGGACAATTAATATTGGTGGTTTATGGAAGAATTTAACACATCAAAACTTCCCCATAATTTTGACCACTAACTACTTCAGCATCCACAAACTTTGTCTTCAAAATGCCTTTGTCAGCCAATCTTCAGATCTGCAAGACTCAAAATAGATTTCTCTAAACTATCTAGAAGTACTCTTCCTACAAAGTCACTATTGCATAATACCTTTCACATAAGACAATAACTTCCTTTGAATCAAAACAAATAATCATTTATCAAACAACTCAAACATTCAATCCTGGCATGATTCTTTTTTTGTTCGACATGTGAGTATTTATGCAATGCATGTACAACTTTTTGAACATAGTTGTGACCTTTTACCAATTTGACACATCAATCCATCCACAATTCACCTACATACAATCTGTCATAGATTCCTTCGTCCACTCTCCATTATAGCACATTATTTTAGAATGATTCTTCAATCCACAAATACTACAAGGATGAAGATCCCAACACATTTCCTTCTATGCCATTGCCTATGACAATGTGAACACTGAAAACGTTATTTTTTTAATTGACTCCTTTATACTTGTATTACCTATAAAACCACTTTTATTTTTACCTCTAACATATCCAAGAACTTCATTCTTTGGCCTCACTCTAGATTCAATGGGTTCTCTAATTCCTTGTCCATACTTTCCCATACCTTTTCCATCATAGCCCATTCTTTTCATCATCTTAAAACTAACATTCTTTAGAGAACATCCTTTGTCATTAGATATCACAACTAATAAGATTTTCAGATTCAAACACCTTTTTATCTCGAACCTTACACTCATTTTCTAAAGAAATTATTCCAACCAAACCATCTAGTGCACTTGGAACATCATACAAATAATCACATAATGAAGAATTTAAACAATCATTTTCTTTTAGACATGCTACAAGTAACTGATCTAATTGATTATTTTGTTCTTTCAATTTTGATATTTAATTTTTTGTGAACTATTTGTTTTTTCAAGAACCTTCAATTTCTCTTCCAATTCTTTATTATTCTTTATAACTTTATCAAACCATTTCAACTTTTCTTCCGATTCTATATATTTCTTTTTAACTCTTACAAATTCTTCTTTAACTTTCATTAATTCTTCTTCCAACAAATCCTTTTCAACCATTAAATTTTCATATTATTTTTTACTCTTTTACCAATCTTTCGCATTGAGACAAATAATTAAATTTACTTGGTGCTGATGCACTTGGTTGTGATTCATTCCGCTACAATGAAATCTGGATTCATATCTTTCCTTCTTTATTGCTAAGATTATTTGGCATCTTTGCTCGCCTTCAATCCTCTATTATGTGATGTCTTCAAACATTTTAAGTGCTACTAGCTACCTTATAGTGACTTCTTTGTCTTCAAATTCAACAATCTCCTTAGCGGCTTCAACCCTTAACTTTTTGTCTAACTTTCAACAACTTCTTTTAGCTTCAAATTCTATGATTTCTTGCTAGCAATTTGTTTTTAGACATGGATGATTCTCTATGATATCTTTATTTCCCATGGATGCTATGACTCCCTTGAATTTTCTTTGGCCACGATTATCATTCTAAGTGATAGAATCTTTAGATTTGCAATTTCACCTTTGTCTTCAAATTACCCTTACAATCTCCCTTTTCGTAGTCTTTTGCCATGGAAATTTCTTCTTCAGGGATCTCCTTCCTTGGTGGCTAGATGTTGTGACCTCTTATGTGATCTATAATTCTTTTTCTTTTTCTTCCTCAACAATCTAAAGACTTTTTTTTGTCTCCTTGCTGGCTTTGGCCTCAATTCAAATCAATTCTTTCTTTAGGACTTCCTTCTAATATGATTTAGTCTTCTAACATAGGTGAACTATATTCAAAGGATACAGTTTTCCCTTCTGGCATCAAAAGATCCTAAATGCTATGACCCTTTTGTAAATTAGAGCTTATTACAATTTTGTGACCTCCTTCAATTTCAGATAGAAGCTACAACTTCATAATTTGTGGCTTATGATTCAGTGAACTATAACTACTACAATGGACTTTGGTGACATACTTTTTGGGGTGATCAAATTTTTATTTTGCAGCAACTTCAACCTTCTGAAGATTTGTAAACAAACAAATATGACAACAGATTTAAGAGGAACAAACAAAAAACCATAAAAAGATACATGCAGCAGCACAAAGAATAAACCTTTTATTGCAGTTGAAAAAACTAGAGAGCTACAGCTCTTTATTACAATGTATATGCATTTGCTACATAGGAAACTATAAGGAAAAAATAGAAAAAACAAACTAAAGATAGCATGATTAACATGCAACAAAGAAGATGGGAAATTTCCTAAAAATAACTAATAAGAAGAAAAAAGAAACTGCTATTTGCAGCATCAAGAAGAAAATAGAAACTGCTATCTGCAACATCAGTTATCCAACATACTCCCCCTTGATGCAAAGAGGACTCACAATACGATCTCGAAGCATAAAAAACTAAAACTTCGCAACTGCCTTGGTGAAAATGTCTGCAAGTTGTTCTGTAGTCTTGATATACCTGAGTTCTACTTCTTTCTTTTGCACTAAATCTCTGATAAAATGATATTTCAGATCAAAATGTTTAGTTCTACTATGGTGCATGGGATTTTTTGCCAATTTGATTGTGCTCATATTATCACAAAAGAGAACTGTAGGCTAAACTTATTTTTCTCCAATCTCTTCAAGAATTTTTCTGAGCCATAATGCTTGAGTACCTATAGAGGTGACTGCAACATATTCTGCCTCTATGGAAGAAATAGTAACTATGCTTTGTTTCTTTGAACTCGAAGAAACCAAACCAGAACCAAAAGTAAAATAATTACCAAAGGTAGAATTTCGGTCATCCACACTACCTCCCCAATCAGAATCACTGAAACCAACTAGATTAAATCCTTTAGAATTGTAGTAATGAATGCCAAAAGTAAGAGTTCCTTTCACATACCTCAAAATTCTTTTAGTAGCCTTCATATGTAATTCAGAAGGTTCTGTCATGTACCTTGAAACAAGAGAAACTGCATAAGCAATATCAGGCCTTGTGTGGGTTAGAAACATTAGACTACCAACAACACTTCTATAAGCTATCCCATCAACTCTTTTAGCACCATCCTCTCTACACAACACAACTCCATGAGAAATTGGAGTGGAGGATGGTTTACATTCAACCATATCAAACTTCTTCAACATATCCTTGGCATATTTTGTTTGACAAAGGAAAATTCCATCCTTACTTTGATAAACCTCCATGCCTAGAAAATATTGCATAAGGCCTAAATCTTTCATTTCAAACTCATTCATCATAGCATGCTTGAATTCATCCTTCATCTTAGAACTACTGCCCATATACAACAAATCATCAACATATAAACTCACAATAATAATATCATTACCTTCTTGTTTGTAGTAGAGGGTAGGCTCACTCTTACTTCTCTTGAAGCCATTCTGCTGAAAATACCCACCAATCCTAGCATACCAAGCTCTTGGTGCTTGCTTGAGGCCATACAAGCCTTTCTTCAGCTTGTAGACATGATGTTCTTTTCCTTGCACCTCAAAACCTTGTGGCTGTTCCACATAAATTTCCTCATCTAAGTACCCATTCAAGAAGGCACTTTTCACATCCATGTGATGAATGCTCCATTTCTTTTGGGCTACAAGGGAAATCAACATTCTAATAGTCTTTGTCGGGCTACGGGTGCAAATGTTTCTTCATAATCAATGCCATACCTCTATGTGAAGCCTTTAGAAACTAATCTTGCTTTGTGTCTTTCAACACTCCCATCACTATGGTACTTAGTCTTGTAGACCCATTTAGTTCCAATCTTTTTCTTGTCATGAGGAAGCTCTGTAAGCTCCCAAGTACCATTCCTATGAATAGCATCCATCTCTTCTTGCATTGCTTGCACCCAAACTTCATTAACACATGCATCTTCATAACATGATGGTTCAAAAATAGATTGTGAAAATAAAGCAAAATTTATTGTTTCACCTATTGGATTCTCTTCATGTGCTTGGATTGTACTTCTTTGATAGATATCACTTAAACTTCTTACCTTCCTTGTAGGACTTGGACTTGAAACTAAAGAACTAGATGAGGGGCTATTTGGTGGATGTATAGCATTTGGAATTGTAGTATTAGCTGGTTGCTCATGATCAATATCAGCAATAATACCACCATTCAAAATAGATTTAGACTTCTCAACATGGCCTTTTTGATGACCATAAACTCCCCCTTCATAAAAAATCACATCTCTTGAAACAAGAATACTATTAGTGCAAGGGTTATACAACCTGTAAGCCTTACTTTGCTCACTATATCCAACAAAAATGCATGACTCACTTTTGGGATCTAATTTTTGTCTCTTTTGATTAGCCACATGAACATAGGCTAAACAACCAAAAACTCTAAAATGATTAACATTAGGCTTTTTTTCATACCAGGCTTCATAAGGAGTCATCATGTCAAGAGCTCTAGTAGGACTCCGATTGAGAATGTACACTATTGTAGCAACAGTATCACCCCAAAAAGAATTGTCTAATCCTTTGGTATGTAGTATACTCCTTGCCATTTCCACCATTGTACAATTTTTCCTTTCAGCTACCCTATTTTTTTGAGGTGTGTAAGCAGTGGTGAGTTGACTTTTGATACCATTCATATCACAATAATTCCTAAAATCTCTTGAACAAAATTCTCCTCCACGATCTATCCTTAAGAATTAGATCTTACAACCTTTTTCATTTTCCACAAAGGCTTTAAACCTTTTGAATGTATCAAAGGCTTCATCCTTGGCCTTCAAAAAATAAACCCAACACTTACGTGAGTAATCATCAATAAGAGTAATGAAATATGATGACTTAGCCAAACTCTTTGTCTACATAGGACCATAAATATCTGAGTGAACCAATTGAAGTGGGTAATGGGCCCTCCATGCATTTCCTTTTGGAAATGACTCTCTTGCATGTTTTCCTTTAGCACAGCCTTCACAAACTTCCTTGTGTTCTTGAACCTTAGGCAAACCATAAACCAAATCTTTTGAAGTGAGAAACATCAAACTATGAAAATTCAAATGTCCATATCTGAGATGCCATAGCCAACTCTTATCCTCATATGCCATACTGGCAAGATGGCTGCTATGTTCACCAAACTTCAATGGGAACATTCTATTCTTTGACATAGGCACTACTGTAACCACCCTATTGCCTTGATTTTTATCATAAATTATACATTGCTAATTTTCAAATACCACCTTATAATTCTTCTCACACAACTGCCCAACACTCAATAAATTATGTTTTAATTGTGGAGTGTAATAAATATCAGTCACACATTTCTTACCTTCTTTTGTATTCACCTCCATAGCTCCTTTAGCTACAACCTCCAAGGACTTGTTATCACCAAGCTTAATTTTAGATTTGAAACTTTTATCCATTGTAGAAAAAATCTCATTATTCCCTAACATGTGGTTAGAACAACCTGAATCTAAATACAAGACTTCTTTAGAACTATTTTTAGCTTTGTCATATGATAAGAATAAATTACTAGGAGAAGCCTCATCATTCTCATTAGCAAAATTAGAACTTCTATTGTTATTACCTTATTTTAATCTGCATTCCCTTTCAAAGTGACCATACCTATTGCAGTGATAACATTAAACATTTCTTTTATCAAATCTGCCTCTACCTCTTCCTCTTAGACCATCTCTTCGTCCTCTGTTTCCTCTTGAAGAATTTTGATTTTGACCTCTGCCTTGGCCTTGATTATTTTTGGTGCTTGTGATAGCATTTTCATTCTTTGTAATTTGTACTTTGGAAGCAAAAGCCTTCTCATTACTTTCTCCAGATGAATCTCTCAATCTTTCTTCATGAGACATGAGAGATCCAACAAGCTGATCAAACTGAAGAGCAGTCAAATCCTTGCTTTCTTCAATGATGATGGCAACATTATTCCACCTTGGTATTAGAGACCTCAACACCTTTTTTATCACAACTTCATTGTCCATAGTTTCTCCAAGAGTAGCCATTTTATTAACCACATCTTTTACTCTTACACAATAATCACTCACATTTTTACTTTCTTACATCTTCAAATTCTCAAATTCTCTTTCTAAAATGTCTGCAACTTCACAACTTTGACTTGATCACTACCTTGGTAAGCTTCTTTTAGAGTCTTCCAGGCATCTTTAGCTGTCTATGCACCTGCAATTCTTGGAAATAGGATCTTATCAAGAGCTATTTGAATGTGAAATAAAGTCTGTGCATTCTGTTGGTTATTTTCTCAAACTGGATGCTTATTCCCATAATCCCTACAAAATAGCCATCATTGATCAACAGGATTCCAGGGCCAGGGGCCAACAGTATAGGAGATAGACTCTATAAATATATCCTCTTCTTCTTTAGGCTCTGCAAAATCAAGGGGGTTATTCCCTATTCAACATCTATAAAATGCATCTATGTATTTGCTGGGATGTTGACACAAAGTAGATAAATCCTCTATTAAGCAAACCAAAACTGTGAGATAAGTGCAAAGGGGCTAGCTTTGGGCCTATGTTCAGTTGTAGACAGAGGATTTTGGTCCTAAAACTATTTCTAAAGTCCTAAAAGGTTTGTTTATGAAGTTTGAGTTTGATTTATGTCTGGATACAAAACTAGGACTTTGGTTTACAATAGAGATACTAGACTAGATTTGGTGCCTATCCAGGGCTCGGAGTCAATAGACATATATATGTGAATATCTACCACAGACTTGAGACAATAATCAGATTTTAAGGGGCTTTTGAAATGTCTTCCTTATAGAAAATACCCAAGAGAGAGTATTTAGTTATTTCTGCTTACCAACATCCTTACTGCAATGTATTCTTCTTAACACTTAATCCAAAACATTCAATCTACTCCTTGAGCAGAAGTAAGAGACTAAGTACTCAATATAGAAAACCTATATTCTAGAATCTATAACACCCCTTAGATGTTCAGAGTCAGAAGAAAAAAACACATTCAGTTTGGAGAGAAATAACGAAACACATGCAATGGAGCATTACTCATTTAAATCAACATGAAATTGATGATTCTGTGCATAATACATACAACATACAATTCATAAACGCACGAGACACCTAAAACAGAGTCACCAAAAAGTTGTATTCCTACTGCAGCCAGAAGTTTGTCCAGTTTTCAACAACTAAAAATGAGTAACATCATCCTCCTTATACAACAAGGAAGTGTACTCAACACATTAATTACAAGGCAAGTCAAAAATTTTCCAGATACAATGCATGATCAGATTGGTGCTCAAAATAATTAATGCAGCAGAGTACAAAACAGGAAGAAGCAAGACAAGGGTGAGGAATGGTTGAGCTCGAGCCCTGTGTCGTCGCTGGAAGACTCCCCATCACAAATCAGGTACTTGACCGTTCAACCATTGGCCCATGCCTATCTACAATCCTACCATAATGGCTCAACCACCGGCAGCTCCTCCCAGAAATAGTAACAGCATACACATTTGAAGTTTTTCCCGCTCAAAAATGGGCCGCAGACAAAGAAAACCATCGCTCCAGCAAAATTAAAACACATCCATCGATCATCTCCCCATCGCTGAGATCTGTGGCTCAAAACACCTTTGAAAAGTCGTGAACCAATGATATCATGCCACGTAGGCACCTTGATCCTCCATCACTGACTCTCCGCCTTCACCATTTTGCCACTTTCGCCCTTGTATATGCAAAAAGACATATGCATATACAACTGCCACTGTTCACCTTTCAAAAATCCTTTGTATATGCAAAATGCATATACATCTGTTTGATATACAAGGTGGACTTGAAACTTTTATGCATCAGAATGTACCTTCTTTTGAAGTCCGGCTTGTATCTCCTTCATTTGCATCTTTGCTTTGTATATCGCATATACAAACGCGATATATAACCTACGGACCTGAAAATCTATCTATTACAGCTTGATTCCTCCTTCGGGTCTGGAATGTATATTTCTCCTTTTGCATATCGGCCTGTATATGCAAACATACAAATCCCCTAACATACAAGCAAGGAATCTTTTAGGATATGCGATGTAGATTCCCTCTTGTATGTCGCCAATGTATGTCAAACATACATTCAACCTTGTATCTGCCTCTCCTGTATGCCAAATATACAAACCTGTTTGTATATGCCTACAGGCCCTACCACATGTATCTACGCCGCACTGTAGCAAATGTATATTTATTTGTATGTCAAATATACAAACACAAATATACAAACCCCTTCATACAACTGTGGAATTTGTGACAGAATATTTGATGAATGCATACTTTCCTTGTATCTTTCAACACCTGCATGTTGACTTGTATGTTAGAGATACATTAACCCTTGTACATTTTTCATTGTGTGCTGGCGATGAACCTAAAACACTGTAGCAGATGTATATCGGGCCTCCTTGTATATTTTTCATTGCATAAGACCCGATGTATATTGACATACATTTATTCCTGCACATACAAACACAGGATCTTCTACAGAATATTCCCTCAATGTATCTTCCACCTTGAACCCGATATGCAATTAAAAATGCATACAAGTGCAGAATATTCCCGAGAGTCTTGCGAAAGATTTCACTAATGTATATGCAACCTGATATACATTAAAATAGGCATATAACTCAAATTTTCAACATTTTATGGAAGCTGATTAAGATTTCACAAGTCTGCCAATGTACATTTTGCCTGTAACTTAATTTTAGAACGCTATACTTAGGTGATCAACACCACATTCTTCTTCTTAGCTTCCTTCTTAGCTGTTCTATCATTGGCTGCAAGAGCATTCCAATCAGCTAGCTCATCATATCCTGTTTCTACAATTTCCCATAAATCTTTTCCTATCAAAAAAGTCATCATCTTGATGCACCAATAATCATAATTAGATCCATTAAATTCTAGGATTAGCAAAGAGTTAGAATTTGACATGATAAATTTTCTAACAAATTCACCTGCTCTGATACCAAATGAAGATTTTTAAACAAACAAATATGACAGCAGATTTAAGAGGAACAAACAAAAAACCATAAAAAGATACATGCAGCAGCACAGAGAATAAACCTTTTATTGCAGTTGAAAAAACCAGAGAGCTACAGCTCTTTATTACAATGTATATGCATTTGTTACAAAGGAAACTATAAGGAAAAAATAGAAAAAACAAACTAAAGATAGCATGATTAACTTGCAACAAAGAAGATGGGAAATTTCCTAAAAACAACTAACAAGAAGAAAAAAGAAACTACTATCTGCAGCATCAATTATCCAACACCTTCTACAATTTCCTTAAGTGGCTTCAATGAATTTAGTCTTCTTTGGTGACTATATTGTTACATTTTGTGATCAAATCATCTTTTCAAGTAAATTCCTTCGATCTACCTTGGGTGATTGTCCTTTGTTCTTTTCTGGTGATTTAAATTAAATTGGCAACTTGCAATTTGATCATCTACGTCTCTTCCTTGATGACTTCAACAAAAACTTCATCTTAAATTGATTCTACAAATGAATCCATCCAAGCAATAGCTTCTTGCAATGATTAAAATAGATTTTTTTTTTTGAAAAGAGTGTGGGGCACTCAGACATATATTAATATAAAAATATATACAAAAGTGTCATATCAAAGGTGGATTAGGAATTAACAAGTATATATGCAAAAGAGTCCATTAAACACCAGGGCTATCCATACCAAAAAAGGAATATACCAACTGCAAAAACTAAAAAAGAAATAGACGACTAAACCAAAGACATGAAATATAAATAAATCCCTAGCCTTCACAATCTGTCGTCAACCTTAAGAAGGAGCGGCACAAAATTTATTACGAACAAGACTTCCCTTAACCTTTTAGATAGCAAATCTTACTTCCCTTGCGAATTCATTGCCCTCTGACTGATACAATCTTATCTACCATTAAAAGTTCATTTATATCCCACGTTATCATTTTCTCTCAAGAGGCAACTCAAGAACTGAGGCAATCAGAGGGGGACATGTCAACAACCTCCATATGTACTGCCATATTAAGATCTTGCAAAAAACTCTTTGGCTTTATTCTCTTTAGTGGCGTCTTGGGTGATTCCTTCTTTGGGCATGATCAACAACTTGATAAAACAACGTAGTAGCCTTTTTGTGACCTCCTTCAATATTCCTTTGTATTGTCTTTGACCAAAAATGATACTCCTATATGTGTTTTGATGTGCTTTCATATAATCAATGACTATATTTTTTATTGGCATCTTTTACTTTTGGCATCTTCTTCAAATCTTCTACATGACTTTAATCAGAGGCTACGACTTTATACAGACTTGGACTAACAAATAAAAAAATTGAGCTTCCTTTTGTTTGCTTTAGCTACTGCTTCTATTAGAACAAAAAATTATGGCTTAATTTTTTCATACTTGAGTGACTTATTCTCTATAGCTAAGTAACCCTTTACCTACAATTTTTTTTAGAAGAAAGGTGGCAAAGCACCTATACTATATCATAATAAAGTTTAATTACATAGATACAAGCTTAAAAACCTGAGCTATACAACCAAAAAGAGGCAGAAACTACCAACGTATATACGTAGCATAACAAAAAAACAAAAAAACTAGATATAATTGCACTACACAGTAAAACTTAGTCTAAATTATATCAGTGAGGATCTTCTAGAAGAGGCATAGAAAATGGAAGAGTGAATGCTGGCATTCCTAGTGCTCGTGGGGGACTCGGTGCAAGGTCTAGAGCATGGTGACAGAGAAGCCTCACTGCATTAAAAACTTCCTTAATTTTGTCTGCCATTCCCATCGAGAGTTGGAAACATTGGGCATTCAAGGCTCTGGTGAGTACATTATAACAGTCTACTTGAATCCCTCTCTACATATCATTGTAGGCACAAGTTGCATGATGATAAGTTTGTAACAGATCTCTATCGAAGATGCCACCAATGGGAGCCGACCCTTCCTGGAAGTCATAATCCACTCGACCTTTCTAAATTGAGGAAGTAGGAGTGCACTAACCCAAATCCTATAGCCTGAACATATTCATAATCCTGTAGAATATCGAATAGATTAGAAATAAAAGTCAATGCAATCTCTGATCCCTTTAGTTATCTGTTTGCAAGTTGAAAGAGATAGTAGCCCAACACACAATGAACCATGAACTCCACATTATCATAGTCAATTTTAAATATTTTCCTCATATTCACTGTGTTCACCGTGCCTAAATACAAGGGCTCCCTTATCACAGTGGGGAGAAGGATGTGTAAATTTACCTCCCATGTCGCCATTGTTATGAGCTTGGGGCTAATGTAGGAGGAGAGATAAAAAGAACCATATGTTTGAAGCAAATGAGAGATAAGTCAACCAGGAGACAAATAAATAAGGTCTTTCCTCATGGTAAGGAGTGATATCCCCATGTCATGAGGAGTAAATATGACGTGTTAAGGGGTACAGTCCCATATGCAACATGGCGCCAATGGGAGATACCTCGTTGATGGGGCTATATGGAGTGATAGGTGAACAATCTACCTCCTAGCTCAGATAAGACTGCTGCATTTTATTTTGCACACATGAAGCCGCCTAGAGACTTGTAGTGAGATCCTTGGTCATTAAAGTGAGTTGGCTAGAGGATTATGGCTAAATTTTGTTATTATTGGTTTCAGCAGTGTCCATGGATCTAGTTGCTTTCAATGGATCCTTCCAAAAATACCTACCATGTGAATACACTCCTAACGCCCCCCTTGACGTGACATAATGTGAGTGTTGCTTTGCTATCACTCTTCTTGGCTAGCGTAGAGGAGGTTAATGAAAAGACTACAAATTGTATCAGATTTAACTGGTCCTAGTGCTGTGAAAAGACATATCTTCCACTAGTAGATTTTCCATACGGTCTAATCCTTTGAGCTGATCTAGAGAAAATACTACCCTTGGAGTTGCCTGGTTGATTTCCATGTTGGCGAGGAGATCTTCCACCCGGATTGCTTCCTTGAAGTAATGGCTTATCAAAAAATGATCAAAAGACATAAGAAAAGCAACTACTTGTTGAATTATATAGTCTATCTTCTAGTTGAGAGCCTCTCTCTTTTTTAGAGCATTTATGATAATCAAGGAATCTCCCTCAATCTAGATACTCTTTATCTTGTAATCAATGGCTAATCTGATACCATTAAGAAGGGTGAGAGCTTCTGCTTGATTGTTCGTGCCTACGAGTATCTTTGTCACCTCCTCCACCACTGGCCTTCCTTCAGGGTCTTTGATAATTATACAACCGATCCCTAAAAGACTCGGGTTGCCTCTGTAGGCACCATCAATATTTAGTTTTAGAAATGGTGCAATGGGTGGTATCCACCTGATTAAAGCCCTTAAACCTTTGTTTGAGGCAGTCTAGACTTTAATCGTAGCATTTGGGAGTTGTAGTTGGTTCAAATTCTTAATTACTAGGCTGTCCCAATTAGTAAACTTTGTATTAGTTGAAACACTAGACCTCACTCTCACATTCACAATTTCTGCAATGGCCGAAGATAAGTCTACTAGAACATTTTCTATTGGTCACTTGGATTTTCTGAAGATCCTGAAATTCCTTTCCTTCCATACCCCTTATACCACCATAGAAGGGAAAATTTCCCATAAGCATGTGAAGGTGGAATCCTGATTCAATATTGGCAAGCTCTTGAATAGATCTAACACTTCAAGCTAGGTAGGCGAGTGCTCTAATTGAGTTTCTCCATACACCAGTTCCAACACTTGATGTTGAAAGAGTAGGTGGTTTGCGTCCTCCTCTTGTTCTCCACATAGCATGCAATTAAAGGTCGGGCTAGTGCCAAGCTTGTGAAGTCTATTCCCCATTAGGATTCTATCATTTAAAGCTTATGAAGCATACCTACAATTTAATTTCCAATGATTTCTTTATTTCCTATAGTGCCCCTCATTTTGGCTTTCTAACAGTTTGTTAGTGTTTCCTTTATATTTAGACATTTTCACATATGTGGATGATGGATTACTTATTTATGCTCATTTATGCTCATTATGGATTATGGATTTACTGATGTAGTTGTTGATATTCATTTATGCTCATTATGATGTTTTTGATATGATCAGTTAATGGTTAATTGATTATGTAGAATAGTGTTATCATGCTTCATGTGATCATTTGATGTCATGATATCTGATTGTTAGTTAGTGATGTACATGCAAGTAATATGGATATATGTGATGCTTTTGGTGAAGGGATAGTATAGTATTACTCATTACAAGCACCCTGCTACACTGTGATTCCTTGTCACAGTGTGTTTGATTATATATATGTAAATGTTCGTATACAACACCTTGGTTTGATGCAGGTTGCAGGTACCAGGCATCGACTCCACCTAAATTAGCAAGTCTGAGCATGCCTTTATACCAATGGATAATGTGGATGGGCTTAGATAGCATGAGGTTTCCTCTGTCAGTCAAATTCCCTCAATTTGTCAACATCCATGTATTCTCAGTTGTGGGTGTAGTTGTTGATCAGTTGGAGCTTGTCTTCAAGATTTGGTCATCCTTTGGTATGTTGTTGTCATTATTAATTAGATAAGTGGTTTCGATTTGTTTATTGTAGTCTTATGGTTCATTCTATAGAAATTAGTATTATGTGTCTGATAGTGTTGATATTTGGTATTTTGGGTTAAATAATTAATGTGTATTTGTAGAATATTAATTAATTGTTTAAAGTAACAATAACAATAATAATAGTAATAATAATAATAATAATAATAATAATTGTAACAAATAATTTATGTGTGTCGAATACTATAGGAAATGAATAAAATAATTATTTTGTTAAGTAGAATGATATTATTTCTTATCATTTATTAATTCGTAAGTGGGTTGTCATGAAATTCCCAGATTTGAGAATCCTTTGCAAATGGTGAATAACTATAATTAATTTTGTGAGGGTGGAGTTGTCTGTAACGGTAGAGAAGTAGTGGGAATTTATTAGTTTGCCTATTTTTGTGTTTGGAAGAATATTTGAAGGGGGCAAATTTTGGGAATAGGGAGAGAAAAGATTTGGGGAAAAAGCAAGAACTTGCAGAGGAGAAGAGGAGGGAACAAGAGGGAGATTTGAAAGCTTGAAAATAATTTCTAGGTATGTCCTTGAGATGGCTATATCTACAAATGTGAAATCTCTCTCTTGCAATCACTTGTTTTCTGGATTTGAAATTATGAATGCATGAACTATTTGTGATTTTGTCTTCATCCTATTTAAATTCATCTGTATGTGATCTTGATCTGATTACTCCTCTGAGCTTTCAAATTTCTCCATGGTGGGACACTCCTGTAATTATAACATTTGGATCTCATAACCCTCATTATGCTTCGTGTTGAATCAAACTGATTGCACTAGTATTCTTTATGCCATCACTATTGCAATCTCTGCAAAATTTTAATCCTTGAGTTGCACCTTTTAAACAGCTACCACATGTTTAAATGGTATTTTGATAATAAAAAATTCTGAGTTTCCTCAAAATAATCCGCACAACCAAGGAGGTCAACCATGCCCACATAATGATCAATAATAGGTGTAATGCAATAAGAATCATTTACGACCATCATCTACTAAACCTGCATGGTAGCAAGCAATTAAAACACAAGAGAAACTTACATTAGTCAAACATTTTGAGGGATCCTTGCAAAAGCCATTTTGTGCATATCTCACAATCATTGCAATCCATGAGACTCCATTTCTCTGAGGCATGTTATCAAATAGTTCGTGTGCCCTATATATAATTTCACATTTTGCATGCATGCCTATCAGGCATTGGCAACTACTATATTTGATACAAGTCCACTTGCAATTATGCTTTGATGAATATGCATACCCTATTCTACAGATCCCATTTGTGCACAGACTGACAAAATGTCGATAAAGGTTGTGGAGTGGGATTTAAAACTACCAATTGCATTTGCTTGATTATCTCTGAGGCTCTTTCAGCAAACCCATTTTGTACATATCCTAAAATCATTGCATTCCAAGTGACCACATTTCTATGAGGCATTCTGTCAAACGGTTCCCGTGCCTTGTGTATACTTCCACATTTTGCATACATGTCTACCATGGCACTTGCAACAACTACAGCCGATTTCTTTTTGGACGCCAAATTCTTCATGAAATTCCAACTTCTGCTAATATGTCATCCGCACATCCATGCTCCTTATTGCTTGGCGACACATCTTAAATGAAACCTTATTGTTCTTTTATCCATCGATTGGAATATCATTAACAAATTCTTCAGGAAGAGATAAATTATCATTTTATTTACCTTTAGTGGCAGATTCCATGGATGCTAAACCTCTAGTTGAGATAACGATTTCCTCTAATTTAGATTTGTAATTGATTCCATGGTGTCTCATTTACTAATGCTTCAGAAAGAAATAAAACTATCATTTCATTACCTTCTTGTGGTGGATTTGTGGACACCAAATTCATCAAAGAGTTTCAATTTCTGCCTGACGTCGTCCATACATTGTTTTCCCTTGTCTACTTTGGCGATGCTACTTTGAATGAAATATTTTATTTGGTCTTTTAGCCATCATTGGTATATATATAAGTAAATGTTTATTTTAATAGAAACTTGCTCAGCATCATTCCACCGATTTAGAGATATCTTTAAATTATTATAATTTACTTATTTCTATTTCTTTAAATATAGTCAATTTTTCATATTATAACCATCTTCCATGCATAAACAATTCTTGTAATTCCAAAAGTAATTTCGTGGTGATAAAACCTTCTAATTCTCTTGTTTATGCCTTTTGATTTAAATGTTTAATATGAATGGACTTAGATTGTGGTATTGATAATAAGAATTAAATATAGTAAAAGCTCTAAATCTTGAAATCAGACTAGAATATTATTGCTTATTGAATCACTATTTTCATAAAAAGAGAATTAAATTTTTATAGGGTCTATGATTTAATGTATAAAATTAACATAGTGAAAAATTATGATAAATAGGTATGATATTATCCATAGTTGAATGTATTCATTAGGTATTCATACTCAAAATATTATATTGATTAAGTAAGATATAAAATATGTTAGTGAATTAATTAAGATATCAAATTATTATATTTAAGTTAGTTAGAATTGTTAGAATTGTGATTTTTCATGATCTTGGGTAAGTGCAAAAAGATGGGGGGCCAAAAAGGGGTCTTAAGTGGCCACCTTTTTTCTAAAATCAGGAAATGTTGGCCTTGGATGAGAAATTGAGCATAGTTACACTCAAAGTTTGGAGATGCAACCAAAACAATGTTTGTAGTGCTCCAAGTCTACTTTCTAAACTACTAATTTTTTTTGAAAATGGTATAGATTAAGTGGTTCAAAAGAGGGAGCCACAGAAATTGGTGTTGTTTTTGTCAAAAAAACATAACATAGCATGTTTTGTGTTTCCCTCAAAAGGTTAACTTTTTTTTTTTATATTTTTAAAATTGCTTTAGTGAGAAATTAGCTAACAACATGTAGTTTATGCCCAATTTTTCTGATAATTTTTTGATGAATATTTGATTTTTTACTAATTTTCAAAGTCAACACATCCTAAAAAATAGAATTTTTGTCGTGCTACCCCTATAAATTTTGAAAACTAATTGAAAATCATTTTTTTTGTAATATATGTAGAATGGAGTTTAGTTTCAAAATATGTAATTTTTTTGAAATTTTAACGAATGGTTAATTTACAATGAAAAAAAGACCAAACAGTGGTTTTTGCCCAAAATCGAACACACAAACAAAAGAAATTAAAGATGAAAGGCTTAACATTGTAAAAATGTGAAAAAAACTACATCGTTAAATAGCTAAGAGAAAGCCTAACATTACTCAAGTGTTTGATTTGTTTGACCTTGAAACACGTGTAAATTTGAGGGTTAGCACGAACAAAATTATGTGAAATCTTGTAGAATTTGCAAAAACATGTCTGTGGATGTTGAAAGGCACTCCAAGACTTTGGGTTGGAAATCCAAAGCAAATCCCAAGCCTAAGGCTTGGGATTCCCAAAGCACAATATAACATGAGTGCATTATAACGTGAGCATGTTATAACGCGCTCGCATGGTGTTGTGTTTTTTTTGCTTTTTTACATGTTTGCTGGTGTTTTCCCAGTTCGACACAACGCGAGCGCGTTATAATGCGCTCACGTTATGTCTTCCTTTGAATGAGATATGTTCAACTTTCATAAGTATGTTTCATGGATGTTTATATCTATTCTTATAGATATGTATGCATGTACATGTATGCATGCTTGTATGTATGTACATGGATGCATGCTTGTATGTATGCATCTTTGTATGTATGTATGTTTGTATGTATGTATGTATGTGTTTTGGGTTTACTGTATATAAGGACCTGAGCCTGTATAGTTTTGAGGGTTAAGGGTTGAGGGATTAGGGCTTAAGTAATAGGTAGAGGGTAGAAGGTACATATTAGAGGGTTGAGGGTTAATATTCAGGTTGTTGAGTGTATAAGATTAAGTGTGTAAGGCGTGGGGATTAGGGTTTAGGGTTTACAATATAGATTGAGGGTATATAAGGCATAGGGTGACTTCGGTTGAGAGTATGTAGAGTTTAGGTTTAATTTAAGTATAGGGTTGAGGCACAATATTCAAGGTTTAGGATATAAGGGTGAGGTTATATGGTCTAGGGATGAGGGTTTGAGGGTGTAGGCTTCAAGGTTGATGATTGAGGGATTAGGGCTTATTGTTGAGGGTATAGGGTTGAGGGTTTAGGGATAGGTTTTAGGGTTTAAGGTTTAAGGGTTAAGGGTTGAGGGATAGGGTTTAAGGTTTAGGTGTAAGGGATTAGGGTTTAAGGTATAGTGTCTTGGGTTGAGGGTTTAGGAATAGGGATAACATTTAGGGTTTAGGGATGAGGGATTAGGGTTGAGGGATTCAGGTTTAAGGTATAACTTTCTAAGGGTTGAGTGTTTAGGGATAGGGTTTAGGGTTTAGGGTTGAGGGATTAGGGTTTAGAGTTGAGGGATTAGGGTTTAAGGAATAGTGTTGAGGGTTGAGGGTTTAGGGATAGGGTTTATGGTTGAGGGATTAGGGTTAATGGATTAGGGTTTAAGGAATAGTGTTGAGGGTTGAGGGATTAGGGTTAATGGATTAGGGTTTAAGGAATAGTGTTGAGGGTTGAGGGTTTAGGTATAGGGTTTAGGGTTGAGGGATTAGGGTTTAGGGTTGATGGATTAGGGTTTAATGTTGATGGTTGAGGGTTTAGGGATAGGGTTGATGGTCAAGGGATTAGGGTTAAAGTAGAGTGTTGAGGGTAGAGGGATTAGGGATATGGTTTAGGGTTTAAGGTTTAACGATTAAGGGTTGAGGATTTAGGGCTGAGGGTTAAGGGATTGGGGTTTAAGATATACTGTTGAGCATCGAGGGTTTAGGGATAGGTTTTAGGGTTTAAGTTTTAAGGGTTAAGGGTTGAGGGATAGGGTTTAGGGTTTAGGGATAAGGGATTAGGGTTTAAGGTATAGTGTTGAGGGTTGAGGGTTTAGTGATAGGGTTGAGGGTTGAGGGATTAGGTTTTAGGGTTGATGGATTAGGGTTTAAGGTATAGTGTTCAGGGTTGAGGGTTTAGGGTTGACGGATTAGGGTTTAGGGTTTAGGGTTGATGGATTAGTGTTTAATGTTGAGGTTAGGGTTAGAGTGTCGAGGGTAGATGGATTAGGGATAGGGTTTAGGGTTAAAGGTTTAAGGATTGAGGGTTGAGGATTTAGGGATGAGGATTTAAGGCTTAAGGCTTAAGATATATTGTTGAGTGTTGAGGGTGTAGGGATAGGGTTTAAGTTTTAAGGGTTAAGGGTTTAGGGATAGGGATTAGGGTTTAAGGTATAGTGTTGAGGGTTGATGGTTTAGGGATAGGGTTTAGGTTTGAGGGATTAGGGTTTAGGGTTGATGAATTAGGGTTTAATGTTGAGAGTTGAGGGTTGAGGGTTGAGGATTTAGGGATAGGGTTGATGGTCAAGGGATTAGGGTTAAAGTAGAGTATCGAGGGTAGAGGGATTAGGGATAGGGTTTAGGGTTGAAGGTTTAAGGATTTAGGGTTGAGGCTTTAGGTATGAGGGTTAATAGATTAGGGTTTAAGATATAGTGTCGAGTGTTGAGGGTGTAGGGATAGGTTTTAGTGTTCAAGTTTTAAGGGTTAATGGTTGAGGAATAGTATCAAGCCCGTTGAGGGTTTAGGAATAGGGATAGTGTTTAGGGTTTAGGGATGAGGGATTAGGGTTGAGGGTAGATGGATTAGGGTTGAGGTTTGATGGATTAGGGCTTAGGGATAAGGTTTAGGGTTTAGGATTGAGGGATTAGGGTTTAAGGTATAGTGTTGAGGGTTTAGGGATAGGGTTTAGGGTTGAAGGATTAGAGTTAAGGGTTGAAGGATTAGGGTTTGACGTTGAGGGTTGAGGGTTGAGGTTTTAGGGTTGAGGGTTTAGGGATAGGGTTGAGGGTTGGGGGATTAGAGTTAAGGGTTGAGGGATTAGGTTTTGACGTTGAGGGTTGAGGGTCGAGGGTTTAGGGATAGGGTTGAGGGTCAAGGGATTAAAGTAGATTGTCAAGGGTATAAGGATTAAGGATAGGGTTAGAGGGTTTAGGGCTAAGGGATTAGGGTTTAAGGTATAGTATCAAGCCCATTAAGGGTTTAGGAATAGGGATAGCATTTAGGGTTTAGGGATGAGAGATTAGGGTTAAAGTAGAGGATCGAGGGTATAAGGATTAGGGATAGGGTTGGAGGGTTTAGGGATAAGGGATTAGGGTTTAAGGTATAGTGTTGAGGGTTTGGGGATAAGGTTTAGGGTTGAGGGATTCTAGTGAAGGGTTAAGGGATTACGATTTGATGTTGAGGGTTGAGGGTTGAGGGATTACGGTTTGATGTTGAGGGTTGAGTGTTGAGGTTTGAGGGTTAGGGTTGAGGGATTAGGGTTGAAGTAGAGTGTCGAGGGTATAAGGCTTAGGGATAGGGTTAGAGGGTTTAGGGATAAGGGATTAGGATTTAAGCTATAGTATCGAGCTCATTGAAGGTTTAGGAATAGGGATAGCGTTTAGGGTTTAGGGATGAGGGATTAGAGTTGAGAGTTGAGGGATTAGGGTTGAGGCTTGAGGGATTAGGGTTTAGGGATAAGGTTTAGGGTTTAGGGTTGAGGGATTAGGGTTTAAGGTATAGTGTTGAGGGTTTAGGGATAGGGTTTAGGGTTGAGGGATTAGAGTGAAGGGTTGATGGATTAGGATTTGACATTGAGGGTTAAGGGTTGAGGTGAGATATTGTAAAGGTACTATCGAAGGTGAGATAGGCACAAATATTTATGGATCATTCTATAGTAGGACAAGCGCGTTATAATGCACTCACATTCTGTCCTGCTTTAGAAATGGTAAAAAAGCATTGACCCCCATGATCTAGGCCCACATGCTGTTGAGGCTACAAAAAAGAAGTTCTTTCATGTTGTTGGGAAGTTCACATGCACATTTTACACATTCTACCACCTTTGCATGATCTTTCCACCACCTTTTCTGCTTTGCCAACTTGAGAAGGAGGAAATAACATAGTTTTCACACCAAATTTGATATATATCTATTCAAGTTTCAATTTTTGTAGTGTTGCAATGTTAATTGTGATTCAATTTTAGGAATTTAACATTATAGATTGGTTAATAGTATTGTTGTTACTAATTATATTTGAGTGTTATTCAATTTAACATTGAAAAGGAAGCAAGTGGTGAAAAACTCAAATTGTTGAGGAGTTTGATGCAAGAAGAAACAAACACTACATAATTGGGTACTCTCTCCATTCAAATCTTCATTTTTTAGGTATGTCAAGTCTTTACATGCATGTTCTTTACATTTTCCTTAATTCTATTTGAATTACTTTATCATACTTTATCATACATGTTTAAAATAGACACATTCCCAATCAAGAAAGAAGCCTACAATCTCACATGATGCCATGTATATTTTCTACACTTGGGCTCTTTAATAATTATGTGTAATAAATAGACCTTAACATACCATGATGTCAAACTATACAAGAATAAATCCTTACAACATAATAAAAATACAATCCCACTATTATCTTGTCATATTAACAAGTTAAATACAAATGAATAGGTGCCAAGATCATACAAGTATGCACATGACATGATGATTTGTATGCACATATCTTGGGCTAGGGCATTCCTTATGCACCTATTCATGATGATTTGTACATGCACATGACACAACAATATTTCAAAAATTTCCTAATTGTCCTTTGTTAGCACATGATGGTGGTTACCTTGATCGACTATATACCATTCAATAACCTGAATTACAGAGATTAGTCTAATGATTTTTATGACAATCCTAGGTATGTGATGTAGAGGTAGGGTTAAACTCAATCCAAAGGGCTCATACCAATAGTTTCTTCAAATTTCATAAGCTTTCCTCTCAAGCAATCTCCCTATACAAAGGCACAAAGAGCGTCTTCAATACTTCAAAACCTAACAAGGCTACTAGATGTCTTCTTACCCCTTAGGAACTTAGACACAACCATTCTAAACATTTACTCAAGTCTACACTCTTCAATTGTTGTCTATTCCTTCACAAGCTACCCAAATCCTAGTATCCCTAGTACCAACAAAACATCTTCTCAATTCTAAATCCTAGTAGCCCTAATAACAACAAACATGTCAAATTGGCTCTGCCTCAACCTTTTCAAGCATGAAGTCCCATGCACTCTTCACTTGTAGCCTCAATAGGTGACTCTCCTTTGACCTTATCCTCATCTAGGACTGAAGTGAACTTTGTACAATAATGCTTTGTATGGCTGCAATAACATTGTACAATAATGCTTTGTATGGCTGCAATAATTTGCTTTGTATGCTTTGTACCTATTTTGGTTGAGTGACATTTACTCTTTTACATGATGATTGTATGTACATTTACTATGAAGGGTTGAATGACATATATTTTAGTTATTTGTATGGATTCTTTTCTTAGGAACTAGTATTGGTCTCTTTATCATGCTACAGACAAATTCTATGTCATGCCGAGGAAATGGTCAAGAATTAAAACAACACAGGAAGGGATAGAAGCTAAGAATGTAAAAAAAGCAATGGCTATGAGGGAACTTCATGAGAAGAGGAAATTGGAAATGATAGATGAAGACATGCCAATTGAAGAGGACCCACAACCATCACAAAGAGATATGGTATTGGCGGCACAAAGAGAAGGAATGAAAAAATTTCGTGCTATGAGAGATTTGAATACCATAGTTGGAGACACATCCTCTACCGCAAGTCAACATGTAGGGACACCATCTACTGCATCTCAAGTTGAGAGTACATCATCACTCACATGTGATGAAGGAGGTATGCCATCGTTCCCACCTCAACCTCAAGGTATGTCATCTATTCCATCTTCAATCGAAGGTCTGACATCTAGCCCATCTCATTTAAATATTGATGAAATTCCTAATGTTGAGATGAATTTACCTAACTTAACACCACCTAGAATTTTACATAGAAAGCCAAAGTATTTGATTGATATTGATGAGAATATTTTGTAGCCAATGGAAGATAAGATTCCAAAACGTACTTGTAGAAGATATGCTCATAAGATTTGGAGATTGTTCTTTGAAAAGTTAATAGAGACTGCAAGATGTCAACTATTCGTTGAAATGATGTGAAGTATAAAGTATAGGTCCATCATGAAAATTCTTGGGTTGAGAACATCAGAGGCTTCAAGTGAAAAATCTATTGTCAAGAATCTAATGAGTGCATATGAGAGTGTGGGTAACACCTCATGCACAAAAGATAGTAATGCAACACGGCGTGTGATTACATCGACTATAGTAAGTAGTCAAATGAGGAAAGCTCGTCTCATTAGAAAGACGAGTCAAGAATTGAGAATTAATAGGAAAACTTTATCAATAGCCGTTGGAAGACGCCAAAGAATTGAGGACACTAATGCCAATGAATTATGGGCGTTCTCGGGGAGAAGACCATGAAAAGATAAACCAATTGTTGAAGCATTGAGATCACTAATTGAAGACTTTTGGAAGAATTACACAAGGGTATCTCCGAATCAAAGGGATGTGGTAAGAAGGAGAATTGGTAGTCGGAACTGTGAGCCACATCCAAAGCATTTTTTGGATAAGACTCAAACACAGTTTTATGGTAAATTTCTAGAGAAGTATCCTCAAATTAAAATTTGTCAAAGATATTTTGAAATGCTAAAACCTTTCTATGTCAACATAAATCACACATGCACTACTTGTTGTTGTAGATTACATATTAAATTTTCTAACCATTTTGATATTTATAGGTCTATATGTTTAGATTTGCATACTAACAATGTTTTGCAGGGTTGTGGCATACATGCCCCACCAACATCTTCAAGAGACTTCATATCAGAAATTTTATGTGAAAGAGAGGAACGTCAAATATTCTACAAGAAATTATGCTTGGATAGCACATGTCATTGTTGCAGTGGCTTGCAATGTTTGCCAATATGTGAACATATGGAAAGAACACATGCGATTGAAAACAAACTAGTAGAGTTCAGCAAGTATAAAACAATGGCATACAATACAAAAGATGGTAAAGAAGCAAAGAGGTGTGAATTGGTTATTGAAAAGATTCCAATGTATTAGTTTATGCTTATATTTCGTGACAGCATAGTGTATGAGTATGCAAGACATGACCATAGAGCTCAATGGTTAGACTTGCAATTTAAGTTATGCAATGACACATTTCCAGTTGGTAGCATTGTTTCAGTCATTGACTTTGCATAAAACTACAATCTACAGCCATAGGGTGAGGTGCAATCACAATATTACAACTCCACACAGGTTTCTATATTTGTGCACATCGCATTCATTCATGCGAATGATAGTACAAAGGATGACAAAAAGATCATAAGGGAGTAATTTCTATATCAGTGATGATCGTACGCATTCTACGAAGTTTCTGCAAGGATGCTTTCAGGTGTTCTACAATGATTTGGCCAGAAGGGGTATATCTTTCAGTCAGCATATCATATGGTCAGATAACTATGCATCACAATTCAAGAACTCGTAGAATTTCTATTGGCTAAGCAAGAGGCATAATTTTACAGGTATCCAGCATATGTGGAACTTTTGTGAGGCTGGGCATAGAAAGGGGGAGCATAATAGTGCAGGAGCATGTATCAAAAGAGCCATAGCATGAGAAGAGTTAAAGTATAAAGACAATGCAAAGTTGACAGATGTAAAATCGATCGTCGAGTGGTGTAATGCTTCCATGGGTCTAGGTAATGAAGGTAAGTCTTCAGTTTGTAGTTTTTTTTGGTTGATAGATGATACTAACATTGCACCATATGAGGACTGTCCTACACTGATAGGATCAAGTGAGATGCACTCTTTCAGAAGCTCAATTGCAGGTACATGGAGTATCTATAAGTGAAAGATGTCATGCTTTTGTTCTTCCTATACAATTCAAGCCTTGGATGAGTGCGAGTCAAAGGAGTGGGTTGACGAATGGCAGTTAAGTTATCTTAGCCCACTTGACACGTATCGACCCCCGATGGCACTAGAACTAACACAGATGGAATCATTAGTTGACTTTGACCACATATCAAATCTAGTTCAACTAGGTAATATATCTATTTGCATAGTTTTTGAAATTCCTAATGTCATCTTACTTTGTAGTGTTTTTGTAATGTTGACTAATTTCATCTAATTTTCTACACATATCAATGTAGGGCATGTATATGCAGTTATTATAGATGAAGATAACAAAGAGGGAACAGATTATTACTTATGTCATTGTGTTGAGGACAAAAAAAAATTGGAGGCCCCAGTTACAAATGGAGAAAACATCGAATACCCTACAGGCTCAGTGGTTATTATTGGAACATGGCTTAGAAGGTACCCACATAAGAGTGTTAATGTTTGGCTGTTTTAGGACTTTGACACGCATTGGAAGATTCTTCATTACTCAAACCTTGTCGTGGCATACAATGTTCATTTGATACAGTATAAGGGTAGACCTTTGAACAAGACCTTGTGGAAGGTGTGTGAGTCTGACCATGAAGTAATACTTGACACAATAAAGAGTAGAGCAGACCTGGATGGTTCATTGGATTAATTTGTAAGTATTCATATTGATTTTGTAAAGTCGTGTTACATTGAGTTGTAACTATGCGCATTAATTTGTAAGGTTTGTCTTTTTTTATTTGCTGCTTCATTTTTACACATATACACATTTTTACATCGTCATGTTATACTTCATGGGGTTAGACCTAAGTGATGGATGAAGTTGATCCTGAGAATAATGTATAAAATCTAGGTGTCTCTAGGTGTCTTGGTTTCTAACTAGATAATAGGTGTCTCTAATTATGTCTTAGGTATATACGATATGTTAACTAGGTAGATAGAGACTAGAAAAAAGGTATTTAATCTAATCTAGGTGTCTTAGGTAGATACTATATATCAAAGACCCGTCTAGAGACTAGAATAAGGTACTATATGTCTAGGTGTCTTAGGTAGGTACTATATCTCAACTAGGTCTACCATAATAGGTGTCTTAGGTAGAACTATAATCTAGGTGTCTAGTTAACTTAGGTCTAGACTATGGTAAGGTATAAAGACTAGGTGTCTTAAGTCTACTATGTCTATAAATCTAAATGTACATACTATACAATAGGTGTCTTAGGTGTCCTACGTCTACTAGACTACATGTGTCTTAGGTCTTAGGTGAGGCCACATGAGCTTCCACCTTCACATGGTTGGCCTTGTCAGTATAGAATATTTATATTTCTTGAAGCTAAGGGAAGCTCTTTTTCTTAATAGGAAAACTTTATCTACTTCAGTTGCACTAATGGTGCAGGGGCACCCAGGTTGTCATGCCTCCAAGAGGGGTCAAAAAATAAAATTTTGTTTTGATTGAGTCAGTTGTATGTAATAAGGTCTTTTAAGACCATTTCATTTGTTTTTGAGTCACTTTGAGTCATTTGGGATCAGTTTGAGTCTTTAAGTCCTATTGCAAAAATATGTCAATGTTGTCAAGTTGCACAAAGAAACTTTTACATTTTTGGTGTCATGCTCCTGATGTGACCAAACTGATAGTTTCAACACATTCGGATGCATACGTTTAGGCTACACATGGTTCTATTTTTCACCCAAACATGCTGAAACAGTCCGAGCTACATTGTACCGATGATATCCCTGAAGAGTCCAAAGTGTAAAAAGATAACAATTTTTGATGAGTTGTTACTCAAAAACTATGTCACTTAGAAATATTTTGTCTAAGGCAACGTGATCATATAGGGTTCCTCTACAATAACCTATCTCATTTTTTTATATCTCTGAGGCATTTTACCATGGTGAAAGGTTTTCTACTACCCTAAAAATCATCAGAAGGAGGTAGTGTAAAGTTGCAAAGGGGTGTAACTTTCATCCTGCTCCTGATGCGACCAAACTGACTGTTCTAACGCATCTAGATGGGTACATTTACATTAGGTCTAGTCCTATTTTTCACCCAAACATGTCAAAACAGTCCGAGCTACATTATATCAACGATATCCCTGAAGAGTCCAAAGTGCAAAAAGGTAACAATATTTGACGAGATGTTACTTGAAAACTCTGTCACTTATAGATATTCCATCAGAGGTAACGTGATCATGTATGGTTCCTATACAATAACCTCTCTCATTTTTTTATATCTCTGAGGCATTTGCCCGTGTGAAAGGTTTTCTGCTGCCCCAAAAATTGTTAGGAGGTAGTGTAAAGTTCCAAAGGGGTGTAACTTTTGTCCTACTCCTGATGTGACCAAACTGAATATTCCAACACGTCTGGATGGGTACATTTACACTAGGTATGGTCTTTTTTTTCACCCAAACATGCCGAAACAGTCCGAGCTACATTGTACCAATGATATCCCTAAAGAGTCCAAAGTGAAAAAAGGCAGTAATCTTTGACTAGAGGTAACTCAAAAACCATGTCACTTAGAAACATTTTGTCTAGGTAACGTGATCACATAGAGTCCCTCTACAATAACCTCTCTCAATTTTTTATATCTCTGAGGCGTTTACTCATGGTGAAAGGTTTTCTACTGCCCCAAAAATCATCAGAATGAGGTAGTGTAAAGTTACAAAGGGGTGTAACTTTTGTCCTGCTACTGATGCAACCAAACTAACTATTCCAACATGTCTGGATGGGTACATTTACACTAGGAATGGTCCTTTTATTAACCCAAACATGTCGAAACAGTCTGAGCTACATTGTACCGACGATATCCCTGAAGAGTCCAAAGTGCAAAAAGGAAGCAATCTTTAATGAGATGTTACTCAAAAATCGTGTCACTTAGAAACATTCCGTTTGAGGCAACGAGATCATGTAGAGTCTCTCTACAATAACCTCTCTTAGTTTTTTATATCTCTAAGGCGTTTGCTCGTGGTGAAAGGTTTTCTGCTGCCCCAAAAATCGTCAAAAGGAGCCAGCATAAAGTTGCAAAGGCGTGTAACTTTTGTCCTACTCCTGATGTGACCAAAATGATAGTTCCAATGCATTGGGATGGGTACATTTAGGCTAGGTATGGTCTTTTTTGGTACCCAAACACGTCGAAATAGTCTGAGCATACTCTTGCAAAGACTTAAAAACCTAGACTCTAATCCTCAACTTCCTAGTTCCTGAATCTGACTCCGAATGCCCCAACAATAGCATCGAGTTCTTATTTATAACATAAGTCAGATGTCAAAAGATTATAATAATTTTGAGTTCCGACCACACAAACTTGACACGTGTCTAACACTATAAGTAGTGGAGGAAAAGGCAGAGATAAAGCACTACAGTGGAGCATACAAAGATTCTTCACATGAGACACACCGCATGTGATTACGGCTCAATTTACACCTGAAAGTGACTACGGGGATCTTGCTTTTTAGATAGGGTTGCGTCTTATTGTCGGATCATAACGTGGCTGACATCACGGCACAGACAAGCCCATGTGCTAGCTACCATCTGAGTTATAACCATCATTATCTTCGTCAGTGGAGGTATTATCATTGTCTGATACGGGGTCCAGTTCATCAAAATCATAGTCATGATCTAAATTTGTTGGTGGAAGCAAGTGTTGTGGAAGAGGCCTGAAGGCAATTGCCAAGTCATCATCTTGTTGGTGGAAAGTATATATAATTTTGGTAACTTCATCAGAAGAAGCAAAATCTATTTCAGTTCTGGCAGCAATTAAAGCAGGGAGCAAGGCAACCTCCATATCTTCCACCTGGGCTTGTGGGAACCAATTATGAGTTAAAGGATAATATTCAATTCGTGGTAATGCATAATTAAATCTATTTTGCAAATAGCCTGATGGTCCACTCATTCCTTCTTCGACAGCCCAACAGAAATTTCTCTACAGATAGTCAAAAAACTCTCTCATATCATTCTGTATGATTTTATCATTGTATCCTAAAAATAAGTCTGCATAGTCTTCAAACTCTGTCTGCAAGATAGTAATGCTGTTAAAGAAACCAAATTTTGCACAATTAAGAAAATTTCTTTTGATTTTTATGGGCCAATTCATAGGCAACAAAGATGTAATACAAACATCAAATGTAATGCTATTTCTTAGTGCAAAATAAATAGTAGCATTTTGAAGACCAAAGTGTGATAGAAATTCTGTTTGCTGAGGACCTGTAAGAATTCCTTTATCATAATTGTCTCTGATCAGATTCCTTAACTCTTGAAGCCATTTATTCAAGAAATGTGTGTGGAGGATAGGAGTAATAATTTCTGGAGGTAGCTGAGGTATCCACAAATCATTACCTTGTTCATCTTTACTAAGGAATATTTCTGTACCATCATTTCTTACCAATGTGTCACCAATTTCGATCATCATATACATTGACTCTGCAAGCTTGGCCATTTCTCTCATAAGAGAATCTGCTAATGGATTATTATCACCTTTAATCCATTCTATCTCAAAATCATAACTGGCAAAATCAAGATACCAACGTGCAATTCGGCCATGGGCAATATCTTTATTTGGCTTCTTGCTGAGCAGAGATCTCATTGGCTAACTGTCAGTTTTTACAATGAAATGAATAGGTTTAAGAAAAATCTTAAACTTCTCTATACCCTTCTTTACAACTAAAATCTCTTTTTCATATATGGTGTACCTGCATTCTGTATCAGTGAAGGTTCCTGATCTGTAACCACACACTTGTGCTCCTTTCGATGGAATATCCTATATGAGAACAGCACCCCAAACATCATCAGATGCATCAGTGAATAAAAATAAAGGATATCCATTTTCAGGTAAATGAAGAGTGGGCAAATACTGGCATTTCTGTTTTATCTTTTGAACAATTTCTGTTAACTCTTCATTCCAGGGACCTGCTTCTTCTTTCAACTGAGCTTGAAGTTTCTTTCTGTCTTTAGCTAATCCATTATAGACTGGACTAACATAATTGAGACATCCTAAGAATCTTTGTATTTGCTTGGTACCAACCAAAACATCAGAAAATTCTAAAATATGCTTAAGGATATGAGGCTGGAGTTTTACATTGCCATGTGACAGAACCAGACCTAAGAAATCAATTTCTTGTTTGCCAATTACCATTTTCTTAGCTGATAAGTACATCCCATTATCTCTGATTGCATTAGATAAAGCTTCCAAATGCTTCAAATGCTGAGAATCATTCTCAAAATAAACAATTATGTCATCAATATATACAGAACAAAATTCTTTCAGACTTCTTAAAGCTCTATCCATTCTACGCTGAAAATAGGCAGGTGCAGTCTTGAGGCCAAAAGGCATCACATTCCACTCATACAAACCTTGCGGTACTGAGAAAGCTATTTTGAATATGTCTTCCTCTTTTACCTTAATTTGCCAGAAACCTGACTTGCAATCAAATTTAGAAAACACATTCTTTGAAGCCGCTCTCATTATCAAGTCTGTACTGAATGGAATGGGATAATTGAATGGTAGAATGATATCATTCAGAGGCTTATAGTTTATACAAAATCTTTTCTTACCTCTCTGTTGTTCTGCCCTTTTATTGACCAGGAAAGCTGGGCAGCTAAATGGGCTCTTGCTTTCTCTGATAAACTTTCCTTCAATGAGCTCATTCAAATGCTCATCCATCTCTTTTACTTCTCTGGGGCTCATGAGATAGGCTAGTTTAAATGGTATAACAGTTTTACATTCAGGTTTCAACCTAATCTTGCATTCTTCATGCTCCTTAGACCAAAACTGTAAAGGATTCATGCTACAACAATCCTGTTCAAATTTTGCCTTAACCGGTTCTAAGAGCAGAGGTAACCGTGGTCCTTGGGACTTTAGAGGCTCTTTCTTTTGTTGTTTGGCTTTATCAGACAGCTTATGGTTGACTAATTTCAAGGAGGGAATCCTGACATGGCCATCTATATGCTTAAGAGATATTTCGTGGGTGCATAAAACAAATGGCTGATATTTGGTTAGGAAGGTGTAACCAAGCAAAATATCTTCCCTCAAACTATCAAGTTCAATTAGATCAACAATAAACTGCTTACCTTGGATTTCAATTCTAACATCTTGAGCAAATCTCCCCATTTTGATTTCTTCTCCATTTATGGCATATCCGGCTGGTAAATCATTCTTGGTTTTCCAAAACTCAGAAGGAATGGCATTAGTTTTGGCAAAACTACGAGAAGAACCAGAATCTACAAATGCATCCATGGGAATAAGCTTATATCGAGAAAAACAAAGATTTACACGGATATATGTACAATTTTCTACCATGTATAGAGCATTCGCTGGTTCAAACAGAATATCTGGAGAAGAATCATCTGCTTTTGTTAGAAGTTCTCGAATTTCCCCCACTGTAGAAATGAGTTTGTCCAAGGCCTTTTGCTGCATAGCACATTGCCGAGCTAAGATGTCAACAGATTCATTACAACGGTCAACTTTAGCACATAAAATATCAATGCTTCAGCCAAGAGACACAGAGGGTGAATGCCAAGAATGATGTTTGGAAGTAGATGGTTTGGAAGACAACCAAGAAGGCTGGGTGTAACCGTGGGATGATTTAGGCTTTGGTGATGGTGAGGGTGAGCTAGACACTGAATGTTTAGAATATCATTTGGATTTTCTATAAAGAGCAAGTTTCTCTTTTTCCCAGGCCTTGATATCTTTAACCTGTTCTTTGGCGGCAGCTTTTCGTTCTTCGAGTGATCCTGGCATGTGATAAGGATCCTTGGATTTGGCCATGCTTATCTTGAAATCCAGATCTTTAATAGCTTTTTTAATTGTCTTAGAAACAACCTTCTGGTCAGATGAATTGGATCGTTCAGACTCAGATTCTGAACTGGTAGAAGAATGCTTTCTTCTATATTTATCTCTAGCCATGTAGTATTGATCAGGCAAAATTTCAACTAATTCAAACAAATCAACATAGGAAGAACCAAGAACTTCATGGGAAGCAACAATTTCCCAAGTTTTTGACCTATGCTGTTTATCAAACATTGCATAGACTTTATTTTCTGGCTTATACCTTTTTGGACAATCTGTAGCATAGTGTGGACCTTTGCAAATAAAACACTGAACAGATCTTCCACTTTTCTTGAAATCTTTATTCTTTTTAAATAGAAACTTTGGTGGCTTTCTATTCTTGAAAGAATTTTTATTTACAGGAGCAAACCTATATCTTTTTCTATACTGCTTTTTCTTATAAGGAGTATGTCTCCTATGGTCATCATTGTCATAAGCATATTTACATTTCTTGTAATGACAATCTTTTCCACATGATTTTCTACTGAATTTTCTGACATGTTTGAATTCTTTTATCTGATTAATGGGTGGCAAGCTGCAATAGTCTCTCATATTGCAAGAAGAATTATACTGATCTCTGTTATCACTTAAGGCTTTAAGCAAACATCCTTTATCTAACTTGTAGGTAACCAAAGTCCTTAATTCACTGAAACCATAAGCATCAATTCTGGTTTTATACTTGTTACCTATATATTCTTCAACATATTCTCCCAATCCACAAGGTAGTGAATTTAAATAAAACTTCTTTGTGGTAGAATCATGCAATTTTCCTGCAGCTATCATATATTTTTCAAAGACTAAATTATACTTATGCAATTTTCCTAAGTCTCTGAGCTGCAATGAATAGAGGATTTTTTCTGCTTCAAGTATATCATTCTTTCTATTGCCACAAAATTAACCAATCAGATATAATTTTAAGGTAGCAAATCCTTCAGCAGAAATATCATTCCTACCCATGTCTTTTTCTTTAACATACTCATCTCCATCTTCATCCATTGAAATTATACCATTATCAGGGAGAGAGTTCCACCAACTGCGGAGTTTACCAGACATGAGCCGGACTGCATACAAAACTTTGTTTGCTTCAGACCATATAGATCCCCTAGTATCAAAGAAATTCTAAACTGTATCACACCATGTACAAATAGCGTCATAGGGATCTATAATTTTATCAATATTCAAAATATAACCAGAAGTTGCATAAGCTCTCAAATTTTCTGGCCGGGCATTTTCTGACACAGCATCTCTCATCTCTACATCCAGCTGATTTTCTACAGTAGTCTGGCTAGCCATGCATAAAGGTTCCCAATCCTCTATAATTTCTATATATGGGGTTTCTTCGGAAGACATATATTCTGGTTCAGAAGAGGATTCATGATAAGAAATTGTTTCAAATATTTCTTCATCAGATGAATTCATGGCTGTAGCTGGTTCTTCCATGTAAACAGGTTCATTATCTTCTAATTCATTTTCTTGTAACCAATCTTTTAATGGTTCAGAAACCTGTAACATATGTTCTTTCTGCTTGGGCAAAACTATTCTAGAAGGCATCTGAGGTGTGTGACTTCTAGTTGTAGAAGATACTGGTTGTTCTTCAATTTCTTCAGAAAAGAGAATGCTTTGTCTTCTCTGTATTTTTGGTCTGGGCTTGGGATCTGATTTCTGAGATTTCTAGGTTTTTGTGTCCTCAGTTTCTTCCTCAGAACTATCCTTGCCTTTCTGGGATACTCTAATCTTTTTGGCGTATTTTCTTACTTTGTCTAAATTTCTCGCCACATGCTCAAGTAAGACTTTGTTCTCCTGAGCTTGAGTATCTCTTTTAGAGTCAGATGTAGAGACATGAGAATATATTTGTCCTGCCACATTTTCTAATCTTTCACTGCTTGACTGTATGCTTGTGGCCATTGTATGGGTTTGACTGACTTGGTAATTTAGTGAACCAAAATTATTTAGGGTAGAAGTGCATTGCTTATCAATTCTACCTATAGCAGTTTCTGTTTTATATTGACTATATTGTACCTATAACATTCCATCATAAATAGAAATAGTTCTATTGATTCCTTGTTTGACATCTACTGCTATGTCGTCTATGTTCTCTGAAGCTGTTTTCATCCATGCAGACTGCCAGTTTCTTTGAGCTTCAGAATTCTTTTGTTTTGTCCCTACCTTAGTATGAATTTTTGCCTCATATCTGCCCATTGTTTTATCATCAGGTGTAACAACCTGATAAGTATCCTGTGTTGGCCATCTACCAGGAGTATAGCTGACTAAATCTACAGCAGTAGCAAAATCTAATTGTAGAGTATGCTTAGTTATTCTTTCTGATCCATACCTAGGTAAATGCTCTCTCATCATACTTGCATGTTCACCTAGTTTTGCTATTTTAATCCCTTTTCCTTTTCTTTTCTTATCTTGGTCTTCATCCTATTTTGGTGCAAGATGTAATCTAGCACTTACTTGTCTGGCAAGTTCATCTATTTGATTAGGATGAGATCGTTGGGATCTGGAAGAGAAGGATGATCGAGAAGGCATTTGCTTGAATCTTTGTGAGCTACCAGAGGTTGAGCATTCTTCAGGATTGTAATCCACATAAGGTTTTTTATTAGAACTAGCATATGCATGGGCCATGGATCTACTGCGAGACAGAGGTTGAGCTCTGGCTTGAGTTTCATCTATTAATGGTTGTTCCAGGATAGTTTGACCAGGGACAGATTGGAGAGTTATGGTGCCTACTCTTCAGGATTGGAACAGAGGTCTGTCTGAGAATCTATTTCTGTGAACAGGAAGGTCAATAAACTGTGGTCTTTGCCTATAAAGCAATTGTTCTATAATTGGAAAACCAATGTCAAAACCTGTTGAATCGATGAATCGGCCATAATCAAGAAGATTGGAAGATCCTCTTGGGAAAGATACCCCCGTGGGTAAGGAAACAGGTGGAGACATAGTATTCATGATTCTATATACACATCGACCTCCTATGGTGGCATAGACAGAACCGGGCATTAACGAGACACCTTTAACTTGTAGAAGTAAACAAAAGGCAGAAGAAATGAATTTATCAGATAAAGAAAGAGTAAAGTTGGGTTGAACTGACAAGACTCCATCGCCTTTCTCAGCATTGAGAATTCCACGAAACTAGGCAACTACAGCTTGTTCCCAAATTTGACATCGAGTATCAATTAAAGTGGCGAAGAACTCAGCACCTATGTTGTAATTAAAATGTGGATGGATGATAAGATCGACATGAGGGAAATGAACATGAAAGAAACCTTTGTCTTGCCATCTAGAGATATCTTCAGGAAGAAGGAAAGGTAAATAAATAGGACATATTCCAGTACCCGAAACTAAAAGATTAATTTCACTTTGACGCACTGAGTCACAAACTTTAGCCTTATTTCCTTTTTCTAGATAGAAAGTATTAATTTTAACATCTGGAAATTTGAAATTTCCCTTATCATCTACAACATGAGTGTTGCCATCTTGGAAATAGTTATGTAAAACATCAGATAGAGCAGAACTTGCATCCATAGATCTATGTAATGCCATTGGTGAGAAATAAGACTTACTGATTACTCGTTCGCAATATTCCTTGCTACTTTTCGCGACTCACTGCCCTTTAACACGGCACTTTCCTTTGGCCTTCAACAATGGGTCTTACTGCACGCATCCACAAGTACTACAGCACACTACTAATAGCATGTTCAGTGATAGAACTCACCCACAGCAATGACAAAGATCATAACAAACACATGAACTTGGCTCTGATACCAATTTGAACACTATGCAATTATAAATGGCAACCAATCTTTTATATTGCTCGTAGATAAGAGTTTACAACTTAATGCAATTTTTGGTTATTCAGATCGCTCAAGGCGCAGAATAAGAGCATACTCTTGCGAAGACTTAAAAACCTAGACTCTAATCCTCAACTTCCTCGTTCCTGAATCTGACTCCGAATGCCCCAACAATAGCATCAGGTTCTTATTTATAACATAAGTTGGATGCCAAAAGATTATAACAATTTTGAGTTCTGACCACACAAACTTGACACGCGTCTAACACTATAAGTAATTGCTCGTAGATAAGAGTTTACAACTTAATGCAATTTCTGGTTGTTCAGATCACTCAAGGCGCAGAACAAGAGCATACTCTTGCGAAGACTTAAAAACCTAGACTCTAATCCTCAACTTCCTAGTTCTTGAATCTGACTCCGAATGCCCCAACAATAGCATCGGGTTCTTATTTATAACATAAGTCAGATGCCAAAAGATTATAACAATTTTGAGTTCTGACCACACAAACTTGACACGCGTCTAACACTATAAGTAGTGGAGGAAAAGGCAGAGATAAAGCACTACAGTGGAGCGTACAAAGATTCTTCACATGAGACACACCGCATGTGATTACGACTCACTTTACACCCGAAAGTGACTACGGGGATCTTGCTTTTTAGATAGGGTTGTGTCCTATTGTCAGATCATAACGTGGCCGTCATCACGGCACAGACAAGCCCATGTGCTAGCTACCATCTGAGTTATAACCATCATTATCTTTTGTCAGTGGAGGTATTATCATTGTCTGATACGGGGTCCAGCTCATCAAAATCATAGTCATGATCTAAATTTGTTGGTGGAAGCAAGTGTTGTGGAAGAGGCCTGAAGGCAATTGCCAAGTCATCATCTCGTTGGTGGAAAGTATATATAATTTTGGTAACTTCATCAGGAGAAGCAAAATCTATTTCAGTTCTGGCAGCAATTAAAGCAGGGAGCAAGGCAACCTCCATATCTTCCACCTGGGCTTGTGGGAACCAATTATGAGTTAAAGGATAATATTCAATTCGTGGTAATGCATAATTAAATCTATTTTGCAAATAGCCTGATGGTCCACTCATTCCTTCTTCGACAACCCAACAGAAATTTCTCTACAGATAGTCAAAAAACTCTCTCATATCATTCTATATGATTTTATCATTGTATCCTAAAAATAAGTTTGCATAGTCTTCAAACTCTGTCTGCAAGATAGTAATGTTGTTAAAGAAACCAAATTTTGCACACTTAAGAAAATTCCTTTTGATTTTTATGGGCCAATTCATAGGCAACAAAGATGTAATGCAAACATCAAATGTAATGCTATTTCTTAGTGCAAAATAAATAGCAGCATTTTGAAGACCAAAGTGTGATAGAAATTTTGTTTGCTGAGGACCTGTAAGAATTCCTTTATCATAATTGTCTCTGATCAGATTCCTTAACTCTTGAAGCCATTTATTCAAGAAATGTGTGTGGAGGATAGGAGTAATAATTTCTGGAGGTAGCTGAGGTATCCACAAATCATTACCTTGTTCATCTTTACTAAGGAATATATCTGTACCATCATTTCTTACCAATGTGTCACCAATTTCAATCATCATATACATTGACTCTGCAAGCTTGGACATTTCTCTCGTAAGAGAATCTGCTAATGGATTATTATCACCTTTAATCCATTCTATCTCAAAATCATAACTGGCAAAATCAAGATACCAACGTACAATTCGGCCATGAGCAATATCTTTATTTGGCTTCTTGCTAAGCAGAGATTTCATTGGTTGACTGTCAGTTTTTACAATGAAATGAACAGGTTTAAGAAAAATCTTAAACTTCTCTATACCCTTCTTTACAGCCAAAATCTCTTTTTCATATATGGTGTACCTGCATTCTGTATCAGTGACGGTTCCTGATCTGTAACCACACACTTGTGCTCCTTTCGATGGAATATCCTGTATGAGAACAGCACCCCAAACATCATCAAATGCATCAGTGAATAAAAATAAAGGATATCCATTTTCAGGTAAATGAAGAGTGGGCAAATACTGGCATTTCTGTTTTATCTTTTGAATAATTTCTATTAACTCTTCATTCCAGGGACCTGCTCCTTCTTTCAACTGAGCTTGAAGTTTCTTTCTGTCTTTAGCTAATCCATTATAGAATGGACTGACATAATTGAGACATCCTAAGAATCTTTGTATTTGCTTGGTACCAACCAAAACATCAGGAAATTCTGAAATATGCTTAAGGATATGAGGTTGGAGTTTTACCTTGCCATGTGACAGAACCAGACCCAAGAAATCAATTTCTTGTTTGCCAATTACCATTTTCTTAGCTGATAAGCAGATCCCATTATCTCTGATTGCATTATATAAAGCTTCCAAATGCTTCAAATGCTGAGAATCATTCTCAGAATAAACAATTATGTCATCAGTATATACAGAACAAAATTCTTTCAAACTTCTTAAAGCTCTATCCATTCTGCGCTGAAAATAGGCAGGTGCAGTCTTGAGGACAAAAGGCATCACATTCCACTCATACAAACCTTGCAGAACTGAGAAAGCTATTTTGAATCTGTCTTCCTCTTTTACCTTAATTTGCCAGAAACCTGACTTGCAATCAAATTTAGAAAACACATTCTTTGAAGCCGCTCTCATTATCAAGTCTGTACTGAATGGAATGGGATAATTGAATGGCAGAATGATATCATTCAGAGGCTTATAGTTTATACAAAATCTTTTCTTACCTCTCTGTTGTTCTGCCCTTTTATTGACCAGGAAAGTTGGGCAGCTAAATGGGCTCTTGCTTTCTCTGATAAACTTTCCTTCAATGAGCTCATTCAAATGCTCATCCATCTCTTTTACTTCTGTGGGGCTCATGAGATAGGCTAGTTCAAATGGTATAACAGTTTTACATTTAGGTTTCAACCTAATCTCGCATTCTTCATGCTCCTTAGACCAAAACTGTAAAGGATTCATGCTACAACAATCCTGTTCAAATTTTGCCTTAACTGATTCTAAAAGCAGAGGTAACCATGGTCCTTGGGACTTTAGAGGCTCTTTCTTTTGTTGTTTGGCTTTATCAGACAGCTTATGGTTGACTAATTTCAAGGAGGGAATCCTGACAGGGCCATCTGTATGCTTAAGAGATATTTTGTGGGTGCATAAAACAAATGGCTGATATTTGGTTAGGAAGGTGTAACCAAGCAAAATATCTTCCCTCAAACTGTCAAGTTCAATTAGATCAACAATAAACTGCTTACCTTGGATTTCAATTCTAACATCCTGAGCAAATCTCCCCATTTTGATTTCTTCTCCATTTATGGCATATCCGGCTGGTAAATCATTCTTGGTTTTCCAAAACTCAGAAGGAATGGCATTAGTTTTGGCAAAACTACGAGAAGAACCAGAATCTACAAATGCATCCATGGGAATAAGCTTATATCGAGAAAAACAAAGATTTACACGGATATATGTACAATTTTCTACAATGTATAGAGCATTTGCTGGTTCAGACAGAATATCTGGAGAAGAATCATCTACTTTTGTTAGAAGTTCTCGAATTTCCCCCACTGTAGAAATGAGTTTGTCCAAGGCCTTTTGCTGCATAGCACATTGCCGAGCTAAGATGTCAACAGATTCATTACAACGGTCAACTTTAGCACATAAAATATCAATGCTTCAGCCAAGAGACACAGAGGGTGAATGCCAAGAACGATGTTTGGAAGTAGATGGTTTGGAAGATAACCAAGAAGGCTGGGTGTAACCATGGGATGATTTAGGCTTTGGTGATGGTGAGGGTGAGCTAGACATTGAATGTTTAGAAGATCATTTGGATTTTCTATAAAGAGCAAGTTTCTCTTTTTCCCAGGCCTTGATATCTTTAACCTGTTCTTTGGCGGCAGCTTTTCGTTCTTCGAATGATCCTGGCATGTGATAAGGATCCTTGGATTTGGCCATGCTTATCTTGAAATCTAGATCTTTAATAGCTTTTTCAATTGTCTTAGAAACAACCTTCTGGTCAGATGAACTGGATCATTCAGACTCAGATTCTGAACTGGTAGAAGAATGCTTTCTTCTATATTTATCTCTAGCCATGTAGTATTGATCAGGCAAAATTTCAACTAATTCAAACAAATCAACATAGGAAGAACCAAGAACTTCATGGGAAGCAACAATTTCCCAAGTTTCTGACCTATGCTGTTCATCAAACATTGCATAGACTTTATTTTCTGGCTTATACCTTTTTGGACAATCTGTAGCATAGTGTGGACCTTTGCAAATAAAACACTGAACAGATCTTCCACTTTTCTTGAAATCTTTATTCTTTTTAAATAGAAACTTTGGTGGCTTTCTATTCTTGAAAGAATTTTTATTTACAGGAGTAAACCTATATCTTTTTCTATACTGCTTTTTCTTATAAGGAGTATGTCTCCTATGGTCATCATTGTCATAAGCATATTTACATTTCTTGCAATGACAATCTTTTCCACATGATTTTCTACTGAATTTTCTGACATGTTTGAAATCTTTTATCTGATTAATGGGTGGCAAGCTGCAATAGTCTTTCATATTGCAAGAAGAATTATACTGATCTCTATTATCACTTAAGGCCTTAAGCAGACATCCTTTATCTAACTTGTAGGTAACCAAAGTCCTTAATTCACTGAAACCATAAGCATCAATTTTGGTTTTATACTTGTTACCTATATATTCTTCAGCATATTCTCACAATCCACAAGGTAATGAATTTAAATAAAACTTCTTTGTGGTAGAATCATGCAATTTTCCTGCAGCTATCATATATTTTTCAAAGACTAAATTATACTTATGCAATTTTCCTAAGTATCTGAGCTGCAATGAATAGAGGATTTTTTCTGCTTCAAGTATATCATTCTTTCTGTTGCCACAAAATAAACCAATCAGATATAATTTTAAGGTAGCAAATCCTTCAGCAAAAATATCATTCCTACCCATGTCTTTTTCTTTAACATACTCATCTCCATCTTCATCCATTGAAATTATACCATTATCAGGGAGAGAGTTCCACCAACTGCGGAGTTTACCAGACATGAGCCAGACTGCATACAAAACTTTGTTTGCTTCAGACCATATAGATCCCCTAGTATCAAAGAAATTCTCAAGTGTATCACACCATGTACAAATAGTGTCATAGGGATCTATAATTTTATCAATATTCAAAATATAACCAGAAGTTGCATAAGCTCTCAAATTTTCTGGCCGGGCATTTTCTGACACAGCATCTCTCATCTCTACATCCAGCTGATTTTCTACAGTAGTCTGGCTAGCCATGCATAAAGGTTCCCAATCCTCTATAATTTCTATATATGGGGTTTCTTCGGAAGACATATATTCTGGTTCAGAAGAGGATTCATGATAAGAAATTGTTTCAAATATTTCTTCATCAGATGAATTCATGGCTGCAGCTGGTTCTTCCATGTAAACAGGTTCATTATCTTCTAATTCATTTTATTGTAACCAATCTTTTAATGGTTCAGAAACATGTAACATATGTTCTTTATGCTTGGGCAGAACTATTCTAGAAGGCATCTGAGGTGTGTGACTTCTAGTTGTAGAAGATACTGGTTGTTCTTCAATTTCTTTAGAAAAGAGAATGCTTTTTCTTCTCTATATTTTTGGTCTGGGCTTGGGATCTGATTTCTGAGATTTCTGGGTTTTTGTGTCCTCAGTTTCTTCCTCAAAACTATCCTTGCCTTTCTGGGATACTCTAATCTTTTTGGCGTATTTTCTTACTTTGTCTAAATTTCTTGCCACATGCTCAAGTAAGACTTTGTTCTCCTGAGCTTGAGTATCTCTTTTAGAGTCAGATGTAGAGACATGAGAATATTTGTCCTGCCACATTTTCTAATCTTTCATTGCTTGACTGTATGCTTGTGGCCACTGTATGGGTCTGACTGACTTGGTAATTTAGTGAACCAAAATTATTTAGGGTAGAAGTGCATTGCTTATCAATTCTACCTATAGCAGTTTCTGTTTTATATTGACTATTCTGTACCTGTAACATTCCATCATAAACAGAAATAGTTCTATTGATTCCTTGTTTGACATCTACTGCTATGTCGTCTATGTTCTCTGAAGCTATTTTCATCCATGCAGACTTCCAGTTTCTTTGAGCTTCAGAATTCTTTTGTTTTGTCCCTACCTTAGTATGAATTTTTGCCTCATGTCTGCCCATTGTTTTATCATCAGGTGTAACAACCTGATAACTATCCTGTGTTGGCCATCTACCAGGAGTATAGCTGACTAAATCTACAGCAGTAGCAGAATCTAACTGTAGAGTATGCTTAGTTCTTCTTTCTGATCCATACCTAGGTAAATGCTCTCTCATCATACTTGCATGTTCACCTAGTTTTGCTATTTTAATCCCTTTTCCTTTTCTTTTCTTATCTTGGTCTTCATCCTGTTTTGGTGCAAGATGTAATCTAGCACTTACTTGTCTGGCAATTTCATCTATTTGATCAGGATGAGATCGTTGGGATCTGGAAGAGAAGGATGATCGAGAAGGCATTTGCTTGAATCTTTGTGAGCTACCAGAGGTTGAGCATTCTTCAGGATTGTAATCCACATAAGGTTTTTTATTAGAACTAGCATATGCATGGGCCATGGATCTACTGCGAGACAAAGGTTGAGCTCTGGCTTGAGTTTCATCTATTAATGGTTGTTCCAGGATAGTTTGACCAGGGACAGATTGGAGAGTTATGGTGCCTACTCTTCGAGATTGGAACAGAGGTCTGTCTGAGAATCTATTTCTGTGAACAGGAAGGTCAATAAACTGTGGTCTTTGCCTATCAAGCAATTGTTCTATAATTGGAAAACCGATGTCAAAACCTGTTGAATCAATGAATCGGCCATAATCAAGAAGATTGGAAGATCCTCTTGGGAAAGATACCCCCGTGGGTAAGGAAACAGGTGGAGACATAGTATTCATGATTCTATATACACATTGACCTCCTATGGTGGCATAGACAGAACCGGGCATTAACGAGACACCTTTAACTTGTAGAAGTAAACAAAAGGCAGAAGAAATGAATTTATCAGATAAAGAAAGAGTAAAGTTGGGTTGAACTGACAAGACTCCATCGCCTTTCTTAGCACTGAGAATTCCATGAAACTGGGCAACTATAGCTTGTTCCCAAATTTGACATCTAGTATTAATTAAAGTGGCGAAGAACTCAGTACCTATGTTGTAATTAAAATGTGGATGGACGATAAGATCGACATGAGGGAAATGAACATGAAAGAAACCTTTGTCTTGCCATCTAGAGACATCTTCAGGAAGAAGGAAAGGTAAATAAATAGGACATATTCTAGTACCCGAAACTAAAAGATTAATTTCACTTTGACGCATTGAGTCATAGACTTTAGCCTTAATTCATTTTTCTGGATAGAAAGTATTAATTTTAAGATCTAAAAATTTGAAATTTCCCTTATCATCTACGACATGAGTGTTGCCATCTTGGAAATAGTTATGTAAAACATCAGATAGAGTAGAACTTGCATCCATAGATCTATGTAATGCCATTGGTGAGAAATAAGACTTACTGATTACTCGTTCGCGATATTCCTTGCTACTTTTCGCGACTCACTACCCTTTAACACGGCACTTTCCTTTGGCCTTCAACAACAGGTCTTACTGCACACATCCACAAGTACTACAACACGCTACTAATAGCACGTTTAGTGATAGAACTCACCCACAACAATGACAAAGATCATAAATCACACATGCACTACTTGTTGTTGTAGATTACATATTAAATTTTCTAACCATTTTGATGTTTATATGTCTATATGTTTAGATTTGCATACTAACAATGTTTTGCAGGGTTGTGGCATACATGCCCCACCAACATCTTCAAGAGACTTCATATCAAGTATTTTATGTGAAAGAGAGGAAGGTCAAATATTCTACAAGAAATTATGCTTGGATAGCACATGTCATCGTTGCAGTGGCTTGCAATGTTTGCCAATATGTGAACATATGGAAAGAACACATGCAATTGAAAACAAACTAGTAGAGTTCAGTAAGTATAAAAGAATGGCATACAATACAAAAGATGGTAAAGAAGCAAAGAGGTGTGACTTGGTTATTGAAAAGATTCCAGTGTATTAGTTTATGCCTATATTTCGTGATAGCATAGTGTATGAGTATGCAAGACATGCCCATAGAGCTCGATGGTTAGACTTGCAATTTAAGTTATGCAATGACACATTTCCAGTTGGTAGCATTGTTTCAGTCATTGACTTTGCATAAAACTACAATCTACAGCCATAGGGTGAGGTGCAATCACAATATTACAACTCCACACAGGTTTCTATATTTGTGCACATCAAATTCATTCATGCGAATGATAGTACAAAGGATGACAAAAAGATCATAAGGGAGTAATTTCTATATCAGTGATGATCGTACGCATTCTACGAAGTTCCTGCAAGGATGCTTTCAGGTGTTCTACAATGATTTGGCTAGAAGGGGTATATCTTTCAGTCAGCATATCATATGGTCAGATAACTATGCATCACAATTCAAGAACTCGCAGAATTTCTATTGGCTAAGCAGGAGGCATAATTTTACAGGTATCCAGCATATGTGGAACTTTTGTGAGGCTGGGCATAGAAAGGGGGAGCATAATAGTGCAGGAGCATGTATCAAAAGAGCCATAGCACGAGAAGAGTTAAAGTATAAAGACAATGCAAAGTTGACAGATGTAAAATCGATCGTCGAGTGGTGTAATGCTTCCATGGGTCTAGGTAATGAAGGTAAGTCTTCAGTTCGTAGTTTTTTTTGGTTGATAGATGATACTAACATTGCACCATATGAGGACTGTCCTACACTGATAGGATCAAGTGAGATGCACTCTTTCAGAAGCTCAATTACAGGTACATGGAGTATCTATACGTGAAAGATGTCATGCTTTTGTTCTTCCTATACAATTCAAGCCTTGGATGAGTGCGAGTCAAAGGAGTGGGTTGACGAATGGTAGTTAAGTTATCTTAGCCCACTTGACACGTATCGACCCCCAATGGCACTAGAACTAACACAGATGGAATCATCAGTTGACTTTGACCACATATCAAATCTAGTTCAACTAGGTAATATATCTATTTGCATAGTTTTTGAAATTCCTAATGTCATCTTACTTTGTAGTGTTTTTGTAATGTTGACTAATTTCATCTAATTTTCTACACATATCAATGTAGGGCATGTATATGCAGTTATTACAGATGAAGATAAGAAAGAGGGAACAAATTATTACTTATGTCATTCTGTTGAGGCTAAAAAGAAATTGGAGGCCCCAGTTACAGATGGAGAAAACATCGAATACCCTACAGGCTCAATGGTTATTATTGGAACATGGCTTAGAAGGTACCCACATAAGAGTGTTAATGTTTGGCTGTTTTAGGACTTTGACACGCATTGGAAGATTCTTCATTACTCAAACCTTGTCGTGGCATCCAATGTTCATTTGATACAGTATCAGGGTAGACCTTTGAACAAGACCTTGTGGAAGGTGTGTGAGTCTGACCATGAAGTAATACTTGACACAATAAAGAGTAGAGCAGACCCGGATGGTTCATTGGATTAATTTGTAAGTATTCACATTGATTTTGTAAAGTCGTGTTACATTGAGTTGTAACTATGCGCATTAATTTGTAAGGTTTGTCTTTTTTTATTTGCTGCTTCATTTTTACACATATACACATTTTTACATCGTCATGTTATGCTTCATGGGGTTAGACCTAAGTGATGGATGAAGTTGATCCTAAGAATAATGTATAAAATATAGGTGTCTCTAGGTGTCTTGGTTTGTAACTAGATAATAGGTGTCTCTAATTATGTCTTAGGTATATACGATATGTTAACTAGGTAGATAGAGACTAGAAAAAAGGTATTTAATCTAATCTAGGTGTCTTAGGTAGATACTATATATCAAAGACCCGTCTAGAGACTAGAATAAGGTACTATATGTCTAGGTGTCTTAGGTAGGTACTATATGTCAACTAGGTCTACCATAATAGGTGTCTTAGGTAGAACTATAATCTAGGTGTCTAGTTAACTTAGGTCTAGACTATGGTAAGGTATAAAGACTAGGTGTCTTAGGTCTACTATGTCTATAAATCTAAATGTACATACTATACAATAGGTGTCTTAGGTGTCCTACGTCTACTAGACTACATGTGTCTTAGGTCTTAGGTGAGGCCACATGAGCTTCCACCTTCACATGGTTGGCCTTGTCAGTATAGAATATTTATATTTCTTGAAGCTAAGGGAAGCTCTTTTTCTTAATAGGAAAACTTTATCTACTTCAGTTGCACTAATGGTGCAGGGGCACCTAGGTTGTCATGCCTCCAAGAGGGGTCAAAAAATAAAATTTTGTTTTGATTGAGTCAATTGTATTTAATAAGGTCTTTTAAGACCATTTCATTTGTTTTTGAGTCACTTTGAGTCATTTGGGATCAGTTTGAGTCTTTAAGTCCTGTTGCAAAAATATGTCAATGTTGTCAAGTTGCACAAAGAAACTTTTGCATTTTTGGTGTCATGCTCCTGATGTGACCAAACTGATAGTTTCAACACGTTCGGATGCATACATTTAGGCTACGCATGGTTCTATTTTTCACCCAAACATGCTGAAATAGTCCGAGCTACATTGTACCGACGATATCCCTGAAGAGTCCAAAGTGTAAAAAGATAACAATTTTTGATGAGTTGTTACTCAAAAACCATGTCACTTAGAAATATTTTGTCTAAGGCAACGTGATCATATAGGGTTCCTCTATAATAACCTATCTCATTTTTTTATATCTCTGAGGCATTTTACCATGGTGAAAGGTTTTCTGCTGCCCCAAAAATTGTCAGAAGGAGGTAGTGTAAAGTTGCAAACGGGTGTAACTTTTGTTCTTCTCCTCATGTGACCAAACTGATAGTTCCAACGTGTCTGGATGGGTACGTTTAGGCTAGGCATGGTCCTATTTTACACCCAAACATGCCGAAACAGTCCAAGCTACATTGTACTGGCGATATCCCTAAAGAGTCCAAAGTGCAAAAAGGTAGCAATCTTTGGTGAGCTGTTACTTGGAAACTATGTCACTTAGATACATTTTGTCTAAGGCAACACGATCACATAGGGTCCTCTACAATAACCTCTCTCAGTCTTTTATATCTCTGAGGCGTTTGCCCATGGTTAAAGGTTTTCTGTTGCCCCAAAAATCGTCAGAAGGAGGTAGTGTAAAGTTGCAAAAGTGTGTAAATTTTGTTCTTCTCCTCGTGTGGCCAAACTGACAATTCCAACGCATCTAGATGGATAATTTAAGCTAGGTATGGTCCTGTTTTGCACCCAAACATGTCAAAATAGTCCAAGCTACATTGCACCGGCGATATCCCTGAAGAGTCCAAAGTGCAAAAATGCAGCAATCTTTGACGAGCTGTTACTCAGAAACAGTGTCACTTAGATACATTTCATCTGAGGCAATACGATCACATAGGGTCCCTCTATAATAACCTCTCTTAGGTTTTTTATATCTCTGAGGCATTTGCCCATGGTGAAAGGTTTTTTGCTGCCCCAAATATCGTTAAAATGAGGCAGTGTAAAGTTGCAAAGAGGTGTAACTTTTGTTTTTCTCCTCGTGCAGCCAAATTGACAATTCTAACACGTCTAGATGGGTATGTTTAGGCTAGGCATGGTCCTATTTCATACCCAAACATGCCAAAACAATTCAAGCTACAAACACTAACTAGTCTTCAATCTTCAAACACTACAAATACCATGATAATCTACAAAAAGTTGTCTTTTAGCCTTTTATAAAGGCATGCCCATCAAATTTAACCACATAGAGATGATTGTTTGTAATCCAAAGTCCTTTTAAATACTGACCTTCCAATCCTTTTTCCCGCCCTCATATCAATTAAATATGACCTTCAATTATGATATGGCGCTCGAGCTTATGAGAGTTTACCAGTGACACTGGTTGAGTTAGGTTGAAGGGCCGGTGAACTAATGACTTAAAGACCCTTTAGTAGGTTGATTTAAGTGATCGTAGCTTCTAATTATAAGTCAATATTAAATTAAAACAAAAGTACACTTTACACACGACAGGCAATTGAGGGTTTTAAAGTCTTAGGAAAAGTAGATTCTTTTTAGGGTTTGATGCCCAATATGCAAACCCTAACTATCAATAAGATTATGATTATGAAAGCTTGTGTCTTCTCTAACTTCTTATTACATGAACAAAACCACATCCACCATGAATATGAACCTTGCATCATATGAACCGTCCAAGATAGACCTTATCATGAAAACCATATTCACAACAAAACCTTGCATGAACAAAACCACATCCACCATGAACATGAACCTTGGATCATATGAACCATGTTTGTCTTGTGCAGCATCAACATGAATTGAGAGACCTTATCATGAAAACCATATTCAAAACATCATGCACCTCATGACCATCACCTACCTTGAATCATTGTATCACCTTATCAACATCATGGCATCAACCTTGATATCAATGACAAATAACCTTGACCCTTTGACTTCAATGACAACCTTGAACCTTGATTTTTGATGACTTATGGAAGCCTATAGCCCCAATGTTATGTTGCATACTAAAATTAGGTAAGACTCAATGTAATCTCATAACCTTGCCTTATATGCAAGAGGAATTACATTTAATAACCACAATGGTCATTAGGTACTCATAAGCATATGATTTTGACTATCTTATTCAAAACAATAAACATACTCTTTGCATCCCAATATGGTATAATAACAATAAATTAAGAAATATTTTCAATTGACCAACTCATTAAGAATATGGATCAGCATACTCATTTGAATATTTTTAATTGAGCAACTCATAAAGAATATGAATATTTTCTATTCAACATGATGATTCATTTTTATTTTAAATACAAGTTTTATCTTTTAGTTCCAAAATGAGGTTTAGGTGATACTTGCATAACAATAGTTGGCTTATTGGATCAACAAACATCCTATGTAATACAATTGGACTTTAAATATTTGAAGGAGCCATCTACAAATATCCATTCAAAAGTGGATTTATAATGCAATTATAGACACCATCAATAAAAAAGATTTGTATTAACCAAATATCCATATAGGCATACATCAATATCTGTCGATATAAGTATAACATATATACAAAATAGCCATATAGGCTTACAAGAATGCCATAGAGGCATACAATGTCAACTATATGCAATACAAAATATATGTCCACAAATACCATATAGGCATACAATAAAGGAACACAATAAAAAGTCATTCCCCTCTAGCTGGTGAAGAGAATAGATCATGGGCAGCCTTTGATCTTCTAGGGGATGGAGACATGTATGTGGGTGGTCCACTACGAACCCAAGGGTTGCTCCTCCTATTTAGTTCTTCGTGCATATGTAGTTGTTACAATAAAAAGTATAGACATTAATATATAGAAATTACATGCTATAAAAAATAAAACATTTAACAAAATAATCACTTACTGCTACCATATAATCTATCTCCTCACTTGCCTTAGTAGAAGGATTAGGTTGTGGTGATATCATGTCCTATAGAAACCATCTAGATAGAAATTAAACTTCAAATCAATAATCTTTTAATTTTTCAAAACTAAACAACTATAACAATGAATGTAAATTGAAATTTACTAATCTGCCTAATACCCCCATGAATGGCATGGAGCTATGAACCACAGAGGACACACCATGCTCCATTGCCCTATGAACATCGGGAGGTGTCTCCATAGTCTGTATCATCTAGAAATAAAACAACATTATTCAATTACGAAAACTATAATAGTGATGCAAATCATGGATCCTAACATACACACACATTCACCTAAACATGGAAGTACACACAATAAAGCACAAAAGTCACATACAAAAATCTAGTAAGTATAATTCATTCATTAAACTATTTACTTTATTACCTCTGTGAAGCTTTGAAGTCCACCACCGCTAGCAGGTGTTGCCGTGAAATCTCTAATATTAACCTATTCAACATCCAAAATCGGATATTAGAATACCATTCATATAACGATGCTATTCACATGTAATATTTATAATTGTTTACTAGTTACATACCCTGATAGTAGATGATGTAGTGTAATATGCAGGTGGAGAACCACTAAAAACTGTATCAATGCTATGACCTTGAAATTTCATTAAAGTCATCAAACTAAATTAGTTAATCTTGCATTTCAAAAATGAAATTTAATAAATTAAATTCAATGAACTTGCTAAGATTTACCTGAGTATCAAGCCCGAAAGTCTCACTCAGGAGGGCATTTGTCATCACCATCTGCTTAGCTGCAGATGTAGCCTATGCACCTGCGTCATGACAATCCATGGGGTCATAACCACATGCTAACCCACAAGTCTAACAAGTATGGGGTGGAACCATACTCGAGCTCTCCCCCGGCCCATGCTGTGCTGTAGGACTAGCATGCTGTAAGATGCTCTGGGTCAAGGCAATAATGGACTGAAGTGCCTCAACCTCAACACTCTCCTTCACAACGGAAGGGATAGAAACATTCTCATGGGTTGGTCTGGTGAGTGCTCATCTCGCTAGCCACTGTGGGTCAACACATGCCCCTGGTCTATCTTGTGTTGACCGCCTATCTCTACCTTGGAACTCCCACATATCAAAATAATTTGGCACTTTATTTTTGACAAACTCTCAGTAGAGTTTCCTCAAAAAATATTGCCGGACCTCATTATTGCTCGATGGAGGATGGTCAAAAACCATCCACCACCTCTACGCAAAATTGTCTATTATCGCTTGGTTGTTACACCAATGGATAGGGAACCTCTTGCATGTGAGGGGTAGAGATTCATTTGTTCGTGGCTCTGTGAAAATAGAACACAAGTCGAGTTTTGTAATTTGTTCCTTTTTCACTTGTTCATATGATAATTTGTCAGTATAATACTCTCTAAATTCTCTCCTCTTTTATGTCCAACTAGTGATTTGCTTGCTTATTGAATCTACATTTGATAACATAGATTCAAGGGATTGAGCAAGTGTGGATCTATGCAAGGTTAAAGTTGTAGGTTCTTTCAACCTTGCAATTATGTCCTTAATTTGTTTCTTATTATTTTCAATTTGCCCCATTAGATTTTCTTATGTTCCAAGGGCATATTCAGGAATAAATGGAGGTGTTTGTGGTTGGGGTTCTTCTTCGACAAGTATTTGTTGTTCATTTGCTGGAGGATTTTGTGGATTTTCAAGAGGAGGAGGAGGTGCATTATCAACTCCTATAAATTTAAGAAATTTACATCAAAAACTATTTTAACCTACCTATTTAGCAACAAATTCACACAAGAAAGAAAATAAAACTTACTTCTTTGATTTCCCCGATGTTGTGGAGGCATTTTGATGATGAATCGGTGAGAAATAGCTGACGATTGGACCTCAAATAACATGAGCATGCTCCTTTCTTTTTTCAAGCCATAGGTTTCTTGCAATTTGCTGTGAGATAATGAAATAGAACGCTGCTTTTTTTTATATATAGCAGCACATAACGAGCTCACGTTATAACACGAGCGCATTATGGCTTGGTGTAGGCTTGGCAACACCAAGCCATAACTTGAGCATGCTATTACTATTTTTTAAAAAAAGTTGGTCACTTGTTGGCCCCCCAACTTTTTGCACCCACCCTCTTATATTGTGGTATTGTTGATTTATTTGATTTGTGACTTATTTTTACTCAAAGGGGTGGATAACTTTTCTCTAGTAGTGTTCTGTCGGTTTCTATTTTTAAAGACTTCGCTCCAGAGGCTCATGAGTGTGGTCTCAAGATTTTGAAATGTTCTTGTTGTATCTGTTAGTATGAGGTTAAAGTTGCTCCCATGAAAGATTGTTGCTTTGAACCTTGGGCTTTGAATAGTGATTTGGAGTTGATATTGGTATGCAAAATGAGTAGATACCTTGCGTTATCAGTATATGTATGTCAATGGGGGAAAATTCATGTCAGATGTAGGGTTTCTAGTTGCATGTAGGAGGGTGGCTTTCATAGAGGGGCTGGTGCCCAAAGTGGTTGCCTGGATAACCCTATGGAGGTTGTAATCAAGTGAAAACATAATAATGTATCTAGGAGGGATTGGGTAGTTAAATCATTTAATAAGATGATTTGGATGCCTCACCCATGCCTGTAGTGCTCTCTTAGGCTAAGGATGGGATGAGAAGGCCTGGTTGGCATGATTGACCTCCTTACCTTCATGAAAGGATAGTTGATTCTGCACATGTCACCCTATGGGGCTAGTTCCTAGAGAGAGGCTACCAGGATAACCATAGATGGGGATCGACGTCTAGTGAAAGATAGCCAAGATAACCCATGCTAGGACCATGCGATGACACTCTCCCTATTGTAGCCTAGTTATCCGTCTTATGTTATATTTGTTGATCATGTTGCTCTGGGAGTAATGTTGAGCCATTGTTTCTATTCTTGAGTCAATGTGTTCATTGTTGGTCATTGTATCTGTGCCCTCTTGACTTTTGTCTTTGTGGGACCTCATTGTTATCTCCTATCTCAGGGGGTAGACCTCAGGGTTCCACATGGTCGGGTGGATGAGCTATAATCCATTGGTCTTTTGGCTTCATGGTTCATGTTTGGGAAGATGTGACTATCCAGTTTCTAGTTCTATATCTACATCTAAAGACATATATTGTACCTAATGGATCCAGATTTGTGTACCTAGATGAATGATATTCATTATGTAATTTGATGTAATTAGACATGAAAGCCTTGTATCTATATAACTATGTATCATGATTTCCTCTTTACTTGTAAACATTATTGTAAAAGAATGATGTAAGCTTTCTGTAATGTAACAAATGTTGTTCATGGATTTTATGGCCATTCAAGATGAATTATGTATGTTATTGATCTATATTTATTTTCCTTAATGCAGTTTTGTTTCCCTAAAGATGTTAGTTGTTAGATAGTTAATTTGATGTAACTAGTTGATATTTTATCTAGTGACCATTACTTTTACTTGTCGGAAAAAAAAATTCGCACTTTATTGCATAGTTAAACCTAACTCTCTAGGGTTGCATGACGGGGCATTACATTTCCTCCAAGTGCCTTCTTTTACATTTGCAACTATAATACTTCTTCTTTTGACAATAAGTAACAAATCTTGTGATATGACTTCAAAAGATGTGGCTTTATCTCCTTTAACTGTGCCTGTATCTTTTTTGTTCTAGCTTATAAACTCAAGTTTGTCCTATCTGTATGTCCATGATCTACCATATTGGTCGTGGCATTATTTTCCCATGCTAGTGGCCATTGTCTTTGGAGGTAATTTGTTGTGATTTAAACTCTTTGTCCAAATCAGCTCTATTGTGGCCTATAAAATTCAATGACTATTTTATCTGTCATTTTTTTACTTTTCCTTCTTGGTATCTTTAGACTTACTTTCTATTTTCCTTGGCTAGGGCCTCAATCTTCGATGATCTCTACAAACATAATCAACTTGTGATTCCACAAACAAAGTCAATCAAACCGAACCTCACTTTGATACCACTTTGTCAGTGGAGGAGACAAACAAACACAACACACAAATACCAAAAATATATAAATACATAATTGCCTAAAATGCCCAGTATTACAACACCCAACTATTCATCACTTGATAAAAAACCTTACAATTTCCTCTATTTATAGAGGTCTTCACAACATGATACTAGTACATTACATTTTATGTTTTTGCCTTCTTGAAACTTCTAATCCTTATCAATAAACCTTCTTATCCATCTAGAAACTTTCTAACAAGACAATTCTAAACTTATCGTGGATCTTCCAATTATAACTTTTCCTTTTAATTAATTATAATTAATATTGGTAGTTTCTAGGAGAAATTAATACACCAACAAAGATTGCCTGGGCTACACAATTAATTTCTAATGAATCATTGTATAATTTAATATACCACAGTAACACCACCAAGAAAAACTCTAGGTTTTTCAATTAAAAATAGGTTAAATAGGGGAGAGCGCCCCATAGTAGTACACCCTAACTTTTAGGGTCCACGTGGAGCACCACGTGAGCTAAACAATTTAAATCTTGACTCAGTCACGTGCGCAATGAAGTGGACAATTTCAAAATTTTCTTTTCAAGGGTGTCTAAGTCAGTTACCACATGGAGGATAATGACAAGTGGAGACTCCTTTTCTCCTCTATTTTAAAGGTTGGCCAAATATGGAGCATGAGGACCCTTGAAGGCACTTCATGATGACCCTAGTATGTTCATCATGTTGTGGGATGAGCAAACACACCGACATGTAAAACTCAAACATACTAATATTAATCCTTCACTGCCTCACACTCCATTGCCAACCCACTACATTTATTATCTGCTTCCACATTTATGTGTATGGGATGGCACCAGGTTTTGAAATGATGGCACCTTTAATGTTGTAGTACACAACATTAATCTTGCATCGACACCTCACTACCGACCCTCTTCTTTCAAAAAGATCATTTCATTTGGCACTAGAAGTTGCTCACTTCCACTTTCCTTTGGCCATGGCTTCTATGGGATAAATTAGAGAGGTTCTCGGTGCCTGCATGAAGGGAATTACTCGAGAAGGTTGAAGTTTGCTCACTTCTCATGTTGGAGGCAATGAACTAGCAATGGACTTCGAGGTGGCATTTCTTTACTTCAATCCTCTATATGGATGTAAATGGAGGGTGAGATCCTCACACCTCACATACATTAATTAACCACCTAGTTTTTTTTTCTTGTCTCATATCTATTTGGCCATTTTTTATTGTTTGAGAATGCATTTCTTCATCTCACTCATACGTCTCACCATAAATAGAAGTTGGGGCCATTAGACCTCATAAAAGAAACTGACCCACTTATTTTTTCAAATTTTTTTGGTCCTTCTATTTGTTTCGTGTATTGTTTAGGCCATTATTTATTGTTTTAGGAGGCATTTCTTCATTTCACTCCTTTGTCTAGTTGTAAATGGAAGTTGAGGTCATCATACCTCACTAAGGCAATGACCCACTAAAACTATATGCTTTTACTCATTTCTTTGAAGTTGTGTTTTGTATAATTTGTTGTGTATTGCATGGTTAAGGGGTTTAGGTGGCTTTATAGTGGTGCACTCTGACATTCAAGGTTCACATGCCCTTCTACCAGCCACGACATCTTGTTTTTGGTCTGTGTTGTATTATTTTACCATTTGTTTGATTATTATTTATTATAAATGAGACGGGATTTATTCGTTTCACTCCTTTGTGTGGTTGTAAATGGAAGGTGAGGTCCTTATACCTCACTAATGAACTGACCTATATGGGTTTTTTTATTGTATTATGATTCTAATAATCTTGAAAGGTACAATAATGGTTGGTAGAATGTCTAGTTGTATGCTTAAGGCTCTTTGTTTCTTTAACTTTCTATAGAAAAGATTCTAAAATTCAAAAACTGATGTTGAAAGGTGTTTGTTTGAACAATTAGTGCTTTCTAGAATAAAGATAGTTTGTAATATTTATTTTTTTCTTTGTTTAATTTCATGTACTTTTGTTTCAATTTACTTGTGTTTATGAACACAACTGTATGGCTATATTCTGTGTTTTGTAACACATTTATTACTTTTGGAAATTACAATCTTCTATTCAAGCATCACTGTGACCTCTCCAATTTAAGTTATAAATTTAAATTTTTGGTTCTTTCAATTGGTAATTTATATTAACACATTTTGTGGAAATGGGTAATCAAAATTTCTATTGGTCGTGGAAAAAATTGTAAAGTTGGGTTCATTGTTGATTATCTACTTTGGATATCTTGTGCCTAATAATGGTTATATATTACTTAAACCCTAATAAAGTTTTTTTATATTTGCATTTATTCTTGATTTTATATTGTTTTCATATATCATGTATCCTTTAACCTTTCATATCCATTGGTTCATCAATATACTAGGGTTTGGTGTTGCTTTTCATAGTTTATCTTTTTCCCACCCAATCTACCCTTGATTTGACCCACAGTTTACAATTTTACAATTCAGGGAATATAAGACCAGTGGTTAGGGATTAAACTTTTAGTTTTATGGCCATGGGAGATATCAAATTCCAAGCTTAAACTAATATAAATTATACACATTCCCTATTGAAAAGATTTAAAACCTATTTTCTAAAACTAAGTCTATATATTACAAAATATACACTTTAATTGTTCCAAATACACATGAAACTTTAAAATAGTTTCATATTATTTGTTCAAACTACATATGAAGTGACCACCCATGATAAATATTGTTTTCCAAATATAAAGTTCTTTATAAACAAAATGCATTGCCAAGTGTCCCATCAAACAAACTTCAATGTCCCATATCTCCTCATCAACTTAAATTATTCAAGTGATCTATTTGCCCAACTACTGGTCATTTCCACCATGAATGACTGCAAGGACCATACTCAAAGGTGTAAGTCTTAGCAATCAAGCTATCAAAATAAGAGGAGATAAATTTAAGACTTCAAACCAAACAACAATTCAACCAAATCAATCAACCTCTTACAGTAGACTCCTAAACGTGTTCCTCAACACCACATTTCCCGTTTACATATCTAGAAAAGGTGAATTATATTGTAGGTATTAAGGATGGGTATCAGCAAAAAATAATCATGAATGTATGCACAATTATGTCTAGGATCACTTAACAACATTGTTTAGTTTAACATAGATGTCTATATGTAACATGTTCCAATTTCAATTTTTGAACACGGTCATATTTTGACATGACACATAAATCAACACAAGACACTAAGATAGATAAGAAATTATCTCTCTCTCTCTCTCTCTCTCATTTAAGCAATTATATTTACATGTCATGATTCAACTTTGTTGGTTATTTTCCCAGACTGGATGCTTATTCCCAGTTATCCCTACAAGGTAGCCATCATTGATCAATAAGATTCCTGGGCCAAGGGCCAACATTATAGGAGATAGACTCTATAAATATCTCCTCTTCTTCTTTAGGCTCTGCAGAACCAAGGGGGGTATTCCCTACTCAACATCTATGAAATAAAACTGTACAAAGACTGGGATGTTGACACAAAGTAGATAAATCCTCTATTAAGCAAACCAAAACTGTGAGATAAGTGCAAAGGGGCTAGCTTTGGGCCTATGTTCAGTTGTAGACAAAGGATTTTAGATCCTAAAACTATTTCTAAAGTCCTAAAGGTTTGTATATGAAGTTTGAGTTTGTTTTTGTATTTGGATGCAAAACTAGGACTTTGGTTACAATCTCAATACAAGACTGGATTGGTGCCTATCTAGGGCTCGGAGTCAATAGACATACACATGTGAATGTACACATAAACCCATATTAATGACTGAGTTTCAAGGGGGGTGTTTAATATCTTCCTTATAGATACTTCCCAGAATTGAGTATTCAGTTACCTCTGCTTAGATGATCCTCACTGCAATATATTCTTCTTAACACTTTAACTAAAAACATTTAATCTACTCCTTGAGTACAAGTAAAAGATCAAGCATTCAACATAGCAAATCTATATTCAAGAATCTTAGACACCCCTTAGATGTTTAGATTCAAAAGAAGAATACATTCAATTTGGAGACAAGTAACAGAACACATGCAATGAAACATTACTCATTTAAATCAACATGAAACTAGTAAGTTTATGCGTTAAACAAACAACATGAGATTCATAAACTCACAAAAATGTCCAAAACAGGGCCACTAATGAAGTCGTATCTTTTCACAGCACCAAAAATTTGTCCAGTTTTCAACCAACACAACAAGTAACACAGTTTGGCTTTTATACCAAGACTGTGTACCCAGCAAAAATTAATTACATGGCACATCAAAATTTCGCCAGATACAATGCATGAGAAAATGGCGCTCAAAAATACTGCAGGCAATAGGTAGAAGGAAAGGCAAGGAGAAACAAAACTCGAGCCCCGTGCCGCCGTTTGGGGACATTCATCATAAAACTGGTAGCTGGTCAGTCACTCAATCCATCGCGTCTCTGCACGACTGCATTTAAAGCCTCAACTACCCACGGGATGCAATATCAGAAGGATCTGGAGACTTTCTCACTCAAAAATGGTCGCTCACGCTCAGGAAAAACCATCGCAGCAGGTTCAAAACAAGACCGTCGATCATCCCTCTGTCGCTGTGATCAATGGCACCTAAAAATGTTGAAAATTCGTTGACCAGTGAAATCGTGCCACGTTGGCACCTCATGTTTCTATCGCTGGCCCCTTTCCTTCTTCAATTTTGCCTTTTTTGCCCTTGTATATGTGTGTTGAAATGCATATACAAACACTCCTTTTAAATCTTTGTATATGCAGGATGCATATACATGCAACAGTTCCCAGGCACATGGCAGCTTGTGACTCATCCTCCCTCACTGTGTATTTGATCTCCATCAGCCATCAGAATAACCCAAGAAAGGCTGGCCAACACATATGGTCTTGGCGATAATCTCTTTGCATATCGGCTATTGCACAAGCATACAATCACTTTATACAACCCCTAGACCTCAAATTACTATTCGTTGTATTTGACTCTTCCTTCACGTCTGGGTTGTATATCTTTGTTTTGTATATCGGGTTGCGTGCTGCATATACAAACCTAATATACATGCTGCAGACCCCAAACTTGTATGAAGCATCTTGGAATTCTACTCGAGTTCGGAATGCATCTTTTCACTTATATGTTTTGCATGTATGTTGGCATACATACAATTACCATTGTAAATAACTGGTGGGCCCGACCTATTTTCTCTTTCCCTTGCACATTTGATTGCACATCGCATATACAAATGCAATGTACAAGTCAGACTTTGCCATAATTTAAAAGCACATTTGAAACACTTTGGAATCCGGCTTGTATATCCGCAAATGCATATTTTCTTTGTATATAGACGATATAAAAACTCACTTGTATATATCTGCGGGCCCCATCCACTTGTGTCTTTGCTGCATGTATCTTTGAGTATCCACGGCACTGTTCACTTTGCATGTCGCAGGCCCTTTGAATATTTTTGAATGTACATTCTGCCTTGTATATCAACAAGCCCCACCACAAGCATCTCTACCTCTACACTATAGCAAATGTATATTTGCGCCCTTATATGTCAAATATGCAAACACAAATAGACAAACCCCTAATATACAACTACGAAATCTTCTACAGAATATTCCAGGAAGGTATTTTCCACTCGCCACTGTGGCAATTGCATATTAGCACCTCCTTGTATACTTTGCTTTGTATATAGCCCGATATACAAAGCAAGAATATTCCTGGGAATCTACGAAAGATTCCCCCTTTGTACATGCACCTTTTAGAGCCCAATATACATATAAAATGCATATAATTTAGTTTTTATCAATTTTTTGGAGGCTGATGGTGTACATTTGCAATGGCACATACAAAAACTTAACATTTCTCATGAGTGTGATAGGAAAAGGTGGTGAATCATTACATGGGGGCCGGTCAACCAACGAAAACTAAATCATGAGGATGAGATTTAATAACCAGGAACCCATCGTAGAAGGCCACTAACAAAAAAGACAGAACAATGCAAGACCCCATGACTCAAAAATTTTAGGGTTTACAAAAGAAAACCTGCAAACATTCAAGCTCAAAACCCTCAACATAAATGATTACCAACACAAGCTCCAATTGGGGACGTGCAGGCGCAAGACTCCAGCGAGGACCAGACAAAACTCAAAACTCAAAACACGACCAACTCTACAAGGCATCTACAAAATATTTACATCTAATTTACAGTGTGCACAGAAGGTACTCATTTATGTGAAAAAGACTTTAAGGAATTTACCGTGCACTGGCAATTCCATTAGTTCACCATTTAGGGCTTGAAGAAAGTAAGAATCATCTTCATAGAGATTGCTAATTTGATATGGGCCGGTCCATAGGGGTTCAAATTTACCATGCTTGCCCTTATCCTGGCCCCTTGCATTCTACATAAGCACTAAGTCACCTATCTGAAACCTTCTCGCTGTAGCCCTTTTATCAAACAGATATTTCACTTTTTGTTATTTCTTGATGTTTGTTCTCTGTGCTTCTCTTCTGATTTCATCAAGTACGACCAGCTAATTTATTCTTTCAATCATTGGGTCTCCAATCTCCTCATCGTTCCCTTGGATGAATTTATAAATTGGTAGGAGGTTATTCACAGGCAACCTAACTATTGCACCATATACCAATTCAAAACGAGATCTTCCAGTTGCTCTTTTTACTATCACCCTATCAGCCCATAATGCTAACTTCAGCTTTGAGTCCCAAGACTTCTTATTTCTATCCACCATTCTTTTGATGATTTTCATGAGACTCCTGTTGCTTGACTCTGCTTGACCATTTCCTTGTGGATGGTATGGTGATGTATGAGATAAATCAATACCATAATTGTTGCAGAAATCAATAAATTCACCAGACCTAAAGCACATAGCATTGTCTATGACCAATTTGGCTGGTACTCCAAATCTAATAATAATATTCTCTAAAATAAAGTCCACCACCACTTTGCCTGTAGCTTTTTTAGTCAGAATGGCCTCAATCCATTTAGTGAAGTAATCAGTGGCAACAAGAATTCAACTATGTCTTCCACTAGATTTTTCTGAGATTTCCCCTATGAGATCAACCCCCATTGCTGAAATGGAGCTTCTACAGCTACAGTCTTAAGGGGCAATGCACCTCCATATTTTAGCTTTCCTGAGAACCTTTGGCAAGGATCACATTTCCTTATCACTCTATGTGCATATGAGAAAAGAGTTGGCCACCAGTAGCCAGCTCTGAGGATTTTGTGGGCTATTGTATAGGCAGCATAGTGTCCACCACACACTCCATTGTGCATGTCACTAAGAATGTGCTTGGCCTGATTCTCATCCACACATCTGAGTAATACACCATCATGATTTCTCCAATACAATTCTCCTTGAACAATGATGTATTTAATAGCCTGCAGCTTCAAAGTTCTCTTCTGGATATCACTGAGGTGGGAAGGACAATTTAAATTTTGTAAATAATATACTATGTCCTTATACCACTCAAATTCTAACATATTTATAACTTCATCATGCACTACATTCACTTGGCATGCCTCTAGATTTGACTGTATCATTAGTTTTGCTAAACCTTGTCCTCTTACCAATTTAGTAATCTGTATTTCAATGTTGAATTCCTGCAATTTGTTTATCCATCTGCATCTCTTTCCAGTCACCTCCTGCTGAGTGAAGATGTCGTTGACTGCTGCATGAGGCACATACACAATTATCCAAGAGCCCACTAAATATGGTCTGAAGCTCTTGACTACTCTAACCAATGCATATGCCTGCTTCTCCATGATGTCATACTTCAATTCAGCAGGCTACAATGACTTACTAAAGAAAGCAATAGGTTGTTCAAACCCTTCTTCATTTTTCTGCAATAAGCATGCAGCAATAGTATGGAAGGAAGCAAATGAAAATAATTGAAATGGCTTCAAAAAATTAGGAGATTTCAATACAGGAGCCATCTTTATAGCTTCTTTTATGCCTTGAAATGATTTGGTTGCTTCATTTTCCCATTTGACAATTGCATTCTTTTTCAGCATTTTAGAGATCTCCTTGGTGGTCTCTACAAAATTAGGAACAAACCTCCTAACAAAATTAATTTGTCCAAAGAAGGACTGAACACCTTTCACTGTCTTAGGGATCTGAATTTTATCAATTGCAGCCACCCTTTCAAGATCAATCCTGACTCCATCCTTGGAAACAATGTGTCCAAGCAATTTTCCTTCCACTACCCCAAAAGCACATTTCTTTGGGTTGAGTGAGATGCCATACTCCAATGCTCTAATAAAAATCTGCTCTAGATGCATACAGTGTTGCTCCTCTTTTCTTGAATAGGCAGTTAAATCATCTTGATACACAACCAAGATTGAATCAATCAATCCTGTGAAAGCAACATCCATTGCCCTCTGAAATGTAGCACCTGCATTTGTCAGTCCAAATGGCATCCTCACATATACATAGGTTCCCCATGGAATAGTGAAAGAAGTCTTGAATTGTTCTGATTCTTTCACTTTCACTTGATTGTACCCTGAAAAACTATCCATCATAGATAAAAGTTCACAGCCAGTCACCTTCTACAACATGGCTTCCATATTAGGCAATGGATAATAGTCCTTCAAAGAAGATATATTTAGATTTCTAAAGTCCACACACAGCCTTATATCACCATTCTTTTTTCTAACTAGGACAAGGTTAGACACCCAAGTTGAGTGTCTGATAGGCATGATTATTCCAGATTCCCTAAGTTTCACAAGATCTTCTTGTATTTTAGGAGCTAAAGTAGGGTTTATAGGCCTCTATTTTTGTCTAAATGGTTTAGCTCAAGGGTTCAAAGGGATTTCATGCTGAAATAAATCCTCCCTATAAGCCTTTAGGTCCTCATAAGAGCAGGCAAAGACATGCTTATATCTTCTTAGTAGTGCAATCAGTATACTTCTGGTATATGGCTTGAGCTGTTTGCAATGTATACCTTTTTGGGGGCATGAGACGTCCCCATGTTTTATCTCTTCTAAATCATTTTTGTTTGTTGGAGATGACTTTGTGACAAATTGGTCCCTATGATCAAAAGCTCTCTCTAAAGCTACCAACCCTCTGGGGATTTTATTTGTCTTGAGTTGAATTATCTCCTTCCTTAAGAGAGTTTCTCTTCCATCTACTACCTCCACAATGTTCTGAAAATTCATTTCCTGGTTCTCATACTCATCAATACAATGTAGAAATCTTAGTAAATCAGTATCATTATCAAATACTTGCCAGCTACATACATTATCTAGCACTGTAGGCCTGAGTTTGATCTCAACATTGGTAACATCTGATAGAGTTATATCATCTAGCCTTATGGCAACATTGGCTAGAAAATCTGCCCTAACATTTTTTGATCTTTCTATCCAATTTATTGAAAATGCATCAAACAATTCAATTGTATCCCAAACAACATGCTTATATTGTTTTAACCTCTTATTTTTTTATGCATACTTATCTCTAACTTGGGAAACAACTAACTCTGAATCACCAAATACTTTGAACATCTTAATTCCATGCTTCAAGGCAACATTCAATCCTACTAACAGAGCCTCATACGCTGCAATATTGTTTGTATAGGCAAACTTCAACAAGAATGAGAATTTTAGAAGTTTACTAGTTGGAGACAAAAAAATAATCCCAACACTAGAGCCTTCCTTTGAACAAGCTCCATCAAAATACATGGTTCAAAGACCCTGTTGATCCAGTTCTTGAATGCAAATATTTCCCTCTTTACCTCCTTCATCATCTGAGACAACTCTAAAATTATCACAGTTAGTATTCAAAAAACATATATGCTCCTCTGATTCTTGATCCTCCACTGTCTCTGATGGCCTTTCTTCTCTGATCAATTTGGCATCCTTTCCATTCATAGGGAACATAGCACATGACAGATCTAATTACATACTCCCACCAATCAATGCTGCCCATCTTCTTGACAGCAACATGCCATATTGTGGCTTGATATCAACAACTATTATGTTCATTTTGTAGGTCTTTTCAAGATATGCTGCCAGTCTGAAATCAACATCTTTTATGATTCCAATGACAGGTATCTCCCTAGCATCCATTGCATAGCACTTCCCACATGCCTTATCTATTTTTAACCTAGTTTGCTGCATGATAGCCAAAGGCATGATGTTTGTTGATGCTCCTAAGTCAAGCATACAGTTCTTAATTATTTTTCCATTTATGACAAGGGAGACATAAAATGGTTCCACTTGTGAAGGGCATTTTGTCATGGTCATCCCCAGATACACCTCAGAACCTCATCTTCATCAATGTACAGGGCCTGTTTCTTACCCTGAGGTTCATCACTCAACTTGGCTTGACATGGTACTCCTGAAATTAAGGATACTACTTTATTTTTGAATTCTTCCACTTTCATCAGCTCCATCAGTGGAATAGAAACTTTTATTTGTGATAACACTTGAGTTATATCAAATGGAGTATAATTTTGAATAACAGTTGTAACTTGCTCCACTGTTTTACCCTTACCCTAGGATGATCCAGCCTTAGTTTTTGTGGCTCCCTGACTATCATCCTTGTTCTAAAAATTTTTATTCTGATTCTCAACCTGGGGAACTGTATTTTCTATTTTTTGAGAATCATAACCTATTTTTTGCTTAAAACCTTGCTTATTATTGTTCCATTGTTTCTTATATGTTTCAGTCCCCTTATAATTTTTGCACTGGTTGGCTCTCAAAAGTGTTCTCTGGTTGGTGCGAATTGCTTGCCTGAGCTTTACCTCTTAGGTTGTAATTGCTTTTGACTTGAGCCACCGCTGCAGCTATGAGGGCTCTAATTTCTTCATCAGAAGGCCTCCTCAAGTTACTCAAAAAGTTATGTGTGTCCTAAGCATAAGCATAGTCATCTTCCTCATCCTCATCATAGGGAAACTACTGGTAGATCTGAATCTCATCATTTGCATTTGCATCAGCATCATGAGAAGAGTATTCTCTGTTTGTAGATAGCATATTGACATTCTCATTTTCCATGCAATGTGGCTCATTGCACTCATCACAGGCAACAGCATTATTGTATAAAGATTGAGCAATCATACATTGTGACTATGAATGAGGCATTTGGCATATTATACACCATGGGGTGTCATTAACAATATTTATAGCCTTCTTCAAAGGATCAGGAGTTTCCTTAACGTTTTGAGTCCTCTAATTTGTGTTGTTGTGTGGAAGGATGGGTTTACCATTATGCCAATTGGTGTTATATGGCATATCATGTAATGATGGTCTTCTTTCTTTCCTTTGGTAAACTGGTCTGTTAGGACCTATTCCTTTTTCATTTTTAGCCATTCTATAACCTAGGTCCTTGACAATATTTGTCAACTTATCTATTTTATCCTAAGAAGTAGATGCACTGCTTTGACTATTCTGGGATTTAGTATTTGGATTTTGCAGAATTTTCACATCATCCCTTCTGTTTGTTTTACCAGATGCTTTTCTATTATTTTCAATATTTGTTTTAATCTTGAAGGCATCTCTGAGGCTAGCAGGACCCTTGTCTCTCAATCCGTAAGTTGTCTTGGTATCAAAAGCATTTATGTACAACACTATACACATAGGTTCATTAGGCCTCAAGTCCTGTGGCAATTTGTTCAATACCTTCATGAATCTAGCATTGAAATTAGCAACCTATTCATTTGATCCTTTGGTAATTCCAGTAAATTCATTAATGAAAAAATTAGGATCAGTTTTGTCACCATATTGTTCTTTGAATATCCTCCTAAAATCCTCCCAAGATGAAATGTTTCTGTCAGGTAGACCTTTATACCATTCCTTGGCTTCATCAACTAAGGATTGCATAAATGATTTCATGAAAACATCTTCATGCTCAACCTCAAAGTTGTCTATGATATTCTGAAAAGCTTTTAAATGGTCTTCACCTAATACAGTATTATTTCCTAAAAATTTAGGCACTTGCAGCCTCACATGTTTGTCAATAGGATTAGGGTAACCAGGAATGCCATAAAAAACAAGCTGGTTAAATCTGTCTAGCTGCATCAGCTATCTACCTAATTGATTAGCATTAGCATTTCTGTTTACATCTGATTTCTTACATTATTTAATGGAGCTCTAGCATTATTTGCATTCTGTCTTTGCTCATTGTGTTGATCCTGCACTTCATTCCTGTGTTGATTTCTTTGCATATTTGCATTGCCAAGGGTAGGAACTGAATCATTCTGAGCAACTCTTAGAGCTTGCACTTTCTATCTCATGTCATCTTTGATCTTTACTGCCTGCAGATATTCTAATTCTTCCCTTAAGCTCTTAATTTCATCAGCTAGTTCCTCTTCTCTAGGCATACAAGAGGACAGTTTTATTACATTTTGATCATCATTATCATCATCCCTTAGGGATTCAGCTTCTTCAAATCTATCAGGGGAATCATGAAAAGGGCGCTCTTGAAACACCTCTAACCTCAATTTCAATCCATCACCCTGTTGTCTTTCATATACATTCTGGATCTCAGCCTCAGTATTTAAAAAATAAGGTATTGTTCGCTCTGAAGATCCTGGATTGTCTTGAATGAAATCATTTTTCCTGGGGCTAGGAGAACCATCTTGACTGGCTCAAACAGTCCCTTTTTTCCTATACATCATTTTTATGGGTAACTCTTCAAACAAAGTATTACGTTGGGATCTTCTCCCTTGCATACAAATTTTTACTTTACCAGTTGGGAGATTGGTTCGGAGTCGCCACTTACTGCTAGGAATTATTTTCTTTTCAAATTGGGGTTCTTTTACAAAGCAATCCCCAGCAGAGTCACCAATTTCTGTTGGTGACTCGGATGGATAAAATATAACAATTCTTTTTTCATCAACCCTTCCCCAGCAGAGTCACCAATTTCTGTTGGTTATTCTCCCAGACTGGATGCTTATTCCCAGTTATCCATACAAGGTAGCCATCATTGATCAACAGGATTCTCGGGCCAGGGGCCAACAGTATAGGAGATAGACTCTATAAATATATCCTCTTCTTCTTTAAGCTCTGCAGAACCAAGGGGGTATTCCCTACTCAACATCTATGAAATAAAACTATGCAAAGACTGGGATGTTGACACAAAGTAGATAAATCCTCTATTAAGCAGACCAAAACTATGAGATAAGTGCAAAGGGGCTAGCTTTGGGCCTATGTTCAGTTGTAGACAGAGGATTTTAGATCCTAAAACTATTTCTAAAGTCCTAAAGGTTTGTATATGAAGTTTGAGTTTGTTTTTGTATTTGGATGCAAAACTAGGACTTTGGTTACAACCTCAATACAAGACTGGATTGGTGCCTATCCAGGGCTCGGAGTCAATAGACATACACATGTGAATGTACACATAAACCCATATTAATGACTGAGTTTCAAGGGGGGTGTTTAATATCTTCCTTACAGATACTTCCCAGAATTGAGTATTCAGTTACCTCTGCTTAGATGATCCTCACTGCAATATATTCTTCTTAACACTTTAACCAAAAACATTTAATCTACTCTTTGAGTACAAGTAAAAGATCAAGCATTCAACATAGCAAATCTATATTCAAGAATCTTAGACACCCTTTAGCTGTTTAGATTCAAAAGAAGAATACATTCAATTTGGAGACAAGTAACAGAACACATGCAATGAAGCATTACTCATTTAAATCAACATGAAACTAGTAAGTTTATGCATTAAACAAACAACATGAGATTCATAAACTCACAAAAACGTCCAAAATAGGGCCACCAATGAAGTCGTATCTTATCACAGCACCAAAAATTTGTCCAATTTTCAACCAACACAACAAGTAACACAGTTTGGCTTTTATACCAAGACTGTGTACTCGACAAAAATTATTTACATGGCACATCAAAATTTTGCCAGATACAACACATGAGAAAATGGTGCTCAAAAATACTATAGGCAACAGGCAGAAGGAAAGGTGAGGAGAAACAAAACTCGAGCCCCGTGCCGCCGTTTGGGGACATTCATCATAAAACTGGTAGCTGGTCCATCATTCAATCCATCGCGCCTCTGCACAACCACCATTAAAGCCTCAACTACCCACGGGATGCAACAGCAGATGGATCTGGAGACTTTCCCACTCAAAAATGGTCACTCACGCTCAGGAAAAACCATCACAGTAGATTCAAAACAAGACCGTCGATCATCCCTCCGTTGCTATGATCAACAGTACCCCAAAACATTGAAAAGTCATCGACCAGTGAAATCGTGCCACGTTGGCACCTCATGTTTCTATCCCTAGCCCCTTTCCTTCTTTAATTTTGCCTTTTTTGCCCTTGTATATGCATGCTGAAATGCATATACAAACACTCCTTTTAAATCTTTGTATATGCGGGATGCATATACATGCAATAGTTCCCAGGCACGTGGCAGCTTGTGACTCATCCTCCGTCACTGTGCATTTGATCTCCATCGGCCATCGAAATAACCCAAGGAAGGCTGGCTGACACATATGGTCTTGGCGATAATCTCTTTGCATATCGGCTATTGCACAAGCATACAATCGCTTATACAACCCCCAGACCTCAAATTATTGTTTGTTGTATTTGACTCTTCCTTCATGTCTGGGTTGTATATCTTTGTTTTGTATATCAGGTTGCATGCTGCATATACAAACCTAATATACATGCTGCGGACCCCAAACTTGTATGAAGCATCTTGGAATTCTACTTGAGTCCGGAATGCATCTTTTCACTTGTATGTTTTGCATGTATGTTGCCATACATACAATTACCATTGTATATAACTTGTGGGCCTGACCTATTTTCTCTTTCCCTTGCACATTTGATTTCACATCGCATATACAAATGCAATGTACAAGTCAGACTTTGCCATAATTTAAAAGCACATTTGAAACACTTTGGAATCCGGCTTGTATATCTGCGATTGCATATTTTCTTTGTATATAGACGATATACAAACTCACTTGTATATATCTGCGGGCCCCATCCACTTGTGTCCTTGCTGCATGTATCTTTGAGTATCCACGGCACTGTTCACTTTGCATGTCGCGGGCCCTTTGTATATTTTCAAATGTACATTCTACCTTGTATATCCACGTGCCCCACCACATGCATCTCTGCCTCTGCACTGTAGCAAATGTATATTTGCACCCTTGTATGTCAAATATGCAAACACAAATATACAAACCGCTAATATACAACTGTAGAATCTTCTACAGAATATTCCAAGAAGGTATCTTCCACTCGCCACTGTGGCAATTGCATATTAACACCTCCTTGTATACTTTGCTTTGTATATAGCCCGATATACAAAATGGGAATATTCCTAGGAATCTACAAAAGATTCCCCCCTTTGTACATGCACCTTTTAGAGCCCAATATACATATAAAATGCATATAATTCAGTTTTTATCAATTTTTTGGAGGCCGATGGTGTACATTTGCAATGGCACATACAAAAACTTAACATTTCTCATGAGTGTGATACGAAAAGGCGGTGAATCATTACATGGGGGCTGGTCAACCAACGAAAACTAAATCATGAGGATGAGATTTAATAACCAGGAACCCATCGTAGAAGGCCACTAACAAAAAAGATAGAACAATGTAAGACCCCATGACTCAGAAATTTCAGGGTTTGCAAAAGAAAACCTGCAAACATTCAAGCTCAAAACCCTCAACATAAATGATTACTAACAAACTCCTTATATATCTATTTAGACTATTAAATTAATGCTTAATTTTGACTTATTCTTTTTATTTACCATTCTAGCCCTAGATATATTTTGAAAGGTTCATTTTATTTACTTTCATTTTGGTGAACCCTTGTGACCCTATACCCCCTAGGACTTTGCCTTAGGCTTTTTCCTTCTCCCCTTGCTAAATTTTTATCTAATATTTTTATTAAATTTGCCTTCATTTTAGATATGAAATTAGTGAGTATTCTTATTTCTTAGACTTTCCTTTTACCTAATTTAGGTTTTCCCTAACTTTTTCCTTCTCTTGCATCCATTTTTTGTTGATTTCTATATCATTAACCATAGATCATTATGATCCTTTGCCTTGGGATTATCTTCATCCTCATATATCACTTGGATGAGAATGTGTTTGCATTCTTTATTTTATCTTATACATTCATCCTTAATGAAAGTGCATCCTTTTACAACATGGATGATGTTATATGTTCTATAAATGAGTTGGCTAAATGCTTAACTAAATGCCCATCTTTCATGGACCTTATTAGCACTTTTCCTTCCACTTTAGAGAACTTCAATTCATTTTTATACATGATTTTGGAGTCCATGTAGACTGCCTCATGAGACAAAGACTACAATTTTTTTCTTAGCCACCCATGTAGTGAGATGGACAGTTTAAATTTTTTCTAATTGGTTGTTACCCCGATAGGCTAATGTTGGTTTATTCATAGTTCATACATCTTATAACATTACTACTATACCAATATTCTAAACTAGAGTCTTATTAATTAAAATTAAGGGCTACTAGAGTTTATTGTACTCCTCTACAAGTCACTCTATTGAGGTATGAGAATCTAGAGTTGTGAGTAAATCCTTGTTTTAAAACTAAAGGGAAAGACTATGCTACCAATACTATGATATAACGTTCCTAACTAAGCATGATTTTAGTATCAAGTTACTATGCTACCAATAGTATTATGTTACCTCTATTATTGGTATCAAGTTACAATCACCTACTCTCATTCACATTAATATAATAACAGTATAATTTTATAATAAATATGTTATTCAAACTCAAAATGGCTTGTTAAACTTGTGGGAGAAATTAGATTGTAGGAACTTAAATTTATTCAAGGATTTTAAACTAAGTATTATTTGTTCATACTGAGATTTAACTAGGTAATGTAATTATTCACATATACATGGAAGATCTCATAAAAATTAATGATTATCCTTTATTTCACTTACTTGTAGGGTAATTCACATGGTAGAGAAACTATGGTAGAGTAGATAAATTATAAAATAAAGAAAATCGTACTTCAAAAGAAGATTAACCCTAAGAAAGAACTTGGAATACTTGGATTTGATTATAAGAATATAATTCCTTAGGGCATACAAATCACACATATTAACTGGATACCTAAAGTAATTTTGATGAGGTTGTCAGTGGTAACATCAAATTTTACAACAAGACTGAATTAATATTTGTTTGATCACACTTCTTGATTTGTTTTTCAATCTTAATTACCCCTAAATTGTAGAACTAAAACATGAGTCAAGATCTTCTATGGGATGAAAATAACTATAAGATCTAGGAAAGCATGTTATGACAAGAAATAGGGTTTGAAATGTTATTCTCAATACTACAAATAGATTTGTAAACTAAAAATGTCTTGAGAGAATCTGATATTGCTGCTAGTGTGTCATGATTACAAGGTCTATATAAGAAAGGAAGATATCCTTGGTGTCTTCAAATTCTCCTGCATAAGGGATAGCATGAATAAGTTGTCAAAGAAAAATATAATTTAGCATGTAAAGGTTGAGAAGCTTTGTGCCTTCAAATACATGAAGTTAAACATGAAGAAACCTATAAAAAAGAGTACATTCCCATGGAGAACATGACTACATTTATTAAAATTTGATGTACAAACAAAGCTCAATGATAGTACATTCCCATGGAGAACATGACTACATTTATTAAAATTTGATGTACAAACAAAGCTCATAATGATAGTGGGGGTGTAGTGTCCAAGGTGTTGTCGTGAATAACATCAATTGCTGATTAGATTTGTAGACACCTCTCTACCTTATTGAAGACTTCTATTTGTAGAAGCATTGACATGCACCTTATATTTTATTACCTGGTTAATAATCTATGTAGAAAACCTTTTAGGGGAGGGGGACTAGTGCATGGTATGTTTGTATTATTTTATACTATGGAGTATTCAATCAAGAGATTCAACTCTGAGATGATTAGTCTTAAACAAAAATGTTCTTGTGAAAGCTTAGTTCAAACTTCTATGAAGTGTTAGCATTGGGGAGACTTGATTTTTCAAAAGCATTTTTACTATTAAGCTATGTTGCACTTAGAATTTTAGTTTCATATTTATATGATTTTGTGATGGTAGAAATGAGCCCTTAAACTCTGGTTGTGAAATATTAAACTCTAAGATGATTAGTCTTAAAGTATGTAGGAAATTCTAGGTCAAAATTGCATATAGAAAAGTCTGAGTTAAAATTGCAATTGTGAAATTATCCTAGGTCAAAATTGTATGAACAGAAATCCTTAAACAAAACTATGGCTATGAAAGCTTAGTTCAAACTTGTATGAAGTGTTAGCATTGGGGAGACTTGATTTTCCAAAGGCATTTTGTGTTAAGCTATATTGCACTATACATTTCAAACTACTATGTGGATAAGAGTGGCATAGCTTAACATTAAAAATGCTTTAACATAATCAAGTCTTCCCAATGCTAATACTTCATACAAGTTTGAACTAATAGTTTGACCATCTCGACTCATTCCCTTTGCACAAGCCCCAAAAACCTCTTTGGTTAATCTTGTGGAAGCCATTACTGAAGGAGAGCTAAAGTGAATAGCTTCTAGTGCCAAATGAAATAGGCTTTTTGAAAGAAGAGGGTCGGTCAGGATTAATACTATGTACTACAACATTGAAGGTGCCATCACTTTGAATCTTGGATCCATCACTTTGAATCTTGGTGCCATCACATACACGTCAATGTGGAAGCAGACAAAGTAAATGCAGTGGGTTGCCAATTAAGTGTGAGATGGTGAAGGATTAATGTTATTATGTTTGAGTGTTATGTGTATGCATGTTTGCTGATCCCATGACATGGTGAACACATACGGGATCATCATGAATTGCCATCAAGGGTCCTCATGCTCCACCTTCAATTAACATTAAAAAATATGGAAGAAAAAGGAGTCTCCACTTGTCATTGTCCTCCACGTGTATGCTAACTTGGACACTCCTAAAAAAAAAAATTTAAAACTATCCACCTCATTGCATGCATGGTTGAGTCACAAATTTTATCTTTCTATTAAGAACTAAACAACAAATACACAATGGCCTAAACAATTCACAAAATAGAAGAAAAAACAAAAAAAACTTGGTGGGTCATTGCCTTAGTGAGGTATGATGACCTCACCTTCCATTTATAGCCAAACAAATGAGTGAAATGAAGAAATGCCTTCTCAAACACTAAAGAATGTAAAGCCCATGTGAACCTTGAAAGTTGGGGTACACCACTATCATACCCCATGGCTTATGATTGTACACAAACAAGTTTTATGTTGAGAATTTGGGATTCACAGTTTCCTTGCATCATTATCAAATTACAAAAAGTATTTCATCAAGACAAATGGCAAACAAATTTAAAATACTATTGATTGGATATATTAACATACTTGTAAACCGTGGATAGCCACTCGGGGAGAGAAGAACTAAACATAAACACCTATCAGTTTAAAGTCATGGATAGCCACCCGGGGAGAGAAGAACTAAACATAATAAAGAACTAGAATCTGAACTCATTTTAGGTGGACATGACTAAAAAGTTAGTCTGGGCTAGAACCAAATGGACTTCACCACATCAAGGGTGGGTTAAGTTGAACTTCGATGGCGCGGCTAAAGGGAACCTAGGTGCTGCTAGTGGTGGAGGTATCTTAAGAACAGAAACTGGAGAGTGTGTCGTTGCTTATGCTAGGGGGATTGGCATTAAAAGAAATAATGAAGCGGAAGCCATGGCTATGCTATGGGATATTAAGTTAGCTATCTCCATAAAAATCAAAAGGTTGAATATTGAAGGAGACTCTCAGCTAATTGTGAATGTTGCCCTTGGTCTTTCTCAGATAGGGTGGAACCTAGAGGATATCATGGGGGACATCAAGATCCTTCTCAATGGTTTGGAGGAATACAAGATTTCCCATATCTATAGAGAAGGAAATGCCATGGCTAATGCCCTAGCTAAAGTAGGAAGTGGCAAGGATGGATGGCGGTGCTGGAGAAACGTCTCTAATTTGTCCCAAGAGATTCGTAACCCAATTGAGCAAGATGGAAAGGGACATGAAAAATAAGTGGTGTGTGGTGGTTATTATCCTCTGGTGTCTCCAGGGGGAGACGGGCTGGTGTTCTTTCCTTCCTAGAAGGCGGGGCCAACAGTTCAAATTTTTAGATTATTTCTGGCAGGTTTGTCAAGAATCTTCTGCAGGATGAGGTGGCAGGGCCGTGGTCGAGTCAACCAGGTTATTTCAACCGTAGTCAGGGAAGAGGGGTCCTTAGGGGCATAGGGGATGATATTGATGATAGTACAAAGAGGAGATTGATGGGAAAGCTTGGTTGGTGTAATAAAAGGCATAAGGACCTCGGTATTGGTGGAGATCTGGGGTCAGGATCTTACAACTCAAAAAGGATGATGAGCAGACAGGTGGCAAGGATATGGATGACGGATGTGACGTCTAAGTTCATAATCCATCATGGTTGGGTTAAGATGGTAGCTGGTGTCGCCTATCTCCACATGAGGTGGTAGCTAAATAATAATTACATCGCCATCATTACTACAACTCAGTATTATTGCTATTTTAGTGGTTTCCTTTCTAATTTCAAGGCTGTCATTTGTGATTATTTCCATTCTGAACGAACCTAGTCCAGTCTCTTTAGCCATTCTCAGACCAGTAAGATGGGAGGGGACATAGTGAAAATTGAACCCAGCTTGGCTGAAGAATTCAAGAAAGATCCTATTGTTTGGCATATAATCCAAGAGGGTGAGGTGGTGCCTTTTCTCGAAGGTATGATGGGTCACGATGAAAATTTGTCAAGGCAGTTTGTGGAGACATGGGATGAGGAGATCAGCGAGGTTAGAATTGGGAAGATTGGTTTCCATGTTTCTGAGGAAGTCATCAGGCAAGCCACTGGTTTACCCACTAGAGGCAAAAAGCATTTGAGGAGAAGCATAGTGGCAGACCCAGAACACATGAATCTCTTCTTTTGCGAGGGCAAGACTCCTATGAAACTCCATGGAAGGTTCACAAGAGAGGAATTGCCAGAGCCTTGGGGACAAATCTGTCTCATGATAATGAAGTTCTTCACACTAGAAGGAAGGTTCTGAGTATATTACAACTATCACTTTAGTCTTTTAAATCATTTCAGGAACAAGGTTGAGATTAGCTTTCCCTTCTTTTTACTCTCTTCGCTGGATAATTCCATTAAGTCTGTTAGGGAGCTTAGGGATAGGAATGCCAATCACCCTCTCATTTTGATACATCAAGGCCTTATATTGAGACTGTATCATTTCCATCTTGCCTTATGTCCGCGTAAACCTAATCAAGTTAAGATTCTAGAGGACCCCACAGCCGGGCACTTCACACAGGGATAAGGGCAAAGTGAACATTTGCATGGGGACTCCAATAATTAAGGGCAACCCCAGTGTAGTAGAAGGGAACCCTGTTGAGGCCCCCGTTTCTGCTAAAAAAAAAAAAGGAACATTCCACTCCAGTGCAGGGAAGGAAGAATGGCAAGAGAGACTGGGTGGAGGAAATAGAGGGCACTCTGAAGAAAAGGTAGAAGGAAGGGAAGGGTGATGCCATGGAGGATGCTCTTGTGAAGATTGTAGAATTGGATACTATTTTGGGAACTAAGGGTAGTAGCGAAGGTGAGGAGACTACTCTTCTAAGTATTCGTCATTCCAAAAGGATTGTTGGGAAACCTCTGGTTAGTTCCTCGAGGGTGGAGGGTTCTGAGGACTCCAATTTTGTGGAAGAGACAGTGGATGAGGAGGGGGACGAGACTCCTACTGAATCTGTACATGAAGTCGAGGGCACTAGCCACTTTGCCTCGATGAACGAAAGTAGTACAAAAAGTCTGCAAGGCATGAATAAGGCTACTGTTGGGAAGGACATGGTGGGGGAGGGCCGTTGATCAAGCCAGTAAGGGGAAATGTGCCCTTTGTGTCAAACATGCGAAGGATATCTAGAACCTATAGAAAGGAATGGAGTCTATGCAGAAGAAATGGAAAGTCATGGCAGAATTTGCAGCCAAGCTTTGCACTGGGTGACTTCCATCTTTGTCGCGGTGAAGGATCTGGATGATAAGGTTAAACAAGTGGGCATCGACATCTTGGGTGACTACAAGGACATGGTGGAGTTCCTAGCCAAATTTGGGGTGACTGACAGCCCATAGTTTTTTGTTTCTCTTGTTTCCTGCTTTCTCTATCGTTTCGTAGGGTTTTGTTCTATTGTTTTGGTTTGTTGTTTATGTGCTGTCAATCTGCTATTTCTGGCATGTTAGAGGCCTGATGCCCTTGGGGCTATTCTGTTAAAGGGATCTAGACCCTGGTTTCTAGCTGAACTTATCAAAAACATACCTGTAAACCAAAATATAGAAATGATAGTAGATATAGTTACGACTGACATAAACAAAATACAAAAAACATGTCTCCCTAGGCTACAATATCATACTTCTTTGTGTATAATGACCACAATCAAAAAACTAGAGAACCCATTACATTCAAACCATGGAGAAAAGATAATGGAATTGATATCAAAGAGCTTGGTGTTGCTTGGCTCCTTGACAAATTTATTCCACCCATGTTCTCCTTTCTTGTTGCTAGAATTGGAGTGCTAATTACATGATATGGGGTTAGACTTGGAATTGGAGTGCTAGTTACATGAGATGGGGTTAGATCTACACAATTCATTGTAGTGGAATAGTGAGGGACATGGATGTTCATCATATCCCAAATAATGCATGATGTTTAGGTAAAGGGTTTAGTGGATTACTTAAATGCCTTTGTTTGTCTAAATCCCTCCAAGTGCCAACTCAAGTTCCTTTTCCCTTCTTTCTTGGTCTCTTTGGAACCTCTCTTGATCCTTTTTCTATTTATTTTCCTACCTTTGTAATATTTTTTGTTGTTCTCTTACTTGTCATTGAAGGTCGCTATCTAATTTTTCTTGCTCCTTCAATCTCTTGAAACAATTTGTGTTGCCTTCCTCTCCTGTATTTGTTCTCTCTTTCTGACTTTCATCTCTTTAATTTTTTTCTTCCTTTTATGTTGTTCCATAAAAAGGTTCATGTAATCATCTATTGTTAGGAATTGAGATTGCCAGCTCAATTAAATTCCATTATCCTCTGCATTCCTCAATGTTTCCTTGATAGTGTGAATAGGCAGTTTAAGGAATTTATTGATGTTCAAGAGTTAGTTTGGGAACCCAATGACTAATTCAATTCTACATGACTTCTATGTTGACCTGCATTGGAAATCAACCCATTATCATGAGTTTCTCTTAAGTCTATAGCATTATCTCCACCATCCCAACCTCCACAATCAACATAGTAATGTACCATTTCAGACACATTCAATGTGGATGGTGGAGATGGGAAGGAAAGTGTGACTTCTTCTTCCTGGGGATGTAAGTTAATTCCTAAATTCATAGCTCCCTCCAATAACCATGATGGTTGGCTTGGCTGAGATGGAAGACTAAGTCCATCTTCTTGGTGATCATGTTGATTTTCTTCCGTCTCAACACAAACTTCACCCTCCAAAGAAGTACTTTTAGGTGAATCATTGCATTCCTCTACCACTCGTTCAGGTGTTGTAGGATGTAATTCCCCTGCTACAAGGCTTGATAGCAAGTTATTTTCACTTCTACTTATGAAACATCAACTCTTGAAATACATAGAATGTTCTACACTATAGAAGTGTCATCATGTTAGAAATTTAATCTTTACTTTGGTAAAGGTTATTTATCTTATAAATACTTGTATTTATAATACAATGTATTTTGTCTTATTTGAGTATCCTCACACATGTGTGAGGGTGACTCACGTTCATATTTCTCTTAGAGGAATATTTAGGCTTTAGCCACCTCCTTATGAGGATTGTGACACTTTGCACACACATATGATAGGTGGCATATGGGAGTTACATGCAACTCCTTTTCTCACCTCTATTAATGAGGTGCTTCTCTCTTATTTTTCTTAATTCTCTCATTCTCACATTCACGTACACTCATTCTTGAGAAGCTCTCTCTCTCTCTCTCTCTCTCTCTGTAATCTTTTAGGCTTCTTGCCATCTACATAACATGGGGTTTTTTTTTTGCTTTTCCCCCTTTAAAATCTTTGTCTCCATTGATTGGATCTTAGTGCATGCTTCTAATTCTTGTTCTTCTTTGGATGGTAAATTACTTCAAATCATGCTCCAATACTTGATTAATTATTTCCTTGTTCTTTTTTTTCCTTTTATGGTATCAGAGTAGATATACTTTAATACAAGTTGTGAGTGGAATTGTTGAAGGTGCCATCCTCCTTTGAAGCATTCACCTTGGAGAGACTTCAGATTTGAGAGAAGAGACTTTTTTGCAGGAACAAGGGTTTTAACCCTATATCTCATTTGCAGATCTGTGTAGTTTGATGTAAGACTTTATTCATTTCTGTTTGAATTTTTTTTAAAAATATGTACTCAATTTTATTCTATTCATACTGTAAATCCATTTTTTTTCTAATTTATTCAATCTAGGTTTTCATTAAAAAAATCTATTTTTTAAATCTGTTTATTAAAATTTTTAAAAAAATTTGGGTTGTGCCCTACCTACAGATTGCAGATGTGCCTTAAAAAAACATTAAATAAAATCAAAGTTTAAAAAAAAAAATTATATTGAAGTTTTTCTTTTTAAACTAAAGTTTAAAAAAAATTAATTTCAACAAATTTTTTTGGGCTTCATCGGCCAAAGGCCTCAGCCCCTCCTGGTAAGCCCGCGGCCCCTTGAAGGCTCGTAGACCCTTAGGAGTTTGCGGGGACCCTAAGTCCCCCGCTGCCGACCCTTTGTCAGAACCCTTACTGGCCTTTGCTAGCCTTGCCCTGTGCTGCTACAGTAGCCACCGCCCCTCCCCTTTGTCGCTCCCCTCCACCGAGTTGCGCTAACTACATACCTTGTGCTCATCCGTCCACTGGCTACCCTGCAGTACCCATGCTCACTACCCACTGCCCTCTGCTACCCACCTTGTGTTTTGTTGTCAGCCCTCTGCGGTCTTCTCACAGGGTCCGCTCTAAACCCTTCATTGCCTCCAACCCTACATCCAAACAATCTTGTGCCCTTTGGCATTTTTTATCTTGTTTTGCTTTTAGGCTTTTACTATAAGTGTTTTTTTTAATATACCTTTTTAATCTAATTTTTTATTATATATTTTTCAATAATGTTTTTTAATATAGTTTTTTTAAACCTTTGTTATTTAAGTTTAATAACTAAATCATTTTTTTTAAAATAAATTTTAATTTATAATATTTTTTAATAAATTTTAATAAGTTATAAAAAAAAAATCTTTTTTGTTTATTTTTCAATCAAGTTTTTTTTCTTATGCATTTTTTTTATTAAGGTAGTTTTTTTTTAAATTCTTTTTGTTTCTCTAATTAGGCTTTTTTTTTTTAAATTGCATTTTTTTAACTAATTAGGTACTTTTTAATAAAAAATTATATCTTTTTTACCTGAATTGGTAGTTTTTTGCAAATATATCTACTTTGATTCCTGAAATCAAATTGAATTCTTATATCATTCGTGGAAAACGCATATTAGCTTTATTTTTTAATTTAAACATCTTTTGGATGTCGCGACTTAACCCTAAAGCAGAGTCTGGTCCTACGGAAAGCCAAGATGAGCAAGACAAATGGAATAAGCAAAATGACAAAGCCCTTGGCCTAATAGGCATTTGATGTCACCTGAACTCTGTGTTCATATTGGGGCATGCACGAAATCCTATACCGCATAGGAAATTCTATGAAAAACTTATGATAGATCTAATGAATCTAGAAAGATTCAACTTCAAGATCAACTCGAAGATCTCAAGTATACAAACTTCAAAACCATGGATAAATTTCTTCTCAAATTTGATGCTCTTAAATGTCAATTAACTAATTTAGGAGTTAATCTAGAGGATCTTAGATTAATTCATATTGTTCTTAAAAATGTTTGCCCAGACACTTTCAACAATTTAAATTACAAATATTCATGCTCAATTAGCGATTCCTACTTTAGCTACTCAATTATCTTATGATATTTTTTGCAATTTGTTGATTATGGAAGACTAAGTCTATACTTCCACATTTTGCATACATGTCTACCAGAGCATTTCCAACTATAATATCTGACAAAAATACCCCTTCCATTATGTTATGATGGATGTCCATACCCTATTCCAAAGCTCCCATTTTGGCACAGGTAGGGAGGATGCTAGCAAAGGTTGTCGAATTTGGATTTACACCTGCTAATTGCATTTGCTTGAAAGTTTCTAAAGCCTTTTCAAAAAATCCATTTTGTACATATCCCGCAATCATTGCATTCCATGAGATGACATGTCTTTGAGGCATTCTGCCAAACAGTTCACATGCCTTGTCAATGCTTCCATATTTTACATCACCGCATCACTGCAGGCACTTCAAGTCATGCCTATCGTGATGCATGGAAAGCCCCACATCACCGCAGGCATGACTTGAAGTGTCTGCGGTGATGCGGTTAGGCATCTTTGGTCCATTGTTGTATACAGCCATGTGATCTGGAAATCTTTTAATGGGTTTCAGGACTTTATGCTATTATAGGAAAGGTTCTATCACACCACCTACTATTAATGCCCTATTTGGAAATTTACAATGAATTTCAGGTCTCAGATCCCAGACCCCTTTTAAAATGGGCATTTCTATTTGATTATAATGAGTGATACGATAATAACTATGATGCCTCTAGGGAGTTTTACAAGTCTTTGTCAAGTTTGCAACCATAAGCATTCTAAAACAATTAAAAAAACACAAACTATAAATTGAAGGGATGCAAAGTTGAAGAATCAAAATCTGAGAAGAATGAACTCGAAAGATATTTTCAATTTTCTCTAGAACATAGCGATTAATTATTTCATTCAGCAAGAACTAAAAGACACAAACTAGGCTTCCTTGGGATTTGGCAACCATCTGGTATGGAACACACTAGTTGATGGGTTGATGGCATACATGCCCCACTTTTGGTAAGCTAGTTAGTCAACTAGAGGAAGAGTGAGAAGGGTGTTACCAAGATTTGAGAGAAAAAGACAAAAGCAACACATGGAAGAGAGAAGGAGAAGGCTCCTTTCAACAACACTAAATGACTTTTGTGATTTAGGCTTAAGTTGAAAGACCTTTATCAAATAGAAATAAAGGACAAAAGGTACATTGAATGATCCAAGCCAATATTTGAAACAATTATTTGGGTAAAAACAGATGAAGGAGAAGTTCAACGAGATTGCATCTTCCCAAAATTTGTAGAAAATTGAGACTAGGACTATGCATCATACTAGAATGTCACTATCGACAGATGTGAAACAGCTGAGGATTTCAAACAAGACTGGGCTACATAAATTAGCAAAGGCAACCTAATATTGTTCAAAACAAGATGGAGTTACTACTCAAATGATAGATTGAAAGGCACGGGCTGCAAGGACCACTTAGGGTCTGGTAGTTGTACTGACAAGGTTTAAACATCTAGGGCACATTCCATACACCTAGTTTACCACTAAAAGAGAATATTACAGACTGTGGTTCAAGTAACTGCATCCTATACTATTTTACCAAAGAAAGAGGATATTGCAGTTGGCAAGATACAGTGAATGCATGACAAGAATGCTTAATTAAGGAACAAACTGAATTTGGAAGTCAGAAAATGCAATGGCAATACAGCTATGCATGCGATTGTAGTAAGACATAAGTTAGTTAGGTTTTATCATTTATGATGATGAAAAAGCAAACCTTGCATGGTACTGATGAGTGAATGAATATTTGGCACCATAAGCTCATCGCTATTCACTTCACTTTACTTGTACTTGGTTATAATTCTGTCATTTTCTGCATCATATACAATGGACTACATACTTTTATGTATAATGTTTGTTGAGGGTATGTGGTCTCTTTCATGTATGGGAGGACATTGCATGGTTAGTGTGCTAGTGTCAAAAGCCACAAGGTATTTCAGCCATGTCCTAACTGAACCAAAGGCAGATAGAACCAAATGTTAATCGCTACTTATTGCAGATATCCCTTGGTTAACCACACATAATTAGAATAAAGAATTCACCAAATCAATGACTGTAGAGGATTTTAGGGACATTGCCTTTTCATTTTCACTGGACAAAGCCCCAAGACTGGATGGTTTTCAGGCTTAGTTTTACCAGGAATTCTGGGAGGTTCTCAAATCTGATTTGCTAGCAGTCATGGAAGAATCCAGAATCAACATGAAAGTGCTCTAGAATATTAACACCACTAAATTCTCTTATTCACACTAACTAGAAGGAAGCTTTCTATACCATTTATATCTACAATATGACTTATAAAATCATATCTAAAACAACAACATGATAATGGATTTTTTGAAAAGGCTTTAGAAACTTTCAAGCAAATGCAATTAGCAGGTGTAAATCCAAATTTGACAACCTTTGCCAGCATCCTCCCTGCCTGTACCGAAATGGGAGCCCTAGAACAGGGTATGGACATCAATCATAACATAATAGAAGGGGGATTTTTGTCAGATATTATAGTTAGAAATACTTTGGTAGACATGTATGCAAAATGTGGAAATATAGATAAGGCACATGAACTGTTTGATAGAATGGCTCAAAGAGATGTCATCTCTTGGAATGCAATGATTGCAGGATATGTACAAAAATGGATTTGATGAAAAGGCTTTAGAAATTTTAAAGCAAATGCAATTGGCTGGTGTAAAGCCAAATTCCACAACCTTGGCCAGCATCCTCCCTACCTGTGTCAAAATGGGAGCTTTGGAATAGGGTATGGACATCCAACAAAACATAAAGGATAGAGGAATTTTGTCAGATGTTGTAGTTGCAACTGCCCTGTTAGACATGTATGCAAAATGTGGAAGCATAGACAAGGCACGTGAACTATTTGACATAATGCCTCAAAGAAATGTGGTCTCATGGACTGCAATAATTGTGGGATATGCACAAAATGGATTTGTTGAAAAGGTTTTAGAAATTTTAAAGCAAATGCAATTGGCTGGTGTAAAGCCAAATTCCACAACCTTTGCCAACATCTTCCCTACCTGTGTCAAAATGGGAGCTTTGGAATATGGTATGGACATCCATCAAAACATAAAGGATAGAGGAATTTTGTCAGATGTTGTAGTTGCAACTGCCATGTTAGACATGTATGCAAAATGTGGAAGTATAGATAAGGCACATGAATTGTTTGATAGAATGCCTCAAAGAAATGTGGTCTCATGGACTACAATGATTGCAGGATATGCACAAAATAGATTTGTTGAAAAGGCTTTAGAAATTTTAAAGCAAATGCAATTGGCTGGTGTAAAGCCAAATTCCAAATAAAAGCAATAATTATTTAGCAAATTACACAGGAAAGGCCAATGGCACAAGTAAACTCACTCCTACAGATCCTAACCATATTTTCATTTGAACTGAATACCACAAACGCTAATCATATTTCCATTTAAAATGAATACTACAAACTCTAATCATATCTCCATTTAAAATGAATACTACAAACCCTAGCCATATTTTCATTTCCGAAATATATAAGGTAACTCCTTGTCGTATTACCAAAAAAAAAAAAGTGCCAGGGGCACATGATAAAAAGAATATTACAAACCCATATATTCTGCTTATAATAGCATTTACAAAGTTTCTCTATGTATAGTAAAAAAAACCCAACCCCTACTCATGTTAGGGTAAGAAAAGAAACAAAGAAATCTCAGTAACCCCACCACATATCAACCCAAACCCTAAGATTAAAATCATATATCAACATCACACCTTCTAGGGTGAGACAAGTGGCCAGAAGAGCCATTCAAGTCAATTGTGATATCACAAAAAACCTCCATGGTATAATGCCTGGTAGTCCAATCGCTGACCTTGAATCGAATCCACACTTCCAATTTTATAGTCATGTCAAAGCTCTTCTTGGCCAAATCCTGCGACAAATCACTTGAAGCCTTACCATCTAAGAGCATGTCAGTGGAGCTCAAAGTGCACAGAATAACCTTAGTACTCTTAGAATAGCTATGAATAACTATGCCCGCCAAGACTGCCTGACGATTTGCTCTCCAAAATGAGAAGCGCCAAAATATTGAAATGGAGGTGGGCGCCAATGAAATGAAAATTAAATTTGGCTCCCATATTATTAAATATAATATTACTAATATAATACAATATAAATATAATATTATATTATTATACTATAATATTATAATATTATATTATATTATAAATATTATATTATAATAATTATATTATTTTATAATACAATATTTATAATATTATATAATATTATAATATTGAATATATTATAATATTATATAATATATAGTATTGTAATATGAATAATATAATATTATATAATATATATATATATATTATAATATCTATATTGTATAATATATATTATTATTAGCCGATAGGCTTTTATATATGAGTATTATAGTGCTTGGAATTGTCTCACGCCGTATAAATATAATATTGTAATATTAATAATATAATATTATATATATATAATAGTATATTATTAATATTATATCATATTATATTATAATATATTATATTGTATTGTATTGTAATATAATATATTATTATTATATTATATTATAATACAACCCACTCCCTCAATTTGAAATATTTTTTTTAATTATCCACTTTAGTTGTGTTTTACCAAATTAGTCATTTATTTGCTCATTTATCTAGTCATTTCAACTGATGACCAAATTAGTCATTTATTTAGTCATTTATAGTTGTGTTGCAAAAATTTTTAGTCACGTGACTAAAAGTTTGGTCACGTGACTAAAAGTTTTAGTCACGTGGTCATTTATTTGCCATATTTCTACTCGTGTTAACTCGTTACAAGCTAGACATTGGTCTACCTTTCTCTCATCTCAGTTACCATACATCATTGTCCATGAGTTGGCCATATAACCAGCCTTTCTAGGTAATTTTTCTACTATTCTAGGATCAATAAAATATTCTGTAGCACCAGTGTCTATAAGCACATTGACTGAAAGGCCATAGATCATACATGTCAGCTCTATTGGAGTGGCTTAGAAATCATCTTGTCTATTATGTACTACTGCATGTATGCGGTGTTGAAAAGGTTGTTGTTGTTGATTCCCTTCTATTCTTTTAGCTATTCTCTGAAGGCTTTTGTTAGCAAAATGTTCACCCCCACAATTGAAGCACCCACCTTTTAATCCTTCTTTGGGTTTTTGATACTTTCCCTTGTCATTATTGTCATTCACCCCTTCATTGAAGGTCCTTAGTTTGACATATGATTTACTTTGCTCACCCCCTTTTACAAATTTATTCTTGTTCATCTTGTCCCCAAATTGATTACCTCTCTGGTTCTTCTGTTTGGAAGAATTTGCAAGAACCTAATTTTGATAGTTCTTCCCTTTCTCCTTATTCTCCCTTCTATATTCTACAATGCTTTGGAGATTTTGTTCTTGCTTGATGGCCTTTTCAAAGGCTTCATCCATGGTATGATGGCCATGAAGATCTACTTCTGAACCTATTTGGGGTTTTAATCCCAAAATAAACTTCCTTGCATGGAAGTGTTCATCCTGTTGATAGAGGGGAACATATTTGAGAAGTTGAATAAACTTCTCCCTATATTGTGTTACTGAAAGTTCTCCTTGCCTTAAGCCATGAAACTCATTCATTTTCCTGTCAAAGTAATGTTGTGGATGCCATCGCTTCTAGAATAAGGATAAGAATATATCCCAGGTAATGTTTTCAGTTGAAAGATGTTTTTTTTCTATTTTTGCATTATCCCACTAGGTGGCTGCTTCTCCTTTTAACTGAAAAAATGCCCAGACTGGTTTGGTTTCCTCTGAGACATTACACAGTTCAAAATATCTTTCCATTTCCACAATCCAGGCTTCAGCGCCATCCCCTACAGCTTTACCATCAAATTTGGAGGGTGAAATTTTCTTTAAATCTTTGGCCAACTCATTTTCAATTTTGGCCCTTTTGCTTCTTGGTGTGGATTCAGTTTCATGGTGAATCTGTTCAGATAGATTTTCTCTATTTACTAAAGTTTCTTGTTGATCTTCCTAGTTTGGCATGGACCTAGTGGCCCTAACCTAATGTTATAGGGCATTCATTCTGGCCCTAGTGTTTGTCAATAAGGCTAGAATTTGATCAAGCTTATCCTCTTTATTTCTTTCATTTCTGGTTTCATTTTGGTTTGCACTATAGGAAGGTTCCATTACTGGAAATTCCTAAAAATTTATAAGTTCCATTAGAAGCAAAGGCTCCAGTGTTTAACCCAGAGCTCTGATACCACATGTAACATCATTATTCATTCCAACATAGTAAACCCTAACTGAGACTGGTCATGTACAACTCTATAAGAATACATCATGTATAATTGCAGTCTTACACCATTTTTCTCATGTTAACTTCAATAATAACATTCATGAACAATATACTTGAAATACTCATAAAAGTACAAATCTCACTAAAACATGTTAGAATTCTAAGCATGTAAATAAAATGAGATATTGTGAGAAATCTTATTTCAAGATGTATAGATATATATAGTGACAATCTTCAAGAGAAAGAACACACTTCTCTAGATCTCATACAATCAAGTGATATCATAATGTTCCTATAACATTATATCAAATCAACTTGAAAACATAAATAACATTTTTGTATTAACTTGATTCAAATAAACTATCAAATTATAAATACAAGGCATATCAAGAAGTTAAGTTACATATATTAGTTCTTGTGTAGGTTTCATGAATAAGTGGCATCTCAATGGATTCCTCACCCTAGCTCCTCCCTTCACACACCCAAAGACGAGAGAGCATCATAGAAGCAACATCCACCCTACCATGAAGCCAAGCTTCCCCATGCTACCCCACACAAGTAGCCTGACCCGTCTTGCAAAAACTAGTTCCTCAAGGTCGCCATACATGACAGTGAATTTAACTATGCAATTCTACCCATTGCCCATGCAAACATATAGAAATAAACTATAAATTCAAATGGTGTTCATAATTTCAATCCTTCAGAAAAAAAAAGATTCCTCTTGAAATCCACCATAAGTCAATCGTGTATGTTGGCTTACTCATGTCTAGTATTTAGATTTCATTTACTTGGTTTATGGTTTTAATTTTATATACATAATTCCAAAATTTGATATTGGCTTCTTTTTAAACAAGAAGATTATTTCTTCATATGTTGTCTTTAAAGAAGAAGTAATAATTTACATTTAAACCTCCTTAATATGCCTTAAATTAAAGTTTATGGTAATTCCATTTAATAAGATACTAGCCTTGTTTTTCAAATAAAAATAATAACAATTTCCTTCAAAATACTTAAATCTTCAACATATATACTAATCATAGCATATGTTGCACTCAAAAGATAACTATTTATTACCTTGAGTCATTTTGTTGTTTCCAAATTAGAATATCTCTTTGCTATTTCCAAAAAAAATAGAATTTCCTAAATTGTAGTTTTGGAGAAAGGCAAATATATATGACAAACTAATTTCAACTATTAAAGTTTTGTTAAGCTGATTTAATGCAGTGAATGGATGCATAGAGGCACCTCTAATGGAGGCGTCTGCATCAGAGAGCGCCTCTCTGATGGAGGCGCCTCCATTGGAGAGGTCTCCTCCAATGGAGGTTTCTAGCAACACTCAATTTCTTGATTTTTTTCCAATATCTGGCTCAATCTAAAAAAATGTGATTCTATATATTTCTAGCATGTTCTTTGTTGTAAATTTACTCATGGTCCAACTATTCACTAGTAATGTTGAGATTCAACCTATTATATTTTTGTTTTATCATGCCTCTAGATTTATATTTTGATTTTGTTTCTCTTGTCTATTGTTTTGATTTACATTTTTACTGTAGATTGATACTTCTAAAGAATAGATTATACAACTACCTAATGAGTGAACAACATAAATTAAATGCATTGCTATCTTCCATGGTTAAATCTATTAATATCAAGGCAAAACCTCTATATATACAGCATAAATATGGTACACAAAAAGAGATAAGTCTTCCAAATATCCAGTCAAAATCTGAATAACATACCTTGTTAAATTCGTTAGAACCAAACTTTTTTGTACTTTGTTTCTTCTATCCTCCCTTCTCTTCTTCTTTCACCGACAATCCCTTATTCTGAATTCCCCTTTTCTTTGAAATCCTTTTCCTTCACCCTTCTCCATGTCACAGGTGTTTTATCGTCATGATAAAATAATGCCAAGTATTATCTTGAAATTTTGCCCAAATTCATTATTCAACAACTCACGGATGTAAACTGCCAAATGTTACTCTATCCTTCTCTAGATGTCCACACGGAAGGATATTGGTGGCAGAACTATATTTATATCCTTTTATTAAAGTGCTTAATTTCTTTCTTTTAAATAAGGTGAACCTTTTAATTTACTTTGATGAGTTAAAATTATTTGGTCGTACTTTGGCTAACAAGTTACCTTATTTCTTGAATGAATAATAAGAAAAGAATTCACCTTATTATATTTCTTTCTACTTAAAGGTGAATAATCCTATGTTTATTTATTTTCTCAAAACGTTATTAATTATTCATCATTTAATTTTTACCTTGATTAAAATACTTATTTAATATTCCACATATATATATATATATATATATATATATATAATATCTGTGTACTAAGTATTGGCTCAATTGCTTAAGATGTGTGTATGCACATATTCATGTATATATTCATATATCATGTGTATGTGTATACACCATATATATTGGCATTATATGTGTGTATACACATATACACATATATACTAGTATACCATGTGTATGCATGTACACCATATATTGTAATTTATACTACTACACACACACACACACACACATATATATATGTATATAATATATATTTATCTTTTTCATCTTGGAATAGATCTTCATAAAGTTGTTATCAAGAAGGAAATGGATCAGAAACAAATTCTGAACTTACAATTTAACTACTATCCCACCCCAAATGCAATTATGAAAATGATTTAGTGTGTGTGAAGAAGTCATGTTGGCGACCTTGAGAGGAACTAGGTTCCTCTCTTCTATGATACTCTCCCATCGAGTAGGGGTGAGTGATGGGTCCTATCACACTCAAACACCAAGATTGATTAGTTTATGATGAATTAGCAAAGTATAAGAGTTTAAAATTCTAGATATGCTACTATATCATGTAAAAATTACCTACTCTACAAATAGAAATAAAACATAATAATCATCCTGATAATTAGTACATCATATGCCTCTGATCAAATACATCATATATGTCTATACAGATTAGGTTAACAATACTGTCATGCATCATATATAACCATATACATATAAGTCTGTAATCATCAATATAGTGCCATATAACAAAAATGGGTAATAGTTCATAGGGTCATGTATTCAAGGTTTGATGTACAAGTTCGAAGGGTCTAGTGTTCACTATCTTATATCTAGGATCATGGTTTCAGGATTTAATGTCAAGGGTGTTCAATTCAAGGTTTAGGATCAAGGGTCTAAGGTCTAGGATTCGAGGTTCAAGATCAAAGATATAAGTGTCCAGACTCTTGGGGTTCAGGTCTAAGGTCCAAGTCATGGGTTTAACATTCAAAATCCAAGTTCAAAGGGTCTAGTGTCCACATTCATATACATTCATGGTCATGGATTTATAGTTTAGTGTAAGGGTCATGGGTTAAAGATTCAAGGTCGAAGGGTTCAAGGTAAAGGTTTCTTGGTCTAGGGTCCACAATCAATGGTTATCGAATACAATGTCTATGATTCCAAGTATAGCTTCCAAGGTCTAGGGTTTAAGGTTTGAGGTCTAAGTTTTAAGTTTCTAGTGTCCAGAGTTCTAGGTTTGGGTTTAGTGTCCACGATCTTGGGTTTAAGGTTTTGGATTTTGGGTTAAGCATCAAGGTCTTGGATTCAAGGTTTAGCTTCTAGGGTTTTCAATTTTTGGTTATGGATTCAAGATTTAGGGTCCAAGGTTCAAAGTACAAGGTAAAGATTTCTTGGTCTACAATCCACAATCCATGGTTTCATGGTTTAGGATTTAGGGTACGGAGTTCATATTCTACATTCTAGGGTTTTAAGTCCATGGTCTAGGATATAGCATCCAAGTTTCAAGGTCCATGGTTCAATGGTCTAAGGTCTAGAGTTCTAGGGATCATTGATAAAGGGTCAAGGGTCCAAGGTACATGGTCCAATGCCTAGAAAGAGAGAGAAAGAAACAGAGAAAAATAGAAAGAAGGAAAAAATAAAGAGAGAAAGATAGAAATGAAGATAAACATTATAAAAAAAGGAAAGATGTAGACAAAAATACAAAGAAAGCTAAAAGTAAAATAAATATATGAAGAAAGAGGGATGGATGCATATAAAACAAAAATAAAGCGATAAATAAATAAAGAATAAGTACGAAAGAATAAATTTAATATAGAAATGAAGAAAAAAGACAGAGAAAGAAGGAAATAGAAAAGAATAAAATAAAGAAAACACAAAGCACAAAAAAATAAAAATAAGTGAAACAAATAAAAAAAGAGATACAAAGAGAAACAAAAAAATAAAGAGTGAAAGAAAAAAAAGAGGGAAGAGAGAGTAATTGAGAGAATGAGAGAGACAAAGAAAAAGAGGTAGGAAGAAACAAATAAAAAGACAATAAAAATGAGACATAGAGATAAAATATAGATTGAAATAAAGGGAGAAAGAAATATAATGGGAAAGAATGAGAGAAATAAAGAAAGAAACAAAAAGAAATGGTGAAAGATAGAAAGAAAAAGATTATATAATAGGAAATAAGTATAGAATGAAATAAAGGTAGAAAGAAATACAATTGGAAAGAATGAGAGAAATAAAGAAAGAGACAAAAAAATGGTAAAAGATGGAAACGAAAAGGTTTAGCAAAAAATAAGTCAGAAAGAACAAAATGGAGAGAGAGACAAAGATAAGATGATATCCAAACAAACAAACAAAAAGAGTTGGAGAAATAGAAGAATATAATGAAAACAGGGATACATAAGTATAAAGAAAGTCATAAATAAATAATAATGAATGAATTCATGAAAGAAACAAAGATATATAAAAAGAAAGAAAAAGAAAAAAAAGAAAGAAAAAGAAAAAAAATAAAATATTGAAAAATGAAAAGTGAGAATGAGAGGAGAGAGAGAACAAGATAAAATAGAAAGAATGAGACAAAGAGACAAAGAAAGAAACAAAGACTACTTTTCAACTCAATTTAGGAGAGGGTCAATTTGACTACTTACAACATGATTATGGATCCCTATGGGACATGGTGGAGCTATGGGATGGGGATTCCAAATCAATAGTGGCATGCAATAGTACCACCTCATTTGTGGACATGATCAAGATGGTGGAGGTGCAATTAGTTGATAGGGTGCCTAATAGTTTGAGAAATCCTATATTGTAAATTACCTCATTTAGAGCCAATATACATATATATAAGGGAGATGGGCGACACAATTATGAAAAGGATATAATCAATACCATTAACTCTTGAGGTCTCCATTACACAATTCCTAAGAGGGGGCAATGACATGTAGAACATAGGGGCAGACAGAACAATAGATATAGACTAGACCAATCCCACCACCACCACCACAACAAAAAACATATAATAATAGATGTAGAGGCAATAAAGGGAGAGGTCATAAAAGAGAGAGTTGGTGAGATTAAGGAGATGGACTCCTCTAATATAGTAGAGATGGGGGATATAAGAACCAATCTAAGTTGTTAGTAAAATGATTCTTGTTACTTTTATTTAATTATTTTAGTTCCTTTTATAGAAACTCACATAAATTTTGTAGACTAATTAGGCTTCTATGTGCATGTAGATTTTAGGTACTTGTATTTGTAGACTAATTAGGTATTCACCAAGCCTAAACGTGATCATGTTATGGCCATTTAAACATAACGCAAGCGCGTTATTGCTAAAATTACTCATTTGGCCACTTGTTTGTATACCAACTTGGTGAACTTGCCCCCTCTCTATATCTCTATCTACTCTCTCTATCTATCTAATCTCTCAATATCCCCCTCTCTAGAATTATCTCTCCATCCCTCTCCACCTCTATCTCTCTCTATCTCTGTGTCTCTCGATCACTCCCTCTCCCCCTCTCTATCTCTATCTATCTATCTCTCCCTCTCTATCTCCCCACCTCTCTCTGTCTCCATATAGATCTCTCACTCTCACTCTCTCCATCCCTTTATATATCTCTCCATCTCCATCTAGATCTCTCTCTATCTATCTCTATATCCCACCCCCTCTCTCCCTCTCTCTATCTCTATCTATCGATCCCTCTATCTCTCTATCTCCCCATCCTCCCTCTCTCCCCTATCTCTCCATCCTCTCTCTCTCTCTCTCTCCCTCCCTTTCTCTCTCTTTATCTCTCTCATTTTCTCCCTCCCTTTCTCTCTCTTTCTCTCTCTCTCTCTCTCTCTCACTCTCTCTCCAATAGTTCAAGTGACAACCACTCCACATTCCACACCTCAAATCAATACCATAGTCTACCACTAGGAACTCCTTCCTCGTGAAGTGAGTGGAATTGGTGACATGACTCCCATTCCACACAACCATATCACTACCATGTATTAGATCATCTTGCCATGAGATATGATTGATTAGCCAAATTATTGTTTACTTAGCTAGATTTTTTTGGAAGAGCAGGAATAATTCAATCCATACCATCAATACGGGTGTAGCACATATTGCATGTTCTATTTTGAGTCCATCTCATTCACTTTTTGTGATGAGAAGATTTATAATATCACATATTTTGGTGAAACTAACATGAAAGGAAAATCCTTCTAGACAAGCCCTCTCATTTTCTTTCTTCCATATTTCACCCACCTTGTCTTCCCATTTTTTTGTGGTACTTATGGTACCCTTGAATATGTCTAGACCAATAACACAATAGGGACACGGTCCCTTTGACACAGCTAGCCCTCCTTCATTCAACTTGTACATCTTTCCCAATCCATTATCACCTATCTCAAATACGTATGATTATAAAGATGTTAACTTGAATGGTGGACAACAATGACTACATAACTTCATCACTTCTAATAACCTAGTTTGGAACCAAGATACTATGATTCAACCAAACCTAGATCAAATTAGAGCACTCAATTTCTCATCTAATCAAAAATCCATCATTAGGGTCATCCCATCACAAACTACAAAGACACTACCACTTGAATCGACAATGAGGTGAGACTCTTAGAGAAAGATCTAGAAGAATCTTGTATAACATGAGAGGCTCCCCATATAGCTTATCGACACGAATGAGATGAAACATGCCAAGGGGTACTAGAAAGCTTACTTGTTGAAAGAACCAACATGACTACTCAACGCTCGCTTACTAAACAAAACCCACCTCATGATGGAGAAATACAAAACATAAGAGATGTTACCTCAGAAGATCTCATAGCCACCATGATCCAATAGATCAAGATCCTTGAAGCTACGATCCTTTAAGAGAGAGGTGGGGAGATAGAGAGGGAAACATAGATAGAGATAGAGAGGGGGGGAGAAGGGGGGAGAGAGAGAGGGGGGGAGATTAGGAGATATAGATAAAGAGAAGGAGAGAGAGGGAGGGAGGGAGAGATAGAGGGAGGGAGGGAGGGAGGGAGAGGGACTAATACAGAGAGATGGAAGATAGAGATATTGAGAGATAGAGATGGTGGAGATAGAGAGATATAGATAGAGAGAGGGAATATAGAGGGGGAGATTGAGGGATATAGATAGAGAGTGGGAGAGACAAGTGAGATTGAGGGATATGGATAGAGAGGGGAGAGAGAGAGAGGCAAAAGAGATGGAGGATAGAGACATTGAGAGAGGGGGGGAGATAGAGGGGAGATTGGGTGATATAGATAGAGAGTGGGAGAGAGGGGGGATTTAGGGATATGGATAGAGAGGGAGAGAGAGGGGCAGGGATAGAGGGGGAGATAGAGAGTGGGAGAGTGACAATGAGAGATAGATATAGCGAGAGGGAGAGATATAGATAGAGATGCAAAATGTGGAAGCATAGACAAGGCACGTGAACTGTTTGACATAATGCCTCAAAGAAATGTGTTCTCATATAATGCCCTAATTGTAGGATACTAACAAAATGGATTTGTTTGAAAAGTCTTTAGAAACTTTCAACCAAATGCGATGGGTAGGTGTGCTCACGTTTTGTGGACCAAAAAATGCGCTTGTGTTTTGTGGTCCACAAAATGTGCTCATGTTTTGTGGTCCACAAAACACACTCATGTTTTGTCGACCACAAAATGCGATCACGTTATGGCTTGGTATTCACCAAGCCATAACACGAGCATGCTATGGCCATTTAAACATAACACGAGCGCGTTATTGTGAAAATTACTCATTTGGCCACTATTTTGTATACCAACTTGGTGCACTTGCCCTTATAGTACTTATAGTTTGACAATTTGACAATTTGTAGTTTGCTAAAAAATTAATTTGATAGTTTGATAGTTTATAGTACTTAGTTACAATATTTACACTATATACAACATATAATCGTTTATAGTATAAAGTAAAATTAGTATACAGGCATAGTAAAATCAATATATAAGCATAATCAAATTAGTATAAAGTAAAATCTATGTATAATGTAAAGTGAAAAGTATAGTCTAGAACTTACAGTAAAGGTATAGATAGTAGTGTGCAATTTGAAGTTTGTAGGAAATTTTTGTATGGGCTATAGAAAAATTTGACTACAAAAATGGATGTATTTGTAACAGTATGTGATAGGAAAGTATGTTGATCTCTACATTTTCATTTGATTGGCTGAAATTGAATTGTGTGGATCGATTCATGTGAGATGAACGGATGGATTTGATGCATGTTAAAAAATTGAATTTGGTAATAAGTTTTATTGGTCGATTGATTTGGTTGAATACTTGTTTGGTCTGAATTTTTCATTCTCTATCCTCTTGTTTTGATGGCTTGATTGGTGAGCCTTACACCTTTGAGTGTGGTGCTTGTAGGCATTCATGATGGAAAATGACCAGTAGTTGTGCAAATATCACTTGAAGAAATTAAGTCGATGAGGATACATGGGACGTTGAAGTTAGGACACTTGGCAATGCATTTTTTTTATAGAAGACTTTATATTTAAAAAATAGTATTTTATTATGGGTGGTTACTTCATATGTCACTGGGACAATTAATATGCAACTATTTTAAAATTTCATGTGTATTTGAGACAATTGAAGTGTATCTTTTTAATATAGACTTAATATTAGAAAATGGGTTTCAAATCTTTTCAAAAAGGAATGTGTACAATGTGTGTCAATTTAGAATATTGGTAGGTAGATTTATATAAGTAATCTCTCTGCCACCTATTTTGACTAAATAATAATTAATTAATTAATAATTAACTCTGAACATTGATTGGATCCTAACTTATCTTTTTTTAGTGCAATATAGAGTTAGTGTTAGGAATATTTAGTCGATAGGTTATTTTGTGTGAGCTTCAGTCCCAAAATGGCTAGTAATGTTGTCTCGCGTCGGTTTTTGTTTTTCAGTCTTTCTTTTATTTTTCAGTTGTTGCTTTCTTTCATATTTACTAAATCAAATCTTCTAAAATGCTTTTTCCCACTATCTACTAAATCAAAATATTATAGCTATAAAAATATATCATCATTAATGTGAGAAGCCAAATTGTTTAGACTAAGAGCCCAAAGCAAGCAATAAAATGGCACCCAAAGAAAGAAAAATAACCATGATCATGGCACAAGATGACAGCCATGGTAGTGAGTAGTGAGAAGTAGCAACTGGGTTTCTAGATTACTTTTCTCTGGCCTCGGTGGGGTTTCATTGTTCTGTCAACATAACAGGTCTATGGAAGTGAAGAACATGTATTCCTTGGGGCTTTTAGAGTAAAAAAAATTTAGGGCAATAGGTGTATCTTATTGGCCACAGGAAATTACACAACTCACGCAAGCATTGTCATTAGAAACACCTGCGAGTATGACATATTTCATCTCCTTGTTTGCCTCCAACAACACTTCTTTGTTTCTAGTCGATAGGCTATTTAGTGTGAGCTTTAGTCCCAAAACGGTCGGTAATGTTGTCTCACGTTGATTTTTTGGTTTTTGGCCTTGGCTTTATTTTTTCAGTTGCTATTTTTTTCCATATTTACTAAATCAAATCTTCTAACCCACTTTTTCCCGCTATCTACTATATCAAAATCTTGCAGCTATAAAAATATTTCATCATTAATGTGGGAAGCCAAATTGTTTGACTTTGAGCCCAAATCAAGCAATAAAATGGTGCCCAAAGGAAGAAAAAAACCCATGATCATGGCTCAGGATGGTAGCCATAGTAGTGAGTAGTGAGAAGTAGTAGCAGGCTTTAGCCGATAGGCTATTTAGTGTGAGCTTCAGTCCCAAAATGGCTGGTAATGTTGTCTCATGCTAGATTTTGTTTTTTGTTCTTACTTTTGTTTTTTTAGTTGCTACTTTTTTCCATATTTACTAAATCAAATCTTCCAGCCTGCTTTTTCCCACTATGTACTAAATCAAAATCTTGTAGCTGTAAAAATATCTCATCATTAATGTGGGAAGCCAAATTGTTTTGACTTAGGGCATGTTCCCATGCTGTTGCTTAGCTTATTTTGGCTAGTAGCCACTGCTCAAGTTTTTTAGGAGATATTTGTGGAGCTAGTGACCCAATGAATATTTTTTTTTCTGCTTATCATAAGCAATTATCTTATTTGTAGCTTTTACTATATAAAAAAATAAAAATAAATTATTTTAATTATTTAATTGAAAAGAAAAAAAAGAAAGGAAGAAAATATTTGCAATCACATGCAATATTTTTCATTATGTAGTGGCTGCTTATTTCCAACCCCTCATTTTTTCCCATAGCTTATCTAAAATTCTTAAACTGCTCACAAAAATAGGGAAAGATTCTATATTATCTTTTCCCATAATTGTAAATTTCCATGGGGCCACTCCAACTGCTTAATTTTAAGCAGAAAAATAACTTAAACAGCTGCATAGGGACATGGAGTTAGAGCCCAAAGCAAGCAATCAAATGGTGCCCAAAGGAAGAAAAAACCCATAATCATGGCATGGGATGGCAGCTATGGTAGTGAGTAGTGAGAAGTAGCAGCAGCGTTTCCAGATTGCATTTCTCTAGCCTCGGTGGGGTTTCACTGTTTATTGACATAACAAGTCTGTGGAAGTGAAGCACGGGCATTCCTTGGGGCTTTTAGAGTTTGAAAATTTAGGGTAGTAGCTGTATCTTGTTGGCCACAGGAAATTGCACAGCACAACGCAAGCATTGACATTAGAAATTCCTGCAAGTACGAGATGTTTCATCCCCTTGTTTGCCTCTAATGACACTTCTCTGTTTTTAGCCCAGGTCCTTTGTACTTTCTCGTGGTATTCATTCAAGGGTTGTATGTCTAGGAGATAAATCACTTAGACAGATCCAGTCCTACTTACCTTTGTCTTAGTCAAAAGTCCATTAATCATCTATGTGATTTGGTGCCATTTAGCAATACGGTATGCTAAATTTTCTAAACTTTCTCCTTTCTCAGATATTTACTCCTTTTGCTATTATTTACAATATAGATTGCAAAGAGGATTAGTTTGTTCTACTGATTCTTCAAACTGGCTTTTTGGGCTTTAGATTGGGAGCTCATTTGTATAACCCTCTAGAAATGTTAGCACGGGGCTTGTACCTATTTACAATAAATTAGGAGTTATTAGCATGTTTGGTTGAAAAATAGGATTTCTTCTAAGCTCTTTTTTTTTTGGTGCAGATTTACAGTGGTTGCTTGCAGAGGCGTGTAGGTATAACAACCGGGATCTATGTTCTAATCCAACACTTCCCTGACAAACATATGAAGCAATCTACAACTTTTACTTCGGAGATTACAACATAAGTGTGCAGGTCGTCTTGAGAAAAACTTGTATTGAAAACTTTTATTTAAATTTGACATGATAAAAAATTGGTGTCTACTTATGCTTGTGGTGGGTTGGATTCGTTGTAAGGGGCTTCTCTGACATACGAGGAGTCATTCCTTACAATCACTGGGGGGAGTGGGACCTTCAATTGAGTAAGGGGTCAAGTGAAGATGAATCAGATTGTGTTTCCATTCAAGCTCTTCTACACGTTTTACTTGGAACGCATTACGAAAGTGCCAGACAATTTGCTGGGAGAGTATCTGGCCCCACCATACATTTAAAACCAACAATTGCTGCTAGGAATGCTGAGCTGCTTTCCTGTGTGCCACGTTTTACAATATGAAGCATTGCAAATAGTGTGACTGTGTGCCACACATCCAACCCCCACAGGATGATCTTCACGTGCTTCTGCCAGAGGCAGACGGGGTCAACATTAATACTTTACTACCAAAATAGCAAGCATTAGGATAACACAATCTTGAAATTGTGATATTTGTGAATGTTTTCACAAAATTCCTTTCAAATCATGCAATTAATAGATTCCAATTATTTCAGTATTTCCATAAAGCTTACAATATTTAATTCACTAGCAATCGCACTTAATGTGCAATGAGTACACTGATAGCTAAATGGAATGAGTAAAATTTTTAATTGACTGGAAAATTACAATGAAATTTAGACATTATTGTTTTGTGGCAATAAAAGTTATTGAACATAGTGTGTAGTGGGAGGGGGGGAATACATTGTTCATTAAAGTGTCTAATAATCTAACATTGATATTGTGTGTAGACAATCCTCACCCTTCCTCCTAAGGGAGAGATATGTATTATCTTATATATGGACATATCACTTGTAGCTAAAACTCATGGAGGTATATAGATCTACATAATGCCGCACCTACAACATTCTAGCAATTGTGACACCCTAATCATCAATATATCTGATGTCAATTGATGTTCTTTCGAGTGTTAGACCATGGGATTTATGGAATGTCAAAGTTCACATCATTATGAGTGCGCGTTGGCAATGACTACCATGAGTAAACAAAACAATTGGCAAAATTTTTGACAAATCAATGACAACATGAAGCAAAGGATTTGAGGAATTGCACACCATGATTGTCATCTCAATATTTAAATTATTACCAATGCATTCTTATGCCTTTCGCCTCAAGTTATATTCTATTAGATGATATATCTCACCATTATAACATTTTGAAATGTGTAAAATGAGGAAATTCAAATCCTCAGGAAAAGATTATGGATATCTACACGAGTGTACAAACTCGAAAACCTTATGACTTCACCATTCTTACATCCTCTTTTGAAAGATCTACCAAATTTAGGACTTGAAACACTCGAAATAGAAAGTTTATAATTGTAAAGGTGAAATTGTATACTTTATATTTTTCTTTTTTATTTTGGGTTCACTTTGACTTTGTTGCCCTTTATGAAATGACAAATGTATAAGTGGCATGATTTCTTCAAAATATGACACTTAAATCTAATTTGTGTTAATCTCATTTGCACTCATTCATATGGGGCCATTCTTGATCCTCAGTTTATCCATTTCTCGTACAAGTCCAGGTCTTAATCCTCATCTCATTTGCACTCATTCTTGATCCTTAATGTATCCATTGGTTGTGGGTTCAATTCCTTATGGTGTAAAAAATTTGAGCGAAAGAGTGGAACGATGTGACTGTCTTTGATTTTTTGTATGTTTTATTGCATCGACAGGCACACCCCTTAGACTCACTTGATTAGCTCTCATGATTAGCTATGATTGAGATAAAAGATTGTAGTGAACACCAAACCCTAACGATCAATTACCTTGATGTATAATGACACTTTGTCAAGTGTAAGACCCTAGGATTTATGGATTGTTTAAGCCCATGCCATCTTGAGTGGGAGTTGTGGTGATCACCACGAGTCACATGAACAATTGGCACAAGGTGTGGGTTATGCATATCCCAAGGTGGACTGACATATTAGTGCAAATGAGATTAAGACATATCAGAATTAAGTGTCATATTTCGAAGAAATCATGCCACTTATACATTTTTCATTGCATAAAGGACAACAAAGTCAAAGTGAACCCAAAATAAACAATATTAAGTCCATTAAACAATTAAATTTGATGCTCAATGTTAATTTTTACTACTATTATAGTAGATGAAGAGTGCAACTTAAATATTTCAAAGATCAAGGTGACATATATAACTTTAGAGTGGTGATTTTTCAGCTACTTAGAAAAAAAGGGATTTGATTATCTTGTATTCAGTTGAGTAGGGGAGCATGTTCTATTTTCCTGAGTGGGGATTTGAAATGGTGGTGGATAAAAGATTTTGGAGTAGATGAAACATGAAGTGAGATGGAGGCAATGTAGAGACTAGTGAAGACCATGTCCAAATGCTATAATTTTACATTATAATATATTACAATTCCAAAACTAATCAATTTGTATGTGAAAGCATACACTAAAATATACATACATATGCAAAAACAAACATGTATTTTAAAAAACAACCACATAATATTAAAAAATACCTTCAATGATTATTTGTATAGTTAACATTCAACAAGATTTGCTTATAGTTGTATATGGCGCCTTGACCCTAATCTAACATTATAGCTATGTCTATACCAATGACATTAGAACTAAAACTTTATTTTATAATCTACTATCATCTAACATTAGAATCATTAGTGAATTAGAAGATATTATTATTGTGATTGCTTTAAAATTGTAGAGGAAAATATAATTACTTAAGGGGATATCTAGGTTAATTAATCCTATGGGCAATTATCCACTAGAGGATTGAAAGTGTCTCTAACTTTCTAGAACTTTAAACAAATTCTAATTGTAATAGATAACGAAATTGTAATTGCAAGTTATAAAATATTTTCAAGTCTCTTTTTAGGTTAGTATGTTTTAATACTTAATGGTTAATAGTTCAAGATAAGATTGAAAATGAGGATTTGAGCTTACCATGTTCTACATAGATTGGAAACAATATTAGAGTGCTTACAATAAATGTAGGAGGGTTCATTTTTGTAGCAGATGCATCTTCTACCTTGGAATTTTCTGGCCCAAGGTCAAAACATTCAAATCAATGTTAGAGTAATTACATATCTAAAAAAGAAACATGTATTAATTGAAGTGCTTTGTTGTATTGAGAATAATGATTTATCCTATAAAATGAAACAATTTTGATGATTGAATAATTTATACTTGCAATGGTTAATCAGATAACATATAGATTATTAGAGAATACAAAATGAAAGATTGCAGTAAAAGACATTATTCCATTTACCAATTTCTGTTAAGTATCTTCGTCCTCTAAGTTGTCTTTATTGAAACCTATATCTATACTTAAGTCACAAAATACTTGTGTAGAAAATACCTCCTCAAAAGGTATTCCGTGAGCTCTTCTGCATCAAAATCTCGAAAACAACGCATTTGCACAGCCAAAACACATTTGGGCGCCTTTAGGGAGGAAATATAAGATCCTCCCTCACTAAAGATTATAGTAAAATTGAAGCTATTCTAAATCTTTAAGCAAGTGTTTGACTGAAAAAAAACAAATATTGGAGTGATTTTGAAGTGAGGAAATGGACAAAAGAAGTGCAGACAACAATTAATAACAATAATGGTATGAAGAGGATGACAACTTTCAGAGGGCGACAGGTTTCATATGGAGGTAAAGTAGTAAGATAATAATAAGAGAGCTATCAATTATGATGCCTGAAATTACTGCATGGCCCATTCAAAGCTTGTGATGATATTGGATCTTCTCTGGAACCATGTGGTTGTTGTTGTTTCCATTGCAGTTTTGGCTTGTAGTGTGCATGAGAGGTCGTCTTTGCCCCATTTGGATTGGGAGATATATTCTTCAGTCCTTTCTGCGTATGACTTAATGTGCAATATAAATTCAACGCAACTAGATTTTTACAATCTTCCATCAAACACAGAGACAATGCTAGATGAATAAAGTTGTAAGAAGTAAATGATTTGTCAAAATTAAATGTAATGCTTATCCCACAAAATTCTGTTGGCTTTTAAAAAATATCTGACAAATTAAAAGAAAACGGTCTGACACATGTTCAGCGACTGAATTCCAGGCGTCACTTGACAATGAAGTACTAGAGACATGCAGCAAGGCCACCAATACTATCAATCTAAAATCCGAAGCAGATGATAACATTTTCACAAATAGATAAAAAACTAAGCCAAAGTTTATTGTAATGTGCATAAAACTGCGGCTATTAAGAGTTATAACAGTTGTTTGTAGCCATGAATCTTTATAATGTCCTCCTTCATAATCTCAGCCTACACCAGCAAAATAACAAGCATCATTGTGAGCAAATGCATGTCTAATACACATTAACATAAACCATGCATCAACATACCCATTTAAAAAAGGGTATGTAACAAACCATTGTAGTGGGGTTTGAAACCTAAACAGCTGTTAATTTCATCAGAACATGAGTGTAAGTGATGAAAGTTTCAGAATAGGAAATTTATATTCCCCTTTCACAGCACAACAAAGTTATTTGTAGACTGCAGAGAAAATAGCATAGCTTGTCAAGTGCATAGAGCCGTTGAATCCTTTGTCATCCGTGATCATGTCTGAGTACACCAACAAGAAAACCAGAATCATCTTTATTGCAGCGGTCTTGATCACCATGTAAGCCTTTGGAATTCTGGTAGGCCGCGGCATGGCCATTGTGGTCTTTAGAGGCTTTGAAGAATTTGTACAATCGCCCATTTATGAAGGGGATCCCACTGGGTCACCTGCCCCTCCGGCTTAATATGTATGGCGAATCACTCTAATGCTCGGAGGCGACTCTGCGTCATCGAGATACTATTAGCGCTTGAAGATGCTCGAAACTCGCACAAGGTTTTGAACTTCGAGCATGGCTTCAAATGGTTTTTTAGCCCTCTGCGTACATATCCAGCAACTCAATTTGTGCAATAAACAAGCTCTGCTTCTAAATCTTCTTCTCTGCTTCCCTTTACTCCAAGCGTTTACTGCACGACCATACAAGTGGATGGTTGGACGTTTTAACTCCAGATTGACGTGATGACGAAACAACAAATCTCCACCGCAGGCACAGAAGATCGCGAGCAAAAATCCCTGCAGATATCCAGATTTACACGTGAACGACCGAGATCATTTCAATGGTCGTCCTGTACCTGCAAGACAATTAGAGTTGTTCGATCAACGCCTGCCACAAGACAGACCTCAACTCCCTCTGCTAGTGAACGCTTATCGGCGTAATTACTTTTCATAAAGCATTGAACTCTTCCATCATATATGTATGTAAATGAGTGCTTTAGAATTAAACTGTATTAGTTTTCCTCTCAGATCACACTCCATGATCTATCATCAGGGGAAAAGAAAGCAAGAGAGGAGAAATGATAGAAGGTGCATGTCTATCTTATCTTCACATGATAGTTAGGGGCCAACTATCATGTCTATAGTGAATTTCATCCCTTGCGACAAAATGATTAGTAATAGATTAAGATTATGTGAACTACATTGTGCAAAGAGAAGAAGAGTAGAGTGTGAAAAATTGCATAGAAGAATGCATTGGATATGTAGAAGGAAATAATAATTGTAGAGTAGTTGTATATGTGTAAAAATAGTGTTCATCTCCAAGAATAGGGAGTGACATAAATTTGTGCTCAAGGGAAATATGCATTTATTTTTTTTAGAAAAAAGTTAATATAATTATAAGAGATGTGACATGTATAGTTGTCATGAAAGCAAAATGATTGCCATAAACTTACCTAAAAAATTAATCACTTCTTCTCCAGAATCCTTAAAAATTAAATACATAAAAGCTATATTGATCATGTTTTAATATTATAACCAATACTCAATTTTGAAAAATAGTTTTCCTAAATTAAAATATATTGCTTGTGACTATAACTATTAGAAATTTGAAACAGATGAATAACCCAAGAACTCTTTAAGAGATATTCTAAGATACAAAAGTTGTAAATGCATAAACAAAAAAAAAATAGTGATTCTAATAGATATGCAAATGTCAGGATGACAAAATTGCATTACGAGCTCAAAGAAGAAGCTACAAAAGATTGGTAGAATTGTCATATAATATGCAAAATACAAACTAGGTAGTGAGTTTATATAGACCAAGGAGAGGGGTGAAGGTGGCAAAACTGACCAATAAGGAGAGACCACCAAACAGTCTAAACATAGTAAATGTAACTCCCTCATAGGATGGAGACACCTCAAATAACCCACTCACCTAATTAAACTCAATTTATTAACCTAAGGAAGCTTAATAAAAGTGTAGGAAAAACCTAGGGAATAGAAAATAGGAAAACCTAGGTGGGTGAAAATACGGGCCCTGACAAATGAAGCCTAATGAGGTACCCATGTACAATGAATTCCTCCCCAAAGAGAAGAAGCCCCCCCCCCCCCCCCCCCAAAACAAAGGAAAAGAAACCCCCTTAAAATAGAGAGAACACACCCTAGAATAGAGAGAGAAAAGAGGATTAAGAAGCACCCCAAAGTGGACACCTATTGCACCCCAGCAAAGCTCGCAAATGAAGGAAATTTCTCTCAGTAAAGGGTTTGGTGAAGATGTCTACGATCTGATATGATGTCAGACAATATATGAGATGATTGACCTACTCATGAATCAAATCTCAAATATAGTGCATGTGGATCTCAGTGTGTTTGGTCCGCTAGTGATTGATCGAATTGTGAGAGATCTGTATCGCACTCCCAATTGTCACAAAAGATGATTGTAGGCTTGTAAAAGGGAATGCCAAACTTAGTGAGAATGTTCTAAAGCCAAATGGCTTGAGTAGTAGCATTAACGGCTCCTCGATACTTGGCCTCTGTAGATGAAAGAGCAATTGCAAACTTCTTCTTGCTCGATCAAGAAGCTGGACCGGAACCAAGTGAGAAGCAATACTTTGAAGTAGACTTGTGTTAAGGGAAATTATGCATAAATATCAATGATATCAATAATACCCATAACTTAATGAAATATAGAAATAAAGAAGATCCAAAACAATGAACAATACTTCAGCAAATCTCTTTACCTCATGGCTTCCATTGGTGGCCTATGGCAAATGATCTTATGTATGAATATGCCCTCAGAAGGTGTACTTCCTTGCTATTCCAAGATGTCAAGTGGGAATGGCCATGATAGTTTATTGCAATGAAGATGAGCTTCACAACAATGGTAACAAGTTGATCACAAGCAAATAAAATGACATGGGTGCCAAAGGCACGCTGTGATTCCTATAGAGTAACAATACTGAAAGCTGGATGATTGAAATGGAAGAAGAGGGTTCAATTTATAGACTCATGAGAGAGGAGATCAACGGTATAGAAAGAATGAGAAGATCAATGGTGGAGATAGAATGAGAGAATGTGCGCGAATAGAAAGAAGACAAGTGTCACACAAAAGCTATTTTGAGTTAACTATTTTTTCTTTTATTGCAGATAAGATATGTTGTCATAAATTAGAAAAAAAAAAAATCTATTTTAGGAGTATTTGATAAAAACATGATAGAATCAATTAATTAACTCATGATTTACTTTTGTATGATTTGAGAGGAATTAAATAATAACTATTTAATTTTGTGTGCATAAAGAAGAAGACTTATTTTTAGAAGATTTGGAAGATATTTAGAAGAATTAGAAGATAAGAAAGCAAATTAAATAAATAAATTTATTTAATTGTTGTGCATGATTTGGAAGAATAAATAAAATATTTGATTGTATTTTATTTTTAGAGATTGAGAGAATTTAAATAAATTTGATTGATTTATTTAAATTTGGAAGAAGAAGAATTGACTTAATTATTTAATTGTTTGGAAGAATTTGGAAGAACTAAATTAAATAAAATTTTGACTTTAGAAGAGGTAATTAAATATTTTGATATTTAATTAATTTAGAGGAAAATGAATCAAATAAATAAATTTATTTATTTATTTATTGATAGAAGAATTAGAATGAATAAATATTAAGAATATTTATTTAGACCCAGTCGTGTCATTTTTAGGCATATACAACTTGTGATCCTAAAAATCACCTACCTAATATGAATCTGTGTGTCCCACCAAGTCTTGATATTCATGCCTGCTACATAGTTAATCCCATAATTGTGAGTGCCCTATACATAGTGAAGAATCCACTTAGTTGCTTTCCAGTGCAACTCATGTGGCTTCTGCATGAACCTAGAGACCAAGCCCACAACATATGAAAGATCAGGCCTCCTGTGAGTCAAGTATATGAGACTCCCAACTAATTGGAGATACAAGGTAGCATCCACCAATGGTGAAGAATACTGAGTCTCAAGTTTGACCCCTGACAGAAATGGAGTTGGTGCAGGCTTACAGTCAGCCATGTGAAATCTACAGAGCATATCAAGAACATACTTGGGTTGTACAATGAAGATACCAGATGAATATTGAGTGATCTCAATCCCCAAGAAGTGGTGCAAAAGACCCAAGTTTGACATTAGGAAACGATCATGAAGAGTATTTTTCATTGCCTTGATGGTGGATGAGTGACTCGTTGTGATCAACAAGTCATCAACATAGAGAACAAGGAAAGTGAGAGTATCATTCTACTATATAATATAAACATTCAGATCAGAATGGCACTGAGTGAACCCAAATGATAGAATGGGGATCCTATTTGAGGCCATAGAGTGACTTTCGAAGATGATAAAACAAGTGAGGGATTCTATATGAACCCCTGTGGTTGCTCCATGTATATCTCCGCCTGACGATCACCATGAAGAAAGGCAGTCTTCACATCCATCTGATGAACTTCCCAATGATGGGCTACAACAATAGCAAGGACAAGTTAGATGGAGTTCATTCTGGCAACTGGTGCAAGAGTCTTAGAGTAGTCAATCCCAGGAACCTGGGAGAATCCTTTAGTGACCAGGCGAGCCTTATGCTTATCAACTGACCCATCTACGATAAATTTTGTTTGATAGATCCACTTGCATCAAACAAGTTCCCTTCCCTTAGGAAGGGGGACTAGATCCCAAGTATGGTTCCTCTCCAAAGAACTAAACTCTTCTTACATAGCAACATCCCACTCGGGGACACCAAAAGCTTCTCAAAAAGACTGTGGATCAGGAATTGAAATAATGAAGAGATGTGGAGCCTGCTAAAATTGTGACCTTGTTCTTCTAGCATATGAAGGATCACCAACCTAATCACCTGTTGACTCTAATGTCTGACGAGCCCAAAGAGGCCTAGTGGTTGGAGAATAAAGAGAATAAGGAGGAGAATCATAACCCTCTAAATGATGAATAGGGGAGGAGGAAGATGAATCCTCATAATCATTATAGCCATCTGAAGTGGAGGAAGAAGAACTATCATCATGCCGCAGTGTCTCCAAAGTGATGGTAGATGGAGAAGTGGTAGGAGAAGAACTAGAAATATCCTCCTTGAAATGAACACTCCTTGTAATGAACAACTCATGAGTGGTGGGGTGGAGAAGCTTGTAGCCTTTGACACCATTAGGGTACACAAAAAATATGCAAGGCTTGCTCTGCGGATCTATATCCTTATGTTTCTCTGCTGGAATGTGGGTCTATGCAGGAGAACCAAACACTTGAAAGTGATTTACTTTGGGTTTTTAGTCGGTACAAGCTTGAAAAGGAGTGACCCCTTCATAGCTCAGTGAGGAACTTGGTTCCAGATGTAACATGCATAGTTGATGGCCTCCGCCTAATACTAATGTGCCATTGACTTGGAGTGAATCATATAGTTGTCCATCTCTTTCAAGGACCCGTTCTTTTGTTCTTCAACACCATTTTGCTATGGATTATAGGGAAATGTGTGTTGAAGATCAATACCTCTAAAGCACAAAACTGCTTAAACCTTTGGTTGACATATTCCCCCCATTATCTATACATAGAATCTTGATGGCCTTCCTGGACTATTTATCTGCAAAAGCATTTAAGTCCTAAAAAGACTCAAAAACCTTAAACTTTTGTTTGAGAAAATATACCCATGTATATCTAGAAAGATCATCAATGAAAGTTATAACATATCTAGCCTTGCTAAAATAAGGATGTAGAAATGGTCCTACCAAATCACTATGTATTAACTCAAAAAGTTGTGTGGCACTTCATGATTTGCCTTTATCATATTCCTCTTTAGGGTGCTTACCAAGAATGCACCCTTGACAAACTCCTTTGAAAAAAGTGAATAAAAGGCAACCCTGAAACCATATCATGTTGATTGAGCTACTGTAGGTAGTGAAAGTTCAAGTGGCCAAACCATTTATGCCACACATGGCTCACCTCATCTGACTGAGTGAGCAAAGAAAGTGAAGGAGAAACAGGAAAAAGTGAGAAAATTGATATAGTATGGACTGATGATCAACTTTCCCAATAGCAACTATAGGCCCACTGTGCAACTCACTAATTACCACTGTGTTTGGAGTGAACTCAAGCTGCTTTCCAGAGCCAGTGTGAGTGATCTAATAAATAGATAGGAGATTAGTTGAAAAAGATGGAACAGAGAGAACATCATGGAATGTTCCTTCACCCATGTCAACTAACCCTCTCCCATGCACCTCAACAAGAGTGTTATCGCCCATGAGTATCTAGATGGCATAGAACATGGCTTGAAAGAGGCAAAACCATCTTGTGATGAAGCCATATGGTGTGAAGCAGCCAAGTCAATGATCCATGTATCGAATTGTGAAGCAACCACAACTAGGGCCTTGCCCTTTCCTTTCCCCTTACTTTTATCTGTGTCCTTTGAAGATTCCTCAGATGAACTCTATTTGACAGAATCAAGTACCTTAATATTGTTCTTTTAAAGAAGATATGTAAGTTGATCTATCTGTTTATTTAAACACTTATGTTCATCATGACCAAGTTTCTTATGATAGGCACACTTTGTTTTCTCCTTCTTAGGCCTGTGGCCTTTAGAAGAGGAAGCCTCATTAGCTGCTTTAGGGGCAGTCAATTCTTGATCTTCCTTCTTTTCTCCTTGGTTCTATTATTTCTTATTCTTCTTACCAAACCCTTTTCCATCTTTAGTGCCCCAATTTTTAGCCAAGGCATGAGATTTAGAGGGCTTAATTGTGCCCATTTGAAACAGTTTATCTTTCTCCTTTGTGAGTTCATTTGCAAAATCATCAAGAGAAGGCATTTTATATGTGGTTCCTAAGGTACTTTTAGTGGCATGAAATGTGGAAACAAACACATAATAGTTAGGACCAAGTTTTGAAAGAATACTTAAGATCAATAGAGAATCTTTCTTCTCAATTCCACATTGTTTTAACTGCAATCTTATGGCCTTTAGTTTAGTGAAGAAGTCCTAAATAGTATCAAAACTAGTAGGACTTAACCTTATGAACTCATTCTCCAGTAGATGTCCTCTTATTTCATCTCATTTAGTGTAGAGATAGATTCAATATGAAAAAGAAAATTTGGAGATACAAACATACACAAGGTTCTAAATACTTCATCACACTTATTAAACCATTTTGGATTTTCTACAATTAGAGTTGGTTCAGTTTCTAGCCTCATTGTAAACCTATACAACCCCTATTTCTTTAGATAGATTGTCATTTTTAACTTCCAATCAAATTAGTTATAGGGTGTGAGTATTTGTATTGTTACTTGATCCATTTTAATGTAGAAAATTATAATTATTGTTGTAGAAATGAAAATGCAAAAACTCAAAAAGAGCACACAAGACACCACCCCTTTTTCACTTAATCAAAGAACCCCCAAGCAATTATGATTTGGCACTTTATATTTAGTGCATTTACAATTACCACCAGCAAGACACGCTGAGTGGATTTGATCTCAATGCTAAATACAAAGTTCTCAACAAATGAGTATATGCTAAAAGTACAATTTTGGAATAAAACCAAGTGAAACAAATAGCACCACCTCAAAATACTCAAAAAATCATACACTTTCAAAAATGAATTACCACGATCCGAGGTCGTATGTGAAAGTTATGAGACTTTGAAGTTCCCAAAATGAGAATTATAACTAGTATGTAGAACACGAAAAATTAGTCCAAATAAAAAAATAGCTTAGAAAAAGGAGCCAATACGACCCAGAACGGAGCCTCAGAAGTTTGCCTTCAAAACTCAAATCACCAACAAAGAGGGGGGGCTGATTACAAAAGATCAACCTCCACCAAATTTGGCGAAACTACCACTAACTTTAATGGTGCCACCAGATGTAGAGGATCTCTAAATGAATTTAGTTGTAGCTTGTTTGGAGAAACTCCAGATATGTTTAGTTACAACTAAAATTAAAGATTTTGCCAAAAAATGGTGATCTGCTAAACATGTCACCAAATGTGGTAGAGTTGCCAAGGTATTGGCGCACTGTTCAAGGCCAAAGGCTAAATGCAAAGAAATTTAAAATTGGCCAAAGGTCAAATTAAAAAGGGGTATGTGGGGGCCGAAACCACACCCCATGACCCTCAATAGAGGATCTGTGACCCAAGGTGGGTCCGCAGCCTTGTATGAGGCATAGGCCCTAAGTCCTTAGGACTCCCATGACATGTGGCTTTGTATAGGGGCATAGGTGCCTATAGTACCTACATACCTTGTTTAAAAATTTTACTTTTTATTTTTATTTTTTTTAACAAAGATTTTCAAAAAGCACTTGCAATTTACAATTTTTTGTAAGTATATGATTTTTGAAAAAAGAAATCATAGAGGCTTAAGTTTTTGAAATTTTTGCCAAACAAATGCCTCGAAAAGCATGTTGGGGATGCCATATGGCCTTCCTGGAAAAAAAATATTGCCATAGATTCTCCTGACACCAAAAGTAGGCAAAATTTATATCAAAATAGGGGTTTTTAGTCCTTCTAGACATAATGGTGAGGTCGTTTTGGCCTGAAAACACCCCATATGAAAGGTGATCACCAGATTTGAGCTTCAAACCCTTGTTTGTAACTGTGTCGAATGATCTCCAAATTAGATGAAACAAAAGTCAACTTTGACTTTCTCGAGCCTCCTGGACACATTAGAACAACTAGAAATATTGCGAGTATAAGAAGAATAGTTGCAATCACCTAGATGTAACCAAACACATATGCAAAATAGAGAGGTTATCATCTCTTCATAAATCCTTTTTGATTCTTCACACTGTTAAAAATCACAAGAGAAGAGCATACGAGATTTTACAAGACCTCAAAAAAAGCTCAAACTCTTAATTAGGAATCCTAGAACTTAAAACTCTCAAAACAAAAGCTCTAATACCATGTTAGAAATATGAAACAGATGAATAACCCAAGAACTTTTGAAGAGAGATTCTAAGCTACAAAAGATGTAAATGCATAAACAAAAGCAAACTAGCGATTGTGAGGGATATGTAAATGTTAGGATGACAAAATTGCATTATGAGCTCAAAGAAGAAGCTACAAAAGATTGAGAGAGCTGCCAGATGCAAAATACAAGTTAGGTAGTGAGTTTATATAGATCAGGGAGAGGGGTGGAGGTGGCAAAATCAACCAATAGGGAGAGACCACCAAACAATCTAAACATAGTAAATGTAACTCCCTAATAGGATGGCAACACCTCAAACAACCCACTCACCTAATTAAACTCACTTTATTAACCTAAGCAAGATTAATTAAAGTGTAGGAAAAACTTAGGGAATATGAAAATAAATAACCTAGTGGGAAAATAAAAACCTACACTAACAATAACAATATAACTATAGAGACTTAAAACATTATTATGGACAAAATATCAAACAAACAATATAATTTTAGCATGTTTTTCCATCTTTATCATATATATAGAGCTACCAAATAATTCACAATACTTTTAACATGCATTTTCTTTAAGTATATGGCAACAATTAATTATTTAATTAAATGTGTTTTATGTTTCAGTGTCTACCACCAGCTAAATATTTAGTAATGTGATGTACACTGAAAAGACATGTTTGAAGAATTTAAGAACAAAAATGGGAAGTTATTTTCCTATAGAGAAAATAATAATAATAATCACATCAACATCAATGAGGAACATGATGAAAAGTATGGTCAACCTTTTAAGAGCTTCAAGTATGGCATTTCTTGGAGAAACAATTTTGGAAGATGCTAAAGTGTTTATCTTTGCCTACCTTAAGCAAATATTAGAAAAAATAGAAATATATATGAGAAAGTTTTCTAAAAGAGGTAAAAAATTTTGGATTTTTTTTTAATTATTAAACCTAAGGAAGCCCCTCTTTATTTCCCATAACCATAAAAATCCCATAACCATAACCAGCCAAACAATCAATCCCATAACCAGCCAAACAATAATACAACTAATGGATGGAAGGCAAGCTGGACCGAGGGACCTAACTACTTCTAACCTTCCAACAGGACCTTCCGGGGGTCTGGACAGTTAGACATCAACTACTTTATTGAGTTCCCTCCCTCAGGTAGTGAGTGGAGTTGCATTTGTAGTGGAGAATATCCGCTGTTGCACTGCAAGTGGTCAGCTGCCCCTGTGGAGATTGTAGGGGTTGCCTGTTCCTAACTACTGGATTTCCTGCTATTACTAGGTGCCTGATTCCTTCTAAGATCCCGCCGGATTTGGTGGCATGGTGAACTACAAGATTATTAAACCTAAGGAAGCCATCAAGGGAGAGGTTAGACACAAACAAACCCAGGTATTAAATTTTATATTGATTATGCTTTTGTTATTTTAATTTATAGGTGGAGTACACCCTCTTATATGAATAACCTTGTACTATTTTTAGATGGGAGGCATGCAACTTTATAGAAATATGTGAACTAGATAATTTGAAGTAAAAGAATAAAAAAACATTAGTATAAAAATTTAGTTTTTCCAACGTTTGAATTGTCAAAAATTTTAACTTTTTAAAATTAATTATAAGAATTTTTTAATTTTCCAAGTTGAAGAAGAATATTTTTTAGAGTAGGCAAAATTGGATTTCAATATATCGCTATATATTTACAAGATGGAGATGAAGAAACTCTCTAGGTAATTATTAAGGTCATGTAAATTGAATAACATTTAAAGTTATTTATTTCTGATGATTTCATAGGACTCATCTCTCTAAAGTTTTTTATTTAAAAATTCATATAAGAAAAAAATATCTTTCTTCATGATAAGAATTTGCATCCCATTTCAGAGCATAATCTATTAGGTCACTTGTTAAGGTGATACATGTCATCTATTGTGTTGTCCAATTTCCCAAGTGGAGGCTATTTGAAATGCATAACTAGATGGGTGCCATAAATTTATTAATATTTTAATCATCTCAACTTGGAATGATTTCAAATACCAGTATCCATGGTATGGGTAATTACTATACATAAATCCCAAGGACTTACAATAAATTAGGTCACAATCTAAAACTAAATGACAAGGATTACCATTTAGAACTATATTGAGAGTTAAAAACATTTAAGGGATCTGCATAGAACCATCATTCTCCTACAACCGCTACTCTAAAATGCAAAAGAACCCTTATTGCATTATATGAAAGAAAGAAGAGCCCTGGCTATACTTAATCTCTTCATAGCAAATGCAAATATGTAAGCATCTATCTTTGCTAATTCAGATTACTCGTATTAATCTTCTATTGATCATTATGTTTTCTACAACACTCATTCATAACTAATTTATTAAAATGTCTTTAATTTTTATAGGTGGATACTTAGTAATCAAAAAACACTGCAACATAAGATTCATCCTCCTTATCAAGAATATGTGCATTTTACTTCAATTAATTTACTTTATAGAAAATAGAAAATCATTTTATACAATATAATCTTAAAATAATAACAACACGTATCCATCTATTAATTTGTGTGGAATTTCATTCTAATTGAATTTTCTAGAGTAATATTTAAGGCTTACAGTGGGTCTATTTGCTAGATTGATTAGCAACTACTTCTAATGTTGTATCAAATTTTTACGGATTACTTATGACAGCAACTTAAGACCCTTCTTACAAAAATGTTATCTTTCTATGTTCACCCAATGCTACTCTCAAATTTATGGGACATCCTATATAAATAACAATCAGCCTAACAATTGCACCTCCTCCTTTCCGTACAACTACTAGTTATAATTTTTTTTGAATAAATATTACTTTCCTACTAACACCATCTTGGTTAACCCCTATACTTAGTATAGTACAACACTCCACTATGGGCCCTCTCCCCTAGTTGGTGAGAGACAAATATTATAGCTGTAGTACCTACCCACTGAAAAATATGTACGAGTGTCCTTAGGTGAAATGACAAAGCAGTTGACTTCCAGTCCATCTGTCCCTTATTGTTTAATAAGGCTTCCGTTGGCCGCACGGTTGACAGTCACAACCATTGAAGTTGTGGGGTCAAGTTTCAGGGCTTAAATTTTAGTCCGCACAAGAAAGTGCTGGCTGTTACTTTAGGTCTATAGAGTGGATGAGATTACAAAATCTGCAACGGGATCTTCCTGGGGAAACCGGTTTGGATTTTTACAGCTGCCAGTTCCCATGAAAGAGTTGGAGAAACCTCTGGAGGGCAGCATCTACGGGGCATTCAGGATACACCGATGCCATAGATGGGATGCTGTTGCCATCCATGCAACCATAGTTGCTGTCAGTGTACCTTCGTCCTTCATTCAACCATCACTGCTGTCATGTACAGGGAAAATAACAATTATCGCAACCGTACTCGCAGCGTAGTTTTAGGTTTTAACTTGTAGTTTTTTATTTTAAAATTTTCATAAGATTTTAATTTTAATTTAAAATATGAACTTAAAAATGTTTAACATAAAAAATATAAATATAAATTTGTAATTTTGAATATTAATGTTATATTCTTATTTTTATTTATTATATTGAGTATTTTATTAAATATAAATATGAATTTATAATTTTAAATATTAATATTATATTTTCATTTTTATTTATTTTATTAATTAGATAATATGATTATTACTAGTTTAAAAGTCTTGTTTAATAAGGTCATTTTTTATTTTTTAAATAAAAATATATATATTTATTATTTTTATTTTTAGAATTTAATTATAATTTTTTTTTCAATTTTTATCAACTCACAAACTTGTTTTTTGAATTTTGCCTTTTACTTAGGTTTGTAAAGAATGAAACAAAATCTTGCTTGATTGGCATTGATTTATTTGAATAGGTAAGGTTAGAAGTATTATTGTTAATAAACAATCATTTAAGTTAATAAGAGACATAATCTTTCCACATACCATGATAGTGAAAGAGAGTGATTTTGGATATAACCTATGTCACAGGGGTCACTTCAAGCCAAAAAAAAGTTGAAATCCAATGAACTTCAAGAAAATCTTAAAAAATTGTTCCAAGAAATGCAACCATCTAATACGATGTTCACCACACCCTTCGCCTAGCAAGCCTAATTATAAATTGTAATAAAATAAATAGAAAAGTAAACTAAACTATTGGAATTAAAAACTTGGATGATGACAATTGAATGAAATCTAATTTATTAAAAATTAAAAATTAAAAATATAATCTAATTTAAAACAAAAAAACTAATTTATGAAAAATGTAAAAACCTAATTTAAAGATGTAAAAAGTAATTTATTAAAAATTAATTAATTTCATTAAATGTTATATGTGCTCCTTTTTACCGTTTTCCCTTCTCTGATTAGTCAAACTACATGTATTTAAAGTTGTATGGAAATAACTTTGTTAAGTTAAAGTTGTATGCCTCATTTTATAATGAAAGATGATGGAAATATAATAATTAAAAAAAAAACAATCTATTGAAAAATATTATACTCAAATTCTAATCTCTCCCCAACAAATCTGACCTCTAATCCTAACTCTAAACCTTTCCTTTGTTCAAGTCCTATCTCTAATCCTAACCCTAACCTTAACCATAATATGGTATATTACTTCAAGATTAAAACTTTATACCAACCCTAAATTATGAAATAAATGCTATCACACTGTCAATTAAATTCGTATCAAATTATCCTGTTTCTAACATTTTTATTCCATTTTTTATATAAACATCCACCTTAGTATATGTTTTATGCATATATATCCATATTAAAATAATCAGTTATATATAATTAACTATATAATTAATTTAATAGATTTAATACATTAAAATGATATATAGTATAAATTACTATAATTAATTTTATATTTTTATATATTTAATTTAAAGTACATTACAAATATATAATTAAGTTATTTATATAAATTGTATAAATATAATTTTAAAAAATATATATCTAAAGTACATTACAACATCTAGATCCCTTATCAAGATTGTTACAAAATTTAGCCTAACCTTAACCATAATATGGTACATTACCTTAACCTTAATTAGATTAAAAGTTTATACCAACCCTAAATTCTGAAATAAATTTTCACATCTCAATTAAATTCCTATCAAATTATCCTATTTCTAACATTTTTATTCTATTTATATATAAACATCCACTGTAGTACATGTTTTGTGCATATATATGCATATTAACATAATATTATGATTGTCTTTATATTGTCCTCTTTATATTGATAGTTTTTTATGAAGTTTAAACCTACACTTTCTTTTTTCATTTCACTATATAAATTATTAGTTTATGTCTCTTCATCTAATTTCTTTTGTGATTTAATCCTATTTACTACTCCTTTTAACTCCTCTCCTGTCCTACTCTTTGTTTTTTTGTTCTCTCTGCCACCTCCCTTCTTTTTAAGAGGTTCCATTGAAATCTATATCCTGTTATCTTCTTCTTAATGTTGGATCACTAAGCCTGATTAAAACTTGATTTAAAAGCACACATAGTTAAATCTAAAGCACTTTTACACTTGAATTCAATGTTAAAAATAAAAGATTATTAACTTTTAACATTTTGATTAATTAGATCCATTAAACAAAATATTATTAACTTTTTAAGTGACTATATGTCATACTCCAACTTATAGCAATATTTAGCCAACATAAAAATAGTTAATCTGGCACTTCTACAGTGGGTATTACTTGGTATTCTTATTCATATATTTTTTTTATTGCATTTATCTGAAACCACATTCTATTAGAGAACATGACTATATGAATAAACCATTCAAATACCTAAAGTTAAACATGAAGAAACCTAAGCTAGTATGAGGTAGTAGCTTTGGGGAGACTTGGTTTCCCAATGACATTTTGGGTTAAGCTATGTTGCAGTCTACATTTCAAACTGATTTGTGGATAAGTGCAACACAACTTAACACTAAAATGCTTTAGCATTATCAAGTCTCCCCAATGCAAACGCTTCGTACTAGTCTAAATTTGTGAGTATTATTATTTCTTAGACTTTCATATATCTTTTTCTTGCATTAATCTTGAATTTAGATATGAAATTAGTGAGTATAACTATAGTATTTACCAATACAATAATGTTCTATCAAAGATGTCATACATATGATCTATGAAAGGATGATGGTATATATTCTATGAATGAGATTTAATTAGGTAATGTAATTGTTATCTTATACATTTCCTATCTCAAAAAAAAAAATTGTCCTTTTGTTATACATTTCCTATCTCATATACATTTTTTAAGTTGTTTTACAACTTAATTGTCCTAGAAAACTATAGTATAGGATGAATAAGTTGACAAATAGATGGCTTCAAATACCTAATTTATTAAACATGAAGGAACCTATTAGTTAGCAAAAGAAATAGGATCAAAGAAAACTATAGTATAGGATGAATAAGTTGTCTAATAGATGACTTCAAATACCTTTTATTAAACATGAAGGAACCTATCAGTTAGGACAAGAAATAGGGTCAAAGAAAACTATAGTATAGGTTGAATAAGTAGTCTAATAGATGGCTTCAAATACATTTTATTAAACATGAAGGAACTTATTAGTTAGGACAAGAAATAGGGTGAAAGACAACTATAGTATAGGTTGAATAAGTCGCCTAATAGATGGCTTCAAATACCTGATCTTAAACATGAAAGAACCTATCAGCTAGGACAAGAAATAGGGTCATAGAAAACTATAGTTTCCCATCAGCGTTGGGGAGACTTGGTTTCCTAATGGCATTTTTAGTTAAGCTATGTTGCAGTCTACATTTCAAACTGATTTGTGGATAAGTACAACATAGATTAACACTAAAAATAGTTTAGCATTATCAAGTCTCCCCAATGAATTAATAGAGAGCCTAAGTGAACATCTTTTGGTGCATTCATAAAGACAAGGATCAATAATGGGGTGCCGACGATAGGTTAATGATCTATACTGGAACATTAAATGCTCTATTGCTTAGAATTCACTCGGCATGTTGAACAATGAAATGCAGACGAGAGAGAAGTTAATGTAGAAAGTGATAAGAGAAATAGACGGTGTTGGGTGTTTAATGTTAGAATATTTGAGAAAAAGGTGGCGAGGTGTGTTGGATCTAGGGCATACAACTGAGAGGGGGGGGTGAATCAGTTGTATAGAAACTTCCTTTCTACCTCAAACACTTGATTCTTCTTGTTAGTTAACAGCATATCAATTAATCATCCATGAAAGCATAGTGCACAAATACAAGAGCAGATAAACATCAACACATTGAACACCAAGATTTTGACATGGAAAATCTGGTTAAGGGAAAAACCATGGGGTGATTAACCCAAGAATTATTCTCTGTTAGAAGAATAAGAAAAAGAATGGCACTTGCCAATTAGGGCTCACTGCCCAAGCACACTGCTCACAAAGAGGCCCACTACCTACAAGGAGGCACACTGTCTACAAAGTGATAAGAATCACAGTCTTGAACTGAAGAATGACATCTCTACCATGTCCGGATCAGTTCCATTTAAGCCCAAAATCCCTGCTCTGTCTTTCGCACTTATCCTTGCTACACCGCTCTCATCTCCACAAATCACACTTTGAAATGAACTCACAAACCTTTATTTATACAAGACATCAACTTAGGAACAATCATCTAAGTTGGCAATCAACCATAAGAATATCCGCAAGATGAATAACACATCTGGTCGGCCACCATAAGAACATTTGCAGGATGAACAACTTATTCAGTCAGCTAGTCAGAACAAGAACTTCATCCAGAAGAATATCTTTAATTTCAGGCTCTACCATCAATGCGGACCAATAACACAACCTCAACATGATCCAAGAACCTTCACAAGCCTGTCTGAATGACCAGGTACATCTTCACTTCCTCTACTTATTGGAATCTCTTTTCTTCCTTATCCGGAACTTCAAGAACACAGTCTGTCGCCACTGTCATAAAGTAGAAGGTACTTTCAGACCTCCAAATCATACACAACTTGAGATGACACATCACAAGGACATCCCAAACACTCCTTCCAATCCGCAGATTAAGATTATGCAATTCCGGACCTCACCGGACCTTTCTGTGATCCTCTGTCACCTCTGAACACTTGCCGGAACCGGTTCCACACCGACAGCCATAACTTCTACAGATCTTCATGCAGACCTCTGAAATCTTAACTGAACCATCTCAAGACTCATATATACAAACCTTTTAATCTGCATCCTCTGGTTCGCAACCTATACAATACATTTGCCTTCTTCTCATCACTATTCTTCACTGTTCTTGACTGAGGCTAATTTTCTCAATATCCTTGGCACACAGCTCATCCAATCCTTCTTGTCAATGCAATATGAGTATGTTGACATCAATGACAACACTGGTTCACCTCATACTTGCAACAATCTCCCCCTTTGTCATTGATGGCAACATGTGATGTGAAAAACCATCAAGACAAGAACTTCTCCTTTCTGCCATAGCTCCCCCTATCAGCAACATGTCTTCTCCTCATTTACTGCTCCCCCTTTGATCATCTGCCACTTGTTTTTCACATGTCTTCTCTCCCCCTTTGACATCAATGGCAAAGGGCTCATACTTGCAATTCTAACACATTAGAATCATACCAGCTGCTCCCCCTTAGTAGCAGCTCCCCATCATCAATCTGGATCACAAGAAATGACTGTGATATCCACTGGACTGATGTACATCAGTGCATCCTAGTTCATCACTGGAGGGGTCATGACCCCTAACTTCTCCCGGAGGTATTCAAAAGAGTCCTTGGGAAGAGGTTTAGTAAAGATATCTGCAATCTGATCCTTGGAAGGAACATACTCCAATCTGACTTCTTCCTTGTTCACTTGTTCTCTCAAAAAGTGAAACTTGATAGATATGTGCTTAGTCTTAGAATGCAATACCAAATTTTTAGAAATATTAATTGCACTTGAATTATCACAGAAAATTGTGATAGGCTCCTCATATTCAACTTTAATGTCTCTTAGCATCTGCTTCACCCATAAGATTTGAGTGCAACTACCTGCTACTGCAATGTATTATGCTTCAGTTGTAGACAGAGATATTGCATCTTGTTTCTTACTTAGCCAAGAAACCAATCTCTTCCCCAAAAAGAATGCTCCACCACTGGTGCTCTTCCGGTCATCCACATCTCCTGCCCAATCTGCGTCTGTGTAAGCATGAAGAGAGAAATCCAGATCTCTAGGGTACCATAGACCATACTCAGCTGTTCCTTTTAAGTACCTGAAAATTCTTTTGATTGCCATAACATGAGATTCTTTAGGATCAGCTTGGAATCTTGCTACAAGACCAACAGCCTGCATTATATCTGGTCTAGTCTGAGTGAGATACAACAATCCACCAATCATTGATCTATACTTTGTCTGATCTGTCTTTGGGGAGTCATCATCTTTGCTCAACTTACATCCGGTTGCCATGGGAGTGTTCATTGGTTTTGAATCTTCCATACCAAATTTCCTCAACAATTCTTTCATGTATTTGGTCTAAGAAATGAAAATTCCTTTCTTTGTTTGAGTAATTTGCAGACCCAAGAAGAAATTCATTTCACCAAGCATAGACATTTCAAACTCATTTTTCATCTGATTTGCAAAAGTTTTGCACATACTATCTCTTCCTCCAAAAATGATATCATCCACAAATACTTCAACAATCAAAATGTTTTCATGATCAATTTTGAAATATAAGTTGTTGTCAGCAGTACCTTTGTTGAATCCAATCTGCACAAGATGCTTATCTAACCTTTCATACCATGCTCTTGGGGCTTGCTGTAATCCATACAATGCTTTCTTCAACTTGCAGACCATATCATCATTATCAGACAATTGAAATCCATCCGGTTGTTCAATGTAAACTTCTTCTTCCAGATCACCATTTAGGAAGGCAGACTTGACATCCATCTGATATACCTTGAAGTCTTTAAAGGAAGCAAATGCAAGGAATAATCTGACTGCTTCAATTCTTGCAACCGGAGCAAAGGTCTCTTCAAAATCAATTCTTTTTATTTGAGAGTAACCTTTGTAGACCAATCTAGCTTTGTTTCTGATTACTTCACCAGCTTCATTCAGTTTGTTCTGGAAGACCCATTTGGTTCCAATTACATTCCTGTCTCTAGGTCTGGGAACAAGATCCCAAGTATGATTTTTCTCAATTTGCATCAATTCATCTTCCATTGCTTTGGTCCAGTTTTCATCATTGCAGGCTTCATTTATTGTTTTAGGTTCAATCTTTGAAATCAGACAACATTCATCCTGATTTTGAGCAACATTCCTTCTAGTTTGTACACCTTTGCTTTTGTCACCTATGATCTGATCTTCAGAGTGGTTCAGTCTTACATACCTTGGAATTTTGGGAGTATCCTGCACAGCTGCTTCTTGGTCAGGTTCATTCACACCTATCTCTTCTTCCTAATTTACCGGATCAGGCTGACTCTGACTTACCGAAGAGGATTGAGTTCCTTGAACTTGAACACCATCTTGGTCATCTTTATCAAACTCATAAAATCTTGAGGGCTTCTCAATTCCTTCATCAACTTTTATATTAGTGCTTTCTATCATCTTCCTCAATCTCTTATTGTAACACCGGTATGCTTTGCTTTGAGTGGAGTAACCCAAGAAAATTCCTTCATCACTTCTAGCATCAAACTTTCCTAGATCTTCATCTCTTTTAATATAACACTTGCTACCAAATACTCTGAAATACTTCACAGTAGGAGTGATGCAAAACCAGAGTTCATAAGGGGTCTTACCGGTGTTGTTTCTGATTTGAACTCGATTGAGAGTGGAGACTGCAGTGTTGATAGCTTCTTTCCAAAACATTTGAGGAACATTTGCTTCCAACATCATTGTCCTGGCAGCTTCCTGGATGGTCCGGTTCTTTCTCTCAACTACTCCATTCTACTGTGGAGTCTTAGGAGTAGACAACTGTCTTCTTATACCCTGCTTCTCACAAAAGTCAATGAACTCACCAGATGTAAATTCACCACCTCTATCAGACCTTAGACACTTCAGTTTCAATCCGGTTTGATTCTCTTCCATAGCTTTAAAGATTTTGAACTTCTCAAGGGCTTCTGATTTCTCTTTTAGGAAGGTAACTCATATCATTCGGGAATGGTCATCAATTAGCAACATAAAATATCTATCACCTTGCAGACTCTTGATTCTTGTCAGACCACAGAGATCAGTATGTACTAATTCCAACAATCCGGTAGAGGACTGATCTTTGCTTTTAAAAGAGACTCTGCTTTGTTTACCTAGCTGACATTCTTTGCACAAACTATTTGTAGGTTTCATCAATTTTGGAAGATCTCTTATAGCTTGAATATTGCTTATCTTGATGATGTTATCAAAATTCACATGACACATTCTTCTATGCCATAACCAACTCTGATCAACTTGAACAAACAGACAACTTTTATTTGAACCAACCAGATGAAAGATATTACCTTTTGTCTGAGTACCGGATGCAATTTCAATTCTGGTGCTTGTAAAGATTCTGCATTTTCCATTCTTGAACCGGAGATCATAGCCTTTGTCCACTAACTGACCAACACTGAAAAGATTGTGCTTCAATCCTTCAACATATAGTACATTACCTATTTTGCTCTTCCCATCAAAGGAAATAGTTCCCCTACCCCTGATTCTGCCAGCAGAATTGTCACCAAACTTTACCATTCCTCCTTCATACCTTTCCAAATCCAAGAACTTATTCTTGTCACCAGTCATGTGGTGAGAACATCCACTGTCAATAACCCAATCATCATTTTCTTCCACTTGAGTAGCCAAAGCTCTTTCCACAACCTTGTGATTGACAGATTTAGAGGATATAGAATCTTCTTCCTTGATGGCAATAAACACCCATTCATTTCCAGATTTGCTTTCTAGTTCTGATTCATCATCTGTTACTCCTTCATTGTCATCTTCTTCATGAACATAATAGCAGTTCTTTTGAAACCTTTGTCTATTAGTATTAGACCTTGCAGATCTATCCGGACATCTTGAGGCAAAATGACCAATCTTATTGCAGTTGAAGCACTTAAAGGGTAGTTTTCCTTCATACTTACCAGATCCTCTTGGCAGTCTCTTTGCAATGAGGGCTTCAAGTTGGGCTGTTTCTACTTCTTCTTCTTCCATGTCTCTTCTTGCTTGATCATACCATGACATCTTTCTTCAAGAGTTTTCACCCAGATCAAATCTTTGTTTGCCTTTCACATAGGCACTGGCTTTGAAAGCAGATTCAGTCTTGGGAGGTGTTGCAAGTATGAGGTGAGCCAGTGTTGTCATTGATGTCAACATACTCATATTGCATTGACAAGAAGGATTTGATGAGCTGTGTGCTGAGGATATTGAGAAAATTAGCCTCAGTCAGGAACAGTGAAGAACAGTGATGAGAAGAAGGCAAATGTACTGTATAGGATGAGAACCGGAGGATGCGGATTAAAGGGTTAGTAGATATGTGTCTTGAGATGCTTCAGTTAAGATTTCAGAGGTCCGCATGAAGATCTGAAGGAGTTGTGGCTGTCGGTATAGAACCGGTTCCGGCAAGTATCCAGAGGTGACAGAGGATCACAAAAAGGTCCGGAATTGTATTATCCTAATCTACGGATTAGAAGGAATGTTTTGGATGTCCTTGTGATGTGTCATCCTGATTTTTGTATGATTTGGAGGTCCGGAAGTACCTCTTGCATTATGACAGTGGCGACAGACTGTGTTCTTGAAGTTCCGGATGAGGAAGACAAGAGATCCCAGTAAGTAGAGGAAGTGCGGATGTATCCGGACATTCAGACAGGCTTGTGAAGGTTCTTGGATCATGTTTAGGTTGTGTTGTTGGTCCGCATTGATGGTAGAGCCCAGAATTGAAGTTATTCTTCCGGATGAAGTTCTTGCTCTGTTTAGCTGACCGGATGAGTTGTTCATCCTACGAATGTTCTTGTGATGGCCGACCGGATGTGTTATTCATCTTGCGGATACTCCTATGGTTGTTTGCCGACTTAGATGTTTGTTCCTAAGTCGATGTCTTGTATAAATAACGGTTTGTGAGTTCATTTCAAAGTGTGGTGTGTGGATGAGTGTGGCATAGCGAAGAAACGTGTGAAAGGTAGAGCAGAGATTGTTGGGCTTAATTGGAACTGATCCGGACATGGTAGAGATGTCATTCTCTAGTTCAAGACTGTGATTTTTATCACTTTGTAGACAGTGTGTCTCCTTGTAGGCAGTGGGCCTCTTTGTGAGCAGTGTGCTCGGGCAGTGAGCCCTTATTGGCATGTGCCATTCATTTTTCTTTATTCTTCTAACAGAGAATAATTCTTGGGTTAATCACCCCGTGGTTTTTTCCTTAACTGGGTTTTCCACGTCAAAATCTTGGTGTTCAATGTGTTGATGCTTATCTGCTCTTGTGTTTATGTATTATGCTTCCATGGATGATTATTTGATATGCTGCTAACTAACAACAAAGAATCAAGTGTTTGAAAGAAGAAGAAGTTTTATACAACTGATTCACCCCCCCTCTCAGTTGTATGCCCTAGATCCAACAATTGGTATCAGAGCTAAGTTCCTCTGATAGGAGCTTAACCGCTTGAGGAGATCCAGGATGTCATCATACAAGAAGGATAGTCCGAAGTTCGATGGAACCAACTTCACTCTCTAGAAAGGTCGCATGAAGTGTCACGTGGAATGTATGGGAAAAGCATACTTGGCTATGATTTCAAAACCATATGTACCTCCACAAGGTGGTCCGACAACTCTGAATGAAATCACAGAAGCTGAAAACAATCTGCGGACCAAGGAAGCTCTTCTAAGCGCATTGAATGACTCAGATCTCTCGAATGTCATTGACCTACCAACTGCATATGAGATCCTAACTAAACTGGAACTTCTGTATGAAGGAGATGAGTTTGTCAAAAGTGCAAGGTTGCAAAGTCTGAAAGGGAAATTTGAAAGATTGAAAATGAGAGATGATGAAAACATCACTACCTTTATGCCAAGAGTAAATGAGCTGGTATGTGGAATCAGAAATGCTGGTGGAACTTTAGATGAAAATGAGATTGTCTGCAAAATCCTAAGATCCCTTCCTGCTGCCTACAAAATCAAAGTTGCTGCCATTGATGAATTCAGAGCCCACACAACTGTCACAAGAGAACAACTGGCTGGCAAACTAGCTGCATTTGAAATGACTGAGTTTGGAGATGATCCTCCCAAGACTGAATCTGCTTTCAAAGCCAGTGCCTATGTGAAAGGCAAACAGAGATTTGATCCGGGTGAAAACTCATCAAGGAAAATGTCATGGTATGATCAAGCAAGAAGAGACATGGAAGAAGAAGAAGCAGAAACAGCTCAACTTGAAGCCCTCATTGCAAAGAGACTGCCAAGAGGATCCGGTAAGTATGAATGAAAACTACCCTTTAAGTGTTTCAACTGCAATAAGATTGGTCATTTTGCCTCAAGATGTCCGGAGAGATCTGCAAGATCTAATACTCACAGACAAAGGTTTCAAAAGAATTGCTATTATGTTCATGAAGAAGATGACAATGAAGGAGTAACAGATGATGAATCAGAACTAGGAAGCAAATCCAGAAATGAGTGGGTGTTTATAGCCATCAAGGAAGAAGATTCAATACTCTCTGAATCTGTCAATCACAAAGTTGTTGAAAAAGCCTTGGCTGCTCAAGTGGAAGAAAAGGATGATTGGGTTATTGACAGTGGATGTTCTCACCATATGACTGGTGACAAGAATAAGTTCTTAGACTTGGAAAGATATGAAGGAGGAATGGTAAAGTTTGGTGACAATTCTGCTGGCAGAATCAGAGGTAGGGGAACTATTTCCTTTGATGGTAAGAGCAAAACAGGTAATGTACTGTATGTTGAAGGATTGAAGCACAATCTTCTCAGTGTTGGTCAGTTAGTGGACAAAGGCTATGATCTCCGGTTCAAGAATGGAAAATGCAGAATCTTTACAAGCTCCGGAACTGAAATTGCATCCGGTACTCAGACAAAAGGTAATATCTTTCATCTGGTTGGTTCAAATAAAAGTTGTTTGTTTGTTCAAATTGATCAGAGTTGGTTATGGCATAGAAGAATGTGTCATGTAAATTTTGATAACATCATCAAGATAAGCAATACTCAGGCTGTGAGAGATCTTCCAAAATTGATGAAACCTACAAATAGTGTGTGTAAAGAATGTCAGTTAGGTAAACAAAGCAGAGTCTCTTTCAAAAGCAAAGATCAGTCTTCTACCGGATTGTTGGAATTAGTACATACTGATCTATGTGGTCCGACAAGAATCAAGAGTCTGCAGGGTGATAGATATTTCATGTTGTTAATTGATGATCATTCCCGGATGATGTGGGTTACCTTTCTAAAAGAAAAATCAGAAGCTTTTGAGAAGTTCAAAATCTTCAAAGCTATGGTGGAGAATCAAACCGGATTGAAACTAAAGTGTCTAAGGTCTGATAGAGGTGGTGAATTTACATCTGGTGAATTCATTGACTTTTGTGAGAAACAGGGTATAAGGAGACAGTTGTCTGCTCCTAAGACTCCACAGCAGAATGGAGTAGTTGAGAGAAAGAACCGGACCATCCAGGAAGCTGCTAGGACAATGATGTTGGAAGCAAATGTTCCTCAAATGTTTTGGAAAGAAGCTATCAGCACCGCAGTCTACACTCTCAATCGAGTTCAAATCAGAAACAACACCGGTAAGACCCCCTATGAACTCTAGTTTGGCATCACTCCTACTGTGAAATATTTCAGAGTATTTGGTAGCAAGTGTTATATTAAAAGAGATGAAGATCTAGGAAAGTTTGATGCTAGAAGTGATGAAGGAATTTTCTTGGGTTACTCCACTCAAAGCAAAGCATACCGGTGTTACAATAAGAGATTGAGGAAGATGATAGAAAGCACCAATGTAAAGGTTGATGAAGGAATTGAGAGCCTTCAAGATTTTATGAGTTTGATGAAGATGACCAAGACAGTGTTCAAGGACCTCAATCCTCTCCGGTGAGACAGAGTCAGCCTGATCCAGTAAATCAGGAAGAAGAGATAGGTCTGAATGAGCCTGATCAAGAAGCAGCAGTGCAGGATATTCCCAAAATTCCAAGGTATGTAAAACTGAACCACTCTGAAGATCAAATCATAGGTGACAGAAGCAAAGGTGTACAAACTAGAAGGAATGTTGCTCAAAATCAGAATGAATGTTGTCTGATTTCAAGATTGAACCTAAAACAATAAATGAAGCCTGCAATGATGAAAACTGGACCAAAGCAATGGAAGATGAATTGATGCAAATTGAGAAAAATCATACTTGGGATCTTGTTCCCAGACCTATAGACAAGAATGTAATTGGAACCAAGTGGGTCTTCCGGAACAAACTAAATGAAGCTGGTGAAGTAATCAGAAACAAAGCTAGATTGGTCTGCAAAGGCTACTCTCAAATAGAAGGAATTGACTTTGAAGAGACTTTTGCTCCGGTGGCAAGAATTGAAGCAGTCAGATTACTTCTTGCATTTGCTGCCTTCAAAGACTTCAAGGTATATCAGATGGATGTCAAGTCTGCCTTCCTAAATGGTGATCTGGAAGAAGAAGTCTACATTGAACAACCGGATGGTTTTCAATTTGTCTGATAATGATGATATGGTCTGCAAGCTGAAGAAAGCTTTGTATGGATTGAAGCAAGCCCCAAGAGCATGGTATGAAAGGTTGGATAAGCATCTTGTGCAGATTGGATTCAACAAAGGTACTGCTACAGTAACTTATATTTCAAAATTGATCATGAAAATATTTTAATTGTTGAAGTGTTTGTGGATGATATCATTTTTAGAGGAAGAGATAGTATGTGCAAAACTTTTGCAAATCAGATGAAAAGTGAGTTTGAAATGTCTATGCTTGGTGAAATGAATTTCTTCTTGGGTCTGCAAATTACTCAACAAAAGAAGGGATCTTCATTTCTCAGACCAAATATGTGAAAGAATTGTTAAAGAAATTTGGTATGGAAGACTCCAAAGCCTATGAACACTCCTATGGCAACCGGATGTAAGTTAAGCAAAGATGATGATTCTCCAAAGGCAGATCAGACAAAGTATAGATCAATGATTGGTGGATTGTTGTATCTCACTCAAACTAGACCAGATATAATGCAGGCTGTTGGTCTTGTGGCAAGATTCCAGGCTGATCCTAGAGAATCTCATGTTATGGCAATCAAAAGAATTTTTAGATACTTGAAAGGAACAGTTGAGTATGGTCTATGGTACCCTAGAGATCCGGATTTCTCTCTCATGCTTACACAGATGCAGATTGGGCAGGAGATGTGGATGACCGGAAAAGCACTAGTGGTGGAGCATATCTTTTTGGGGAAGAGATTGGTTCTTGGCTAAGCAAGAAACAAGATGCAATACTCTGTCTACAACTAAAGCAGAATACATTGCAGCAGCAGGTAGTTGCACTCAAATCTTATGGATGAAGCAGATGCTAAGAGACATCAAAGTTGAATATGAGGAGCCTATCACTATTTTCTGTGATAATTCAAGTGCAATTAATATTTCCAAGAATCCGGTATTGCATTCTAAGACTAAGCACATATCTATTAAATTTCACTTTTTGAGAGAACAAGTAAACAAGGAAGAAGTCAGATTGAGTATGTTCCCTCCAAGGATCAGATTGCAGATATCTTTACAAAACCTCTTCCCAAAGACTCTTTGAATATCTCCGGGAGAAGTTAGGGGTCATGGCCCCTCCGGTGATGAACTAAGATGCACTGATGTGCATCAGTCCGGTGGCTATCACAGTCATATCTTGTGATCCGGACTAATGGGGAGCTGCAACTAAGGGGGAGCAGCTGGTATGATTCTGATGTATGAGAATTGCAAGTATGAGCCCTTTGCCATTGATGTCAAAGGGGGAGAGAAAACATGTGAAAAACAAGTGGTTGATGATCAAAGGGGGAGCAGTAAAGGAAGAGAAGACATATGAAAAGTTGAAGTTCTTGTCTTAATGGTTTTCACATCATATGTTGCCATCAATGACAAAGGGGGAGATTGTTGCAAGTATGAGGTGAGCCAGTGTTGTCATTGATGTCAACATACTCATATTGGCATTGACAAGAAGGATTGATGAGCTGTGTGCTGAGGATATTGAGAAAATTAGCCTCAGTCAGGAACAGTGAAGAACAGTGATGAGAAGAAGGCAAATGTACTGTATAGGATGAGAACCGGAGGATGCGGATTAAAGGGTTAGTAGATATGTGTCTTGAGATGCTTCAGTTAAGATTTCAGAGGTCCGCATGAAGATCTGAAGGAGTTGTGGCTGTCGGTATAGAGAACCGGTTCCAGCAAGTATCCAGAGGTGACAGAGGATCACAAAAAGGTCCGGTGAGGTCCGGAATTGTATTATCCTAATCTGCGGATTGGAAGGAATGTTTTGGATGTCCTTGTGATGTGTCATCCTGATTTTTGTATGATTTGGAGGTCCGGAAGTACCTCTTGCATTATGACAGTGGCGACAGACTGTGTTCTTGAAGTTCCGGATGAGGAGACAAGAGATCCCAGTAAGTAGAGGAAGTGCGGATGTATCCGGACATTCAGACAGGCTTGTGAAGGTTCTTGGATCATGTTTAGGTTGTGTTGTTGGTCCGCATTGATGGTAGAGCCCAGAATTGAAGTTATTCTTCCGGATGAAGTTCTTGCTCTGTTTAGCCGACCGGATGAGTTGTTCATCCTGCGAATGTTCTTGTGATGGCCGACCGGATGTGTTATTCATCTTGCGGATACTCTATGGTTGTTTGCCGACTTAGATGATTGTTCCTAAGTCGATGTCTTGTATAAATAACGGTTTGTGAGTTCATTTCAAAGTGTGATGTGTGGAGATGTGGGGCTGTAGCAAGATACGTGCTGAAAGCTAGAGCATGGATTTTGGGCTTAAATGGAACTGATCAGACATGGTAGAGATGTCATTCTCTAGTTCAAGACTGTGATTTTATCACTTTGTAGACAGTGTGTCTCCTTGTAGGCAGTGGGCCTCTTTGTGAGCAGTCGTGCTCGGCAGTGAGCCCTAATTGGGCAGGTGCCGATTCATTTTTCTTATTCTTCTAACAAAGAATAATTCTTGGGTTAATCACCCCGTGGGTTTTTCCCTTAACCGGGTTTTCCACGTCAAAATCTTAGTGTTCAATGTGTTGATGCTTATCTAGCTCTTGTGTTTAGTGCACTATGCTTTCCATGGATGATTAATTGATATGCTGCTAACTAACAACGAAAGAATCAAGTGTTTGAGGTAGAAGGAAGTTTTATACAACTGATTCACCCCCCCTCTCAGTTGTATGCCCTAGATCCAACAGTAGGTATCAGCGCCAAACTGATCATTTCGAAAGGCAGCTAGTTCCACCATTCGAGGTGATCAGGTTGTGTGAGCTCTGAGGATCAGTCAAGTAGATGGCAACAACCTTCACTTTGGAAGGTCAGCATGAATGATCTTGGAGTGTATGGCAACAAGCACACTCTGGCATCTAGCGTCTCCAACCATCATTTCTACCTCCACAGGGTGGTCCGACAACTATGAATGAAAATACAGATGCTGCAACAATCTCGGCACTGCAAGCTCTTCTAATGCCTTGCATGACTTACAGATCCTCTCAATGTCTTGACATACCAACTCCGCATATAGAGCATTCTTAGTTAGGATCTCATATGCAGTTGGTAGGTCAATAACATTTGAGAGATCTGAGTCATTCAATGCACTTAGAAGAGCTTCATTGGTCCGTAGATTGTTTTCAGCATCTGTGATTTCATTCAGAGTTGTCGGACCACCCTGTGGAGGTACATATGGTTTTGAGACCATGGCCAAGTGTGCTTTTCCCATACACTCCAAGTGACATTTCATGCGACCTTTCCAGAGAGTGAAGTTGGTTCCATCAAACTTTGGACTATCCTTCTTATATGACGACATCCTGGATCTCCTCAAGTGGTTAAGCTCCTTTCAAAGGAACTTGGCTCTGATACCAATTGTTAGATCTAGGGCATACAACTGAGAGGGGGGGTGAATCAGTTGTATAGAAACTTCCTTTCTACCTCAAACACTTGATTCTTCTTGTTAGTTAACAGCATATCAATTAATCATCCATGAAAGCATAGTGCACAAATACAAGAGCAGATAAACATCAACACATTGAACACTAAGATTTTGACATGGAAAACCCGGTTAAGGGAAAAACCATGGGGTGATTAACCCAAGAATTATTCTTTGTTAGAAGAATAAGAAAAAGAATGGCACTTGCCAATTAGGGCTCACTGCCGGAGCACACTGCTCACAAAGAGGCCCACTGCCTACAAGGAGACACACTGTCTACAAAGTGATAAGAATCACAGTCTTGAACTGAAGAATGACATCTCTACCATGTTCGGATCAGTTCCATTTAAGCCCAAAATCCATGCTCTATCTTTCACACTTATCCTTGCTACACCGCTCTCATCTCCACAAATCACACTTTGAAATGAACTCACAAACCTTTATTTATACAAGACATCGACTTAGGAACAATCATCTAAGTCGGCAATCAACCATAAGAATATCTGCAAGATGAATAACACATCCGGTCGGCCACCACAAGAACATTTGCAGGATGAACAACTTATCCGGTTGGCTAGTCGAAACAAGAACTTCATCCAGAAGAATATCTTCAATTCTGGGCTCTACCATCAATGCTGACCAATAACACAACCTCAACATGATTCAAGAACCTTTACAAGCCTGCCTGAATGACCAGGTACATCTGCACTTCCTCTACTTACTGGAATCTCTTTTCTTCCTTATCCAGAACTTCAAGAACACAGTCTGTCACCACTGTCATAAAGTAGAAGGTACTTCCAGACCTCCAAATCATACACAACTCAAGATGACACATCACAAGGACATCCCAAACACTCCTTCCAATCCACAGATTAAGATTATGCAATTCCGGACCTCACCGGACCTTTCTGTGATCCTCTGTCACCTCTGAACACTTGTCGGAACCGATTCCACACCGACAGCCATAACTTCTACAAATCTTCATGCAGACCTCTAAAATCTTAATTGAACCATCTCAAGACTCATATATACAAACCCTTTAATCCGTATCCTCCGGTTCGCAACCTATACAATACATTTGCCTTCTTCTCATCACTATTCTTCACTGTTCTTGACTGAGGCTAATTTTCTCAATATCCTCAGCACACAGCTCATCCAATCCTTCTTGTCAATGTAATATGAGTATGTTGACATCAATGACAACACTGGTTCACCTCATACTTGCAACAAGGTGTTTCATTGCCATGCAACATGTTGACCACATAGCAAGAGTTCTTGGATTGTTATTAGAGGTCATCATGACCAACTGTCGGTCAACCTTTTAAAAGGCTTGAAAATTGAATCCCACAAAAATTTGTCGTCTTCCATCTAGAAAAACCATTCCAAACCCCACCAAACAAAATAGTCAACCTATCCACCTCACTCCATGTGTGTCTGAGTTAAGAATTGTGGGACTGAATTGAAGAAATGCTATCTAAACCAATTATAGACACCTAAAAATTTCTTAACCATCTAACCAACCTCTGACATCACCCATGTCATTAATTTCTCCTCTAATTAATTAATTAAATTTTTATTTAATTAATTATCTCATCCATTTACCCTTTTTCTTCATCATTTAATCCCTAAAATTGAATTAATTTAATTAATTCAATAGTTACACTTACTAACTTTAGCCCAATTGAGTAAATAAATATTCCCAATATTTATTTGATTAAATTCTCCAGACCTAATTAATTAGATAAATTATGTTTCTCTGATTAATCAATCCTACTAATTAGCCTACCCCCTAGCTTAGTTAATTAAATACATATTATTTAATTAGCTACCCTAGCCTACATGACCCTTAGACTTAAATTAATTAAATAAATCATTATTTAATTAATTTTAACCCATAACTAATCCATCTACTAATTTTCTCCATCCATATTAATTAAGCTAATCCCCTTGATTAGCTTGGTCAAACCTCATTTAACACTCATTCCCACACCTCCCAAATAAAAAAATTACCTTTTATTCCACATAAAGTAATTTTTTATTCTAATTTGTCCTAAATCTCATTTAATGAGCTCTTACAACACCTAATTTGTCCTAGTCTCCATTTAATCGAGTTCTTCCCCATGTGAATTAAAAATTCACTTCTAATCCCCTTCATCTAACTTCATTAATGCAAACCCCTTCCCAATGTGAATTAAAATTTCACTTTTATTCTCATCCATCCAATCTTTTTGATCAAATCCAAGCCCTCCATCTTGCAAGCAACCTCATCCATTGATCTCTACATTTTATCTCCACCATTGGATCAAATCTCCCTCCATTTTTTCTATAAATGGAAGCTCTCACAAGCCATTTTATCATCCAATCTTTGAGTATTGTTATTATGCCCAAATTTCCTTCATCTTGTCCATCATTTTAGCTAGGCTATAAGTGATTTGTATTGCATTTGAGAGCATTTCACATAGATACACATAGTCATGGTTGAAGCTAGGGAGTAAGGGTGCACTCTCTCAACCTTATCAAGGAGGACTTTAAGGTATAAAAGTGTTTGTTTATGCATTTGCTTTGTTTTTCTAACCCTTGTAGTTTTCTTTGTCTTCATTTGGCACACCCAGTGGGACTCTCATGGTCCCAAGCTACTAACTTTTTGCTTGTAGTTGTGAAAATAGACGTTTTTGTAGGGTTTTGGCACTAAAAGCCCTCTATTTGGCGCCATTCGATTGCACAGTGGTGCCATATCTCTAATTTCTGGTGCCATCCTCATATGTTTTGGTGCCATCTGTTAGCAACATATTGCTAACTCTTAAAGCTTAGGATCTTTTCTTATGGATTTTTAGAGGTTTTTACTAGATTTTAGGGGTTTCTCCTCTCTGTTTTTAGCAGGATAACACAGGAGCAAGGGGTTATAATGACAAAATTTCTCTAGGGATGCATGTAATAGCTTTTTCATCTAACCCCTCGCATATTTGGCTATATTCTAACTTCTTTTCTACCTCTAATATGTTTTTTTAGTGTTGCTTGGCAAGGGGAAGGTTCTCTAACTTGTTTTGAGTTGATGTGTTTGAGACTAATGAGTTTTTTAGCAAGGTTTTTAAGCATTGTCGTAGTTTGCCACCATCCATACACAGTTTGATGCCATTAGGTTCAGTAGTAGGGTAAACATAGGTATAACTTGTTTTGACGCCATTTTCCAAGATTTTGACGCCATTTAACTCATCTGTGGTGCCATTTATTTTTGGTCCTTATTGTCAGTCTATAGTCTCTTTACTGTCTCTTTAGTGCCATTTAGCTATATTTTAATGCCATCTCTATGATTTGTGGCATCATTTCTCTCTGTTTTGGTGCCATCCCTATAACTACTTATTGGGACTTGTGTAGGTTATTAACACATTTTACAGGGAAAAAGAATGCTTGTCAAAGACCAAACATCAAACTACTAATGAGTTTCCTTGCAGGATTTCCCTTTTGTGTGTGTTTGCATTTGTTAACTTAGAAAACATTTCAATTTGGTGTACCTAAAATGAACTTGTGTGCTCAAACCTAGGAACATTTCATTTTGGTGCTTAAAAAGAACCTAAGTTGTTTAGCGTGCTTGGTGCACTTGCACATTTTTGTCAAATAGATCCCAAAGGATAGAATAAAAGTATCCTCTCCCCTCGCCTTTATAAGGATCTTGGGTGAAGGGAAATTATTCTATTCTCTTTTTCATTTTTAGAAAGGGCCTGCCTTGGTGGGAAAAGAGGTACTCATCCCAAGGGATGACCCTACGCAGTACTTTTGATTTAGTCCGCTATATAAAAGGCTTAGGCGAAAGCTAAAGCTTCTTGATGAAGTATTCTCATTCCGATAGTTCCCCAATATCCACACACTTGTGTGTGAGATACGTCAACCCCATTCTCTCCTTGCAAAAGGATTGATGTAAGTGGCTAGGATAGTCTCTTAAGTGAGGCACTGCCACATGAATGAGTGTCAAGTCCCTGAATTTCCCCCACTAAACACCTTAGGTTAGAGGCCTACCTATTGACCTATTGGTGTCTTGTTCAATGCAAGGGTACGACACCCCCAAGATTACTCACCATAAGGCTCCCTTGAGATGAGACAGAAATCCCCAGCTTAGCATAATCTACTTGTAGCTTTCTGGGGAGAGGGTGATTGGGTCACCCTTCCAGTCCTGGAGGCCCCTACCTATCCTCTCTCACAAAGACAAAAGAATGTACACACCCACTCTAGGTGTGATGACATTTGAGTCGACGGAGATTCTAAGTGTGGGTTGAACAAGTTGCCATTTGCCATTGACCTTAGGTAGATTAAGCATTGTCTCCAAGTGTTTTCGATTGTGCCTATACATGTGGAAATTTGGCCTTGAGGGGCTCTTGAACGTACACATAACTCTTATTCTTCCCATCAAACATTTGGCCATTGTATTCTCTTGTTTGGATTGTTTGTATGCTTTCCAAGAAAACTCATTGACACTATCCAAAAAGCCAATTGAACCATTTGAAAAACTGAACCATTGAACATTTGAGCTTTCCAAATCAATCATTTGACCTTCAAAATCCAAACATTTGAGACCAAAATCCAAAAAATTGCCGAAAACCTAGACAATATCTAGGACACTATCTCACTTTGGCGCTATAACTTCTCTTTTTGAAGCCTAAAAATTCCCCTGTGGCACTATTTTCTCTGACTCCATAATTTACCATTTTGGCGCCATCTGTCTGATTCTTGGTGCCATTTCCCTTTGATTTGATGCCTTATCATTAAAATTTGATGCCATCTAGAAATCAAATTTCACACGTGTTTGGTAAATTGCTTTGGAATCCTTGAGTCCTGCCCAATCATAATCCGTGTCCACCTTGACAAAATCCATCAAAACCATAATTCACCTTTGGCCCTAATCCACAACCATTTTGCCCAAAATTCATCCATATACCTCCATTTTGACCTTAGAGAAAAATCATTTTGGCTATTGGACCCTTCATCTCATATCATTGATCAATCATTAAGCCTAACCATAATCCATTCTTTTCTTCTCCACATAATCCAACCTAACGCTACATTTTGAGTTTCATCTTTGGACCTTTAATCTATCCATTCCAAAATCCATTTCAAGTCCAACATTCACCCAACCTTATCCAAATTTTATCCATCAAAATCCAAAATCAAAAAAATCCAAAACATCAATCAATCCTATCTCAAATCAGCTTTTGTGCAAGAATTAAATCTACATCTTACCATCCTATCCTATTTTGCTTGTTGGTCATTAGTCTAGCTCCAAGTAAAATAATCATCCCCTTTTTGGCTAAGGTCATAGGTCTACCTTAAGTAAAGAGAAATATCCTTTTGATAATCCAAATATCTGGATTTATTTAAGCTCACCTTTGATTTGAACATCCTTTCTAAGACACCATCAAAATCTTTAATCATCCAAAAACATCTAAATCATCTAAGGTCTTCCTTGGTTGATTATTATCCAAAACATCTTAAGGCTACCTTAGTCACACCATCATCCTCTTTCAAAGATCATTCTAAAATCATTCTTCACCTACATCCTAGAACCAATCTCTCTTTTGGTCCAAAAGTTTGCAAAAATAAAATTACCCATTTATCTTTGAGGTCCTAACCTCTAAGGTTTCCCATCCATCTTCATACCTCTATCATTAATCATCCTTAGGTTTGCAACTTTTGATATTTATTTTTTAGAGATAAAAACCTATCACTATCCTTAGGTTTAGAATTTTGAGATTTTATTCTCTTAAGGATAAATCTTTATTCCCTTTCACCAAATTTTCATCACCACCCATCCTTGGGTCCAATACTTTAAAATCTATTCTCTATGGTTGCAACCTTCATCTGTCCAACCACATCCACACCCAAATTCATTGTATGCACTTGACAAGGTCTCATTTAGAATCAACTTTCGCACGAGGATGCCTCAAACTGACCAAAACAATATCCCTATACTCCAACAACAATCAACATTTAATGCCAATGCTATGATAAATCCTTTTCCTGCCCAACCACAAGCACCACCATCTAACACCAACCAAGTGGATCAAGATGTCCTAGACTTCACACAAGATGCCGATTCCATGGATATACTTGATAGAGTTCTAAAATTGGACCCCAATAGATATCTTGAATTCTTCCTACAAAATGGAGCCACCATACCTAATGTCACCACATCATCATAACTGTCCACATCCCATAATGTCCCTAACACATCCCAAGCTTCAAATATCACCACATCCACGATTCCTACCAATACATTGACTACACCAAATGTTTTGACCGTATCAACATCCACCATCACCACATCTACACCACAAATCACCCTTAATATCCCCAACAACACCACACATGCAAGCGCTTCCACAAGTGCTCCCCAACTCGATGCTAACACCATAGCTTTCATAACCCGCTTATTCTCACAACCACCCTACAGCACATCCAACATCCCTAATACCAACCCATGTAACAACCCTTCATCCAATTTTATGTATATACAAAATCCAATCTCCCAAGTACATTTCACATCCTTCGTCCAAACCGTACAAAAAAATCCCACCCAAATCAACAAATCCCACCACATGTTCTACAACAACTCATCACATACCAACGACACCTCACTCTTCAAAATCAAATCACCCAAAACCAAATCCTTCAACATCAAAATCCACCCCAAAATTAAATTCCACCTTTTCTCTAATGATTAATCCAAAATCAACAAAACTATGTTCCACAACCACCACCACAAGATTTATCTAGCATTATGCAAACATTAATTCAAAAGGTTGACAACATACAACATGGAAACAAGAGAAATCAATATTGTGTCAAGGATATTTGCCCATATCCATTTGATAGAACATTACACATGCCTCCCTTTCCCAAAAATTTTGAAACACCGAAATTCGACAAATACAAAGGAAAGGGAGACCCTAGGGAACACCTTAGGGAGTTTTATATAGCTTGCTTAGAAGTCTCATATGATGATACCTATTTGATGAGACTATTTCCTAGAAGCCTCGGTGGTCAAGCTACCGAATGGTTCCCTCATCTTCCTCCCGACATTAAGACAATCCATGAGCTTGTGGAGAAGTTTGTGAACCATTTCTCCTATAATTTTGAGCATGAAATATTCATGACTGACCTTTGCAAAATGAAACAAAAGAGTGGGGAATCCTTCACGACCTTTTTGTAAAGATGGAGAGGCTTAGCAAGCAAAATCCCTTGGCCCATTCCTGAGAAGCAACTAGTCACTATGTTTGTGGCCAACCTTAACCAAGAAATGGGGTTCCATTTACAAATCCAATGCGCATCAACCTTTGAGGAGGTTATTGACAAAGGAACAATCATTTAAAGAGCCCTTATCACTAAAGGCTCCATAAAACTTTATAGTAATGACAACAAAACCAACAACAACAACAAGGTCAACAACAACACAAACAACAATGCACCATCAAATGACAAGCCTCGATTTTGGGGTAAGAACGAGAATACCCTCAACAATGACATCACCGATGTAAAAGCCATCCAAAATGTACAAAATCCAACCCCACCAAGCACATCCACAAATAATAATGGCAATGTTCCTAAAGGACTGCTGAGACAAAACAACCCTAAGAGGAAGTTCAAACCCTTGGGAGAGCCCATTGAAAATGTTTTGAATAACCTCGTGAAGGTGGACTTGATCACCTTACCCCCTATTAGACCTTATTCAATGAAAATCAATTCAAACCCTCTTAGTTCGATGAGAATGCCTATTGTGAATACCATCGTGTGAAAGGGCACAAGACATCTAACTACATGAGGTTGAAACATTGTATAGAAGACCTTATTGATAGGGTGACATAACCATTGACAAACCACCAAAAAAATTGCTAAACGCTAACCTAGGAGCATACAAGGATCCCCTTCCTGACCATAACAAAGGAAAAGCATCCTCTTCCAATCAAACATACAATGTCATACCACCTCCTTCTTCTTTTGACTCCGTCGTGGGATGAATAGAAGACTCTTCCAATCATGTCAACGCCATCACTATTAGAGCCAAGACCCCAAATTGTGTCATTACTACTCGTTGTGACCGCATTTCTATCGGTGGACCTCCCACCAATGATCAACCCTCCACATCCGCACCGACCAATCCGCCATTCGCTCACAAGTACAACCTCTTGGATCACCTCATAAAAACCCTTGCATAAATCTCAATCCTTGAGCTACTCCACACGTCTCCCCTCCATAAGGAAGTCCTCGATAAAGCCTTAATGGAAACAAGAGTCCCTACCAATTTGAATGTTAACCAATTCCAAGCCATGGTAGGACACATCACCTCACCTCATCACCTCACATTTTTGGAAGAGGATCTACCTGCTTCCAATGCTGCCCATAACGAAGCCCTACACATTGAAGTCCTAATCCACAAGCATACCACTAAACGAGTCTTAATAGATGGTGGTTCCGGCCTAAACCTTTGCACTCTAAAATTATTAAAATATTTGGGATACTCTGATGTGGTTGTGAATGCTAGTGAGTGTATAACCATCAAAGGATACGATGACACTGAGAGATTATCCGAAGGCACCATCAAGCTTCCTATCCAAGTGGGACAAAAGATCTTGGAGACCAAATGTCAAGTACTTGATCTTGACCTTCCATATAATATTCTTCTTGGTCAACCATGGATTCATGCCATGCAAGCCGTCCCATCCACCTTCCATCAATACTTAAAATTCCTCCATAACGGCACAAAAGTTACTATCTATGTTGATCCCCGTCCTTTCCAATATTATAGTTTCTTGGAAGGACACGACCACACTTTCTTCCCTTACAAGAACGTCATCAAGATATCCACCTCATGCCAATCCTACATCATCCACCTCATACATTGATCCCTCCAACATCATGACCACATCACAAACATCCCCTCCTCTTGAGGTCAGGATCAAGATAAGTGATATGGGATGTGGTGAATACGACCTACATGGCACATTTTGTGTGGGACTATTGCCATCTCCTGAGACATTTGGTGCTCCTAAGGAAGAGGAAGTCTCTATGGTGCTCATCAAGTGCAAGCTGTCACCTACCTTCAAGAAGAAGCACCTCATTGAGCAAGACGTTCTTGAAGATATATCTTCGTGGTTATACAAAGAAGAAGAAGAAGCAGATTAGGAAGCTCCTACTCTCCCAATAGAGATCTATGGAAAAGGTCTCGAAATCGTCAAGTATATGAGCTATAGAGGATAAGGCGGCATAGGCCTTCATGAACAAGGAATTGTAGAGCCCATCCAAGCAACAAGAAATTTGTATCTTCATGGGTTAGGGTACAGAAAACAAGAGTCTAGCCCCACTAATGACGAGTGTATCTTGAGTGAGGTTGCTAAGGCCTTCCAAGCAATTGACAACATCAACCAAGAAAACTATCAAGACTATTTTAGTGACTTCACAAGCTTCTTTGAGTCATCCATATGCACCATCTACACCTTGACCACCATGCCATCCACATCTAATGATGTACCTCTTATTTACCCCCAACTCATAGATTGGGACCAACAAGGACCCCCCATCCTTGATATCACATGAAGCAATAGCTAAAATGATGGGGGTTAGAGATCACTTCCCCTTGGAGATCATAAGGATGGCTACATCATGGAACTAAATACATCTGCATACTTCAGGGAGACAACCCAATATCTTAGTCACAAAAATATAAAAATAAAATAACATCCCCTAGTGAAAACCACTTTGTGACACTTTTGGATAAAGAAAAAATCAAAATAAAGGATCACCTAGTGAAAACCTCCACGAGGCACTAGGAGATGAGAGCATGGGCCTTCCTAAAGTATTTGAGCTAGATATCAAGAGAGATCACCAATCCTAATTGAAGCATCACATGAGATGAATCTTAGAACTGAAGAGACACCAAAGATCACATTCTGAGCAGAGTCCCTTACAACAGAAGAACATGAGGCTTTCTTAACTTTCTTCAAACAGAGAAGCCATAACTTCACATGGACATATGCTGACATGTCAGGATTAGATCCCACCCTCATCATTCATCACCTTGTAGTGCGTCCTGATGCGAAGCCAGTAAAATAAAAGTTAAGAAAAATGAATCCCCAAATAGCTCTCCTCATCAAGGCAAAACTCAAGAAACTCCTAGATGTGGGGTTCATTCACCCTATAGATTATCTTGAATGGGTATCCAACATTGTACCCATAGCCAAAGTCACTGGGGGAATCCATTGTTGCATAGATTTCAGAGACCTTAACAAGGCTTGCCCTAAGGATGGTTTCCCACTACCTAACATAAACATCATTGTGGATCTCATTACCGAACATGAGATGTTATCTTTGATGGATGGATTTTCTGGGTATAATCAAATGAGGATAGCATAAGAAGATCAACATTAAACCTCCTTTATATGTCTGTCAAGAATATACTATTGAGTCATGATGCCTTTTGACTTAAAGAATGCAGGTGCTACATATCAGAGGGTAATGACAGTCATCTTCCATGACCTCTTCCACAACATAATGGAAGATTATGTTGATGATTTACTGGGAAAGTCTAAAACTAGAGAAGAGCCCTTAAATGTGTTGGCTAAAATCTTTGACAGGCTAGAACAATACAATGTGTGGTTGAATCCAAAGAAATGCATCTTTCAGGTTACTTCCAGAAAACTTCTAGGATACATTGTGTCAAGAAGAGGGATTGAAGTTGATCCCGCCAAGGTCAAGGATATAGTGGAGATGCCTCCGCCCAAGACATTTAAGCAACTTTGAAGCCTATAAGGGAAACTGCAATCCATCTGCTGATTTATAGCACAACTTGCCGACAAGTGTCAGCCATTTCAACATCTTCTCCAGAAAAATACAACTTTTGTGTGGGATAGTCAGTGTCAGAATGCCTTTGAATAGCTGAAGGAATATCTTTCTAACCCACCTGTCCTTATTCCACCAAAGCAAGGACAACCCCTCCTTTTGTACATTTCAACAACAAAAATAGTGATAGGGGCCTTGTTAGTACAGCACGATGAATAGGGAAAAGAAAGAGCTATATACTATATCAGCCGCACCTTGGTGACCTATGAGCTAAACTACACTCCTATTGAATGAGTGTGTCTCGCCATTGTCTTAACTTCCCAGAAATTAAGACACTACATGCTCAATCATAAGACTAAGCTCATTGCCAAGATCGATCTGCTGAAATATCTACTAACTAAAGAAGCTCTAACAGGATGAATGGCTTAGTGGGTTATGATCCTAAGCGAGTTTGACATTGAATACACAGAGAGGAAAGCCATTAAAGAACAAGTGATTGTTGATCAATTGGCTAATGCACCAATTCCAACAGAGAAACCACTGCTTGCAGAATTTCTAGATGAGTCCATATTGACAATAGCACCGATAACAAATACATGGAAAATGTATTTTGATGGATCCTACACACCGTGGCTCAGGGGCAAGCATCTTGTTTGTCACCCCTCAAGGAGACACTATTCCTAAATCCTACAAAATCACATTTCCATGCACAAATAATGTAGTAGAGTACAAGGCCCTCATCATAGGACTTCGCATGGTGATATAGTGGAAAATTGAGAAGCTAATAGTTTATGGAGACTCCCAGTTAGTCATTTGATAGGTGAAAAATGAGTACAATCTACAAAGGATGACAAACTCCTGCCCTACAAAAGAATGGTCGATGATTTCAAAGATTATTTCCATGATATCCATTTTGAGCAAAGTCTGAGATTGAACAACAAAGCAACGGATGCTATGACCACAATAGGATCCTTGGTCGATATGAAAAAAGATAGCAAGAAGTGTGAGTTCCTGATCGAAGAGCTCCCCCATACCAGCTTATGATGTTTCGCAATCAGAGCTAGTGTGCGACATTGTTGGTCCCTTATCCCCTTGGTATCAAGAGACTTACATGTACCTTCATGATAACATCATCCCACCAAACCTATCACCTGCACAGCACAAATGCTTTATCCACTGAGCTTCCTGTTTTACCCTCATAGGAGACACCGTCTATTGAAGAAGTCTTGATGGTACTCTTTTACGATGTCTTGACTCTAGGGAAGATGAAGTGGCCTTGTAAGAGGTGCACGAAGGCATTTGTGGGGTACACTCTAGTGGACCTACCTTAGTAAGGAAAATCTTAAGGACATGGTATTACTAGCCGACCATAGAATGTGATGCTTACAGATTTGTGAAGAAGTGTCTACCATGCCAACAACACGGTGATCTCATCCATACACCTTCACGGGAGTTGCAGTCGATAATGACTCCTTGGCCTTTTTCATAGTGGGCACTCGACCTCATAGGTAAAATTCACCCACCCTCATCCAATGGCCACAAGTTCATCATCACCTCTACCAAGTACTTCACTATGTGGGTCAAAGCCATTCCACTCACTTTCACCACAGGCATCCAAATTGCTAAATTCATTCTCCATTACATAATGTCATTATGGCGTTCCCCATTCCATCATCACAAGTAACGGGTAACCATTTAAGAACTAGGAAGTCCACACCCTGTGCGAGAAGTTCCATATCCAACATCACTTTTCCACACCATATTACCCCCAAGGTAATGGTCAAGTCGAGGCTTCTAACAAAACCATCTTACACATTCTAAAGAAGACGGTTAATGAAGCTAGCCATGACTAGCACCTCCAACTCAACCCCACCCTATGGACCTACCGCACAAGCATCTGCACACCTATAGGAGCCACAACATATTCCCTAGTATTTGGTTTTGAAGCTATTTTACCTATTGAGGTGGAGCTCCCATCACTCAGGATTTCATTACAAAATATAATTACTAAGGAGGAGTATCAAGTTGCACGACTAAATGAACTAGAGTTACTAGATAAAAAACACTTGGATGCTCTCAATCATCTTCGCGCCTATCAAAACTACATATGCAGGAGCTACAACAAGAAGATCAAGAACCGCAAGTTTGAGATAGGTGACCTTGTCCTTATGGAGAATCAGAAAAACCTACAAGAGCACATCAAGAAAGGAAAGTTCAAGCCTAATTGGTTGGGACCATATGTCATCACAACCAGTTATGGGTCAACGACATATCAACTTGCAACACCTAATGGGTAGCCTCTAGATGAACCTATGAACATCCTGCATTTGAAAAGGTTCTACGCATAACTCATCGAGTATCCCAAATACAAAAAGTACAAAAAAATCAAAAAATACAAAAAATACAAAAAAAATCAAAATATCAAGAAAAACCCAGTGCAATAAAGCCGTCCAATGGTGAAAATTGTTGAAGTTGTAAAAGCCAACCTCATAGAACCCAGTGATCACCTACAAGAAAAATAACCTATCACATAGAAGAGATTTAAACAACACAAAGATATTGCTCTGCAAGACAAGAGAGTAAAATTGCATAAACAAGAATGAATAATACAAAGAGATCAATCCTTCAGAAAGGAGATCAAAACCCTAAAAGTGAAAACCCTAGGATGAAAAATTATTAATTAATTATTAATGGGTCTAAGTTTAGCTTAAGTGAAAAATAAAGTAAAGGTGACTTAATTAATTAATCAATATGATTAAATTAATTAAGTAATTAACCTGTTACTCTAACACCCCCCTTAAGATGAACTTAGGGAGAAGCTAAAAAACTAAGGACAAATGCAACAAAGCAAAGATGGGTCCTGGCAACTAGCCCTGATGAGGTACCCAAGTACAGTGAATTTTTGTAAAAGTGGAGAAATAGGAGAAAACCCAGTGGGAAAAAACTCCTCTGCTAAAAGAGATGCTGAAAGAAAGTACAAATGAAATGTCTCAAGAGACTCTCTCAAGAACATATGCATATATACAATCAGATACCCCCCATGAGAGAGAGTGGAGACTCCAAAGCCGCCCAGAATGAGAGAATCCTTGTGCCGATGATCAAACCAATGTGTCTCCCCTGACGAAGAAACCAATCCAATGATCGATGATGAGGAAATCCCTAGATGTGAGGTGAAAATGGAAGTCCTAGATGATGCTCACTAGAGAAATGAACTAAAGCATGAGTGTCTGAATGAATCAAATGTAGCAACATTGTCTGTATGCTAGTATGTTGAATCAAATGTATCAACATCAAACAACTCAAGATGATCTTGAAATGGAATCTCCAATGAAGATGGGATAATAGATGTGTTGAATCTGTCATCTGTGAGGAAATGAATATCCTCTGATATGGCCTCAACAAATGCACTAGATGACTCGATGAGTGGATCTACAATGTTAGTCAAAGCTGAAGAGGGACCCTACTAAACAGATGTGGTCTCAAAAGGAGGTGGAGATGTAGAAGTCTGAACACTGGTCTCATGAACAGATGGAAGAACACATAAGTTCAAGTGACCAAACTTCACCTCAGATATAACATGCTCTCTTGGAGAAAGAGAGTGATACTCAAATAGTGGAGATGGTGGACCAAAGTGTGTGAATGCATACAATCGGGAAGAATGATCAACTATCCCTGTTGTAACAATTTTGCTAGTCTGAATGTCTCTGATGTGCACTGAATCCTGTGTGAACTCAATTGTCGTCCCTGTCCCACTGTGAGCAATCTGATAAATGGAGAGAAGGTTGGTGGACAAAGATGGCACACATAGTACATAATTGAATGTATTGTCATCAATGTCGATAGAACCTTTCCCACATACACTCATATAAGTGTTATTACCCATCAATATGTGTGGTGAGGACGCAACCTCAAAAGATGAGAACATGTCCTGAGAAGATGCCATATGGTGTGAAGCACCTGAATCCAATAGCCATCTAGATGAATGTGAACTGGTGGTTGCACATAATGCATGACCCTTGTGTGGAGTTTGTCCATCTATCTGGAATGATGGTGAAGAAGAAGACCTGGGCCTGATGTAGATGAAGAAGAGGGATGAATATTGTTCTTCATAAGAAGAGCTGTCAAATCTGAAACCTATTGTGCATATCTATCTATCTTCTTCTCATAGCATTTAGAGTCATCATGTCCTAGCTTATTATAATAAACACACTTAGGTCTTTCTTTCTTTGATGATTCCCCCTTAGGAGAATGAGAATCAGAAGTGTTCTGTGAACTAAAATCCTTCCCATGCTCTGTGGTCTTTGGTTTTCATTTCTGCTTCTGCTTCTGCTTCCCCTGAGATGACTGAGCTACCAATGCATGGTTCTGTGATCCTAGAAGAATATCCAACTATGATAACTTGGACTACTCACGTGACAACCGATCACAGAATACCTAAAATGTAGGCATAGTAAATTGTGGACCCAAAGCATCCATGGTGGAGTAGAAAGTAGAAAAGAATATCTAAACTGAACCTCGTAGCTTAGATAGAATTAGGTATATACACTATGTGTCTATTTTGTTCTTACCACAACCCTGTAACAAAGATCTGAGTGATTTGAATTTCATCAAGAAATCCTCAATAGATGGAAAAGAATCAGGTACCAAGGAAGTCAATTCTAGCTCAATTTGAAGTGCTCTGAACTAATTAATGGTGCCAAATAGATCATTGAACTTTATCCACATTGCCCGAGGAGTTGTACAACTCTCAAGGTGAAATAAAAGACTGTCTGAAACATGCAATGATATCAAACCCATGGCCTCATCCATTTTTTTTTCTATGTTGTAGAATCTCAAACTGACGTTGCAACTGAGGCTGAATCTCATCCAAACAGGACCATAACCCCTTAGACATGAGAAGTGTTGATTTTAGGATAGGCAACTGAGGGGGGGTGAATCAGTTGTTAAAAAAACTTTCTTTTCTTTAAACACTTAAATCCTTCTTATATTTATATAGTGTAATAATGATTCAATCATGGAAGCACAATGCAATAACTCAAGAGCAGTGTAACATCCAATTTCTGAAAAGACAAGAAAACTAAGTTTTCACAATGGTAATTTTTTTTTACTAGGTAATCAGTTACAAAAGAAACTTATCTATAAGCCATTACAACATAGTTCATTTTATCATAAACATGATCTCATTTTTATAAAACTGAAAGAAATGATAAATAATAAACATTTTGTTCTTTAACAAATTGTAATTTTCTTGAAACAACAAATATTGGAAACATACCATTAACATGCATCTCGATTGTCAACCCATCACATTCAAGACTCGGCAATCCTTAGTATTTGGAAGAGAAAGTATCTTCAAGGAGCTTAACCTCCAACCACAGACCGTCGGTCTCCCGCACTCCTTCCTAACCGGAAGTGGCCCTACCCTACTCAAGAGGATAGACTTAGGATAACCATCGGTGTTTGCCATCTGAGCTTTGGTGTTGTAACCTACGTGTCTTGTTATCATGCAGATCCCTAGATATCCTCTAGTCATGCACAACTCTCCACAAGAAACGCCATCCAGTTATAGTGAACATTCAATGCACTTGAGGATAGTACACCACCTTGGCCAAAGGATTTGTTTTTAATTAGCGTTCTAAGAATGCATGAACTTGGTTCACCCACCCTACTCGACTTGAACTGATCGAAATCCTACAGTTTCCTATTTGTATAATTTGAAAAATAATTGATGACCTTGATGACCTCAAGGGTTTAGGATTTCCTCCTGTAATAGCACATGGCGCAACATTTACTCTAATCCCGTGTTCATAGTTTCATAAACCCATATTCATGTAAAAACATTGTTAAATAACACCCACTCCTAAGTGGTTTCATACTAGTTTACTCGGTTCCCATGTTTGCACAAGATATTCCAGTATTTTAAACATTTTTCCCGTTATCCCGGAGTTCAAGGGTTCTAGACTCTTAAGGTCTACAAAGCGATACTAGAATCGACGCATGCAACGTAATCTGGATTCAAAATGCAGGTTTTCCCACTCTACTTGCTCGTTACAAAACCATGGCGGTTTTCGACCAACACAAATACATTAACACCCTATTCCCCTTTCCAAGTCAATTTATTTCGCAAGAGTTAATGATGTAAAAATCGTAAAATATAATAATAAAAGATTTGGAGTCTTTCTTACGTCTTTAGAGATGACCAAACGCATGGTCGACCTCTAACTACAGATATAGGACGAAAATGACTCTAGCTGGTTGTATCTACAACTTCGGCTGTCAATCTCATTAAAGTTTATGTCAAACATGCTTTAAAATCTGTGATTTTAAACTCCTACACAACATGCATGTGGAGCAACGTGATTTCTCACAATGCAGCTATTGTTTCAAGTACTCTAAGGGCAGTTTTACGTTGATATCTTAGTCTTAAAGAAAACTCTTAATAATTTAGTCTTTACCGACTGTTTGAAGTTTGTAGTTCACATTTGCATCATGCAGTGATCATTCTTAGATGAATGCACATCGAGAACTATGCTCTTTCATAATACGACATCAACCATAAGAGGTAATGAGCTATTTTCTAAGTTCTCAAGCACTAACAGGTAGCAGCAATATTATTTCTGAGGTTTCTATTACCATAAGACAGCAATGAAGCATTTATAATGATTAACCTCACACAGGTTCGCAGTAGGAGACACTGTCTTCACATTCGATTCATTGAAACATATTTATTCTTGCACAAATGAGACACATTTACTGGTCTATACTGAGAAACAGAAGAGAAAAAGGAAATGAACCTGTTTACAAAGATAAAGATTACTGTGGCAAGTTCCACTTCTCCTTTGGCAAGTCATCCTCCTCTGGTTTGCAATAACCCTCTCAATCTCCCTCTAGCACAATGACAGTCCACTCCAAACTATCCTCCTCTCTGCCGTTTATTTCCTTCTTTCAAAACAACCACAATCTCCTCTCGACTATACTCCCTATCTCTCTATTTTCTAACCTCTCCAAACCCCACCTCCTTCCACGATGAAGGATTCAAATGCCTTTTTTTTAATATTCTCTGCCGTAACTCTCTTTCTAAAACCCACGATAGTCCCTACAAACTAACTCCTCATCCTCAGAAGTCGATCCTTCCTCAGAAAACTGATCCCTCTAACACAAAAACCTCTCACCTCTACCAGTTTTTCTTCCACTTCTCAACTGCTACCCACTACTCAATCACTCTCCTTTTTCATAGCGACAGACCTCTCTACCTTTTCTACACATCCCTGTCCCCACTTACTCACCCATTCCACTTCTAACTACCTCCCTCTACGATCCAAGCTCTCGAACATTCATCAACTACCATTTCTCCTCAACTCTAGCAACGACAGATCCTCCTTTTCCTCCACCTTGCGCAGGGATCTCTCCAACGGCTTCCCAACTCACTCCACTCTCTTCCACGATGATGAAGTTCCTCGAACTGAGGTTAGTTAGCCTTTTACCAACAACACACCTATGATTTCGTTCCCTCAATGATGAGACAGCATCGGCATTAAATCCAATGGTTATACTTCTATCTCAATCGCTGAACTTTCTCTCTCTCACCCACGGTGAAGAAAATTAAGGCATTCAACAACTACCGATACATGCCTAAGCTCAAGGAAGTCAATTTAACTAAGTATAACTGACTTCATTACTCACTACGACCACAAGGAAGATTAAAGCTCCTTCGGTGATGTGGCTTGCTAAAGGACATAACAACTCCGTCCTTACTAGAACAAAAAAGCATTTAACTTTTCAAAACCAACTTAAAGATCGAATTGAGGAGTTACACACAACAAGGTAGTGGATAAACAAACGCCTACGGCATCTCTATGGTTGAATAAGAAAAGGAGATAAAGACCACTCTAGATAAGAGACTCAAGGTCTGACCAAAAATAACTCACGGCCAAAGCTAAAAGAAAGGACTCATGCTAAACGACGACCATGATAAATTATTTCATGCTATGGCTAAAAATTGAAATTTGTTGATCTCCAACAAGAATAATTCACAACACAAGTTCAACGCATTTTACGACAATCTCGACGGATTGATCGTAATGCAAACAAGTTTCCTACATCGTTAGACGCTCAAAACGACTTCTCGCATCCTTCGACTATGAGATGTGATCCGCAGTTCGCCACAAGAGGGTTTATTTAATTACTTATAAATGAGATAATAAACATCTTTATAAGTCGACTTGCTATGGAGGACTTACGACGACATCGACGACTCCAAGATTCTCTATGACGACTTTCGACTAGGATGTTACACTTTATCCTCTAGCGTCGACATCTAGTTAACTAACCCATCCGACAAACAAGACTAAATTGATGGTTCCAAGGTTTATCTACCTGTTTGGCGTTCTCATTAACAAGCACCCATGGTTAATTTCTAGAGTCTATACTCTCTCTCGAAGATACTTTCTCTTCCCGTCAAACACGGTCCACCTGTTCCTGCAACGACAGTCTCACATACAATTTTGTGGTCAAAGCACCTATATTCCTAATCACATCATAATATATCCAAAACATCATTGCATTTAACAAGAAGATATTTAGTCTACAATATCATATTGATCGTAATCATTAGATTCCACAATTTCATATAACAACTTTGTAAAATAAATCATTAGTTTCCATGTCGTCCACAACATATTAAATTACTGAAATTTGCAAGAAAATAAATGGCATAATTGTTTCCAAAAAGAGCGATGTAACAAGCAGAAACACATTAACACATATGACACCAAGATTTTAACATGGAAAACCCAGTTAAGGGAAAAACCATGAGGTGAATAACCCAAGATTGTATTCTCTGTTAAAAGAATAAGAAGAACAAAATGGCACTTGCCAATTGGGGCTCACTGCTCGAGCAGACTGTTCACAAGAGGCCCACTGCCTACAGGAGACACACTCTCTACATAATAATATAAATATTACATACTTGAACTAGTGATTAGCATCTTCACCATACTTGAGACAGTTCCATTTAAGCTCAACACTTCTGCTCTACTTTTCGCTCTTCTCCTCTTTGAAATTTACAACTTTTTCAACTCAACCAAGGATACTTTGAAATGACTTCACAAATCATATTTATACAAGACATCAACTTTAGGATAATCATCAAAGTCGGCACAACATACTTTATTTTATTATAGAGCAATTAAAAAAATACAACTTGATTTGTTACAAAAACTTCATGTGTATCACCACACTGTCAGCCACACATATCTGGGACCTCAATCTTCTTTGAGGAACATGCCGTGCTTTGTAGAACATCTTCAAGATCATCTGCAAGATGTGTAAACCATCTGGTCGGCCATGATTAGGAAGAACACCATCACCTGAGAGTAAATCTTCAATTACGAGCTCAATCTTCAATGTGGACTGCCAACGCGAACTGGACACAATCTAGAGACCCCCACAAGCTTGCTTAAATCACCAAGAACATCCACACCACTTCTGCTTACTGAAATCATTCGCATCTTCATCCGGAACCTCAAGAACACAGTCTTTCATCACTGTCACATTAGAATAAATGCTTGCCGACCTCCAGCCCATGAACCAATTGAGTTGTCAATTCACATTGGCTTCCTAAACATTCCACCAAATCCGCAGAACAAGATATTGCATTTCCGGATCTCACTGGACCTATTTGTGTCACTCTGTCACCTCTGAACAGCTGCCAGAACTAGTTTTACTCATATGGCCATAACTTCTCCAAATTGTCATGTGGACCTCTCAAATCTTGACCGGATCATCTTCAGACACATATCTACAAACCCTTTGATGCGCATTCTCTGATCTTCATCTAGCTAGGATCTTCACTTCATAGAGCTTCACTGTCTTCACTGTTTCTGATAGGACTAATTTTCTCAATAACCTCAGCACATAGCTCATCCAATCCTTGACATCAATGCAACAGGTGTATGTTGACATCAATGACAACACCGGTTAGGCCCATACTTGCAACAATCTCCCCCTTTGTCATTGATGGCAATATATGATGTGAAAAACTATTTTAACCATCAAGACAAGAACTTCTCCTCACTAACTGACAGAGCTCCCCCTATCAACAACAATCATTCATATGTCTTTTCTTTCTTTGCTCCTCCCCCTTTGATCATGAACCACTTTTGTTTTTCACATGTCTTCTCTCCCCCTTTGACATCAATGGCAAAGGGCACATACTTACATCAATACTTTAGAATCATATAGACTGCTCCCCCTGAGTGGCAGCTTCCTATCATCAATTCGGACCACAAGATATGACTGTGAGATCACCCAGACTGATGCACATTAGTGCACCTTAATTCAGAGTTGGAGGGGTAATAACCCCTAACTTCTCCCTGAGATACTCAAAAGAGTCCTTAGGTAGAGGTTTAGTAAAAATGTCTATAATCTGATCCTTTGAGGGCACAAACTCCAATCTGACTTCATTCTTGTTCACCTACTCTCTCAAAAAGTGAAACTTGATAGATTTATGTTTTGTCTTTGAATGCAACACCATATTTTTTGATATATTTATTGCACTTGAGTTATCACAGAAGATTGTGATAGGTTCCTCATACTCCACTTTGATGTCTCTTAGCATTTGTTGTTGCAAGTATGGGCCTAACCGGTGTTGTCATTGATGTCAACATACTCATGTTGCATTGATGTCAAGGATTGGATGAGTTGTATGCTGAGGATATTGAGAAAATTAGTCCTATCAGGAATAAAGAAGAATAGTGAAGATAGTGAGGTAAAGATCCTAGCTAAGATGAAGGTCAGAGAATGTCCATTAAAGGGTTTGTAGATATGTGTCTTAAGATGATCCAGTAAAGTTTTGAGAGGTCCACATGAAGATCTAAAGAAGTTATGGTCACTTGAGTAAAACCGGTTCTGACAGTTGTTCAGAGGTGACAGAGTGACACAAATAGGTTCGGTGAGCTCCGGAAATGCAATATCTTGTTCTGTGGATTTGGTGGTGTGTTTAGGAAGTCAACATGAATTGACAACTCAATTGATTCATGGTCTGAAGGTATGTAAGCATCTATTCCAATATAACAATGATGACAGGTTGTGTTCTTGAGGTTTTGGATGAAGGAGAGAATAATTTCAGTAAGCAAAAGTAGTGTGGATGTTCTTGGTGATTCAGGCAAGCTTGTGGAGGTCTTTGGATTGTGTCTAGTTCATGTTGGTGGTCTGCATTGAAGATTGAGTTCGTAATTGAAGAATTACTTCCGGATGATGATGTTCTTCCTAAGTTTGGCCGACTGGATGAGTTACACATCTTGCAGATGATCTTGAAGACATTCTGTGATGCATGGCATGTTCCTCAAAGAAGATTGAAGTCCTAGATTTATGTGGCCGACAGTGTGATGATCCACATGAAGTCTTTTGTAATTAGTCTAGTTGTATTTGTGTATTTTCTCTATAAAGTATGCCGACTTGGATGATTATCCCAAAGTCAATGTCTTGTATAAATAAGAGTTGTGAAGTCATTTCAAAAGTATCTTGGTGGAGATGAGAGTGTGGTAGAGAGGAGAAGTGTGAAAAGCAAAGTAGAAGTATTGGGCTTAAATGGAACTGACTCAAGCATGGTGAAGATGTTATTCTTTAGTTCAAGTATGTAATATTTATTATCTTGTAGACAGTGTCTCCTGTAGGCAGTGGGCCTCTTGTGAGTAGTGTGCTCGGGTAGTGAGCCCTAATTGGCATGTGCCATTTTATTCCTTTTATTCTTTTAATAGAGAATACAATCTTGGGCTAGTCACCCCGTAGTTTTTCCCTTAACCAGGTTTTCCACGTTAAAATCTTGGTGTCATATGTGTTAATGTGTTTCTACTCTTGAATGATTGCATTATGTTTCCATGATTAATTTATGATTATGCTGCTGAATTACAAGAAGGATTTAAGTGATTAATAAGAGGAAGTTTTGGGACAACTGATTCACCCCCCCTCTCAGTTGTTTGTCTTGATTCTAACATTTTCTTCATCCACAATACTTGAGTGCAACTACCTGCTGCTGCAATATATTCTACTTCTGTAGTGGATAGAGATATTGCCTCTTGTTTCTTGCTCAGCCAAGAAACTAATCTTTTCCCCAAAAAGAATGCACCACCACTAGTACTCTTCTGGTCATCCACATCTCCTGTCCAATCAACATCTGTATATGCATGAAGAGAGAAATCATGATCCCTAGGATACCATAAACCATACTCAATTGTTCCCTTTAGATATCTGAGAATTCTCTTGATTACCATGACATGAGATTCTCTAGGATCAGCTTGGAATCTGGCAACAAGACCAACAACATTCATAATGTCAGGTGTAGTTTGAGTAAGATATAGTAGTCCTCCAATCATTGACCTGCACTTTTTCTGATCAGCCTTAGGAGATTCATCATCTTTGCTCAGTTTACACCTGGTTGCCATGGGAGTATTCATTGGCTTTGAATCTTCCATCCCAAATTCTTCAACAATTCTTTCACATATTTGGTCTGTGATATGAAGATTCCTTTCTTTGTCTTAGTGATTTGCAGACCTAAGAAGAAATTCATTTCCCCAAACATAGACATCTCAAATTTACTTTTCATTTGATTTGCAAAAGTCTTGCACATACTATCTCTTCCTCCAAAAATGATGTCATCAACAAATACTTCAACAATCAAGATATTTTTATGATCAATCTTGAAGTACAAGTTACTGTCTGCAATACCTTTATTGAAACCAATCTTCAAAAGATGTTTATCCAATCTTTCATACCAGGCCCTTGGGGCTTGTTTAAGTCCATACAATGCTTTCTTCAACTTGCAGACCATATCACCATGATCAGACAATTGAAATCCATCCAGTTACTCAATGTATACTTCTTCTTCCAAGTCACCATTCAGGAAGGCAGACTTGACATCCATCTGATATACTTTGAAATCCTTGAAGGCAGCAAAAGCAAGAAATAATCTGTCTGCTTCAATTCTTGCCACCGGAGCAAAAGTTTCTTCAAAGTCAACTCCTACTTGAGAATAACCCTTATATACCAATCTGGCTTTGTTTCTGACTACTTCACCATCTTCATTCAGTTTATTCCAGAAGACCCACTTGGTCCCAATCACATTTTTGTATCTAGGTCTGGGAATAAGATCCCAAGTGTGATTTTTCTCAATCTACATCAACTCTTCCTCCATTGCTTTGGCCCAGCTTTCATCATTGCATGCTTCACTTACTGTTTTTGGTTCAATTTTTGAAATCAGACAATACTTCTTTGAATCTTGAGAAATCTTTCTTCTTGTTTGAACACCTTTGCTTCTATCACCTATGATTTGGTCTTCAGAATGATTCAGTCTTACATACCTGGAAGTTTTGGGAATTTCTTGCACTTCTATTTCATGGACAGGTTCATTCAAACTTATCTCTTCTTCCTGTATTTTCAGATTCTCTGGATCAGTCAGAATCTGAACTATAGAAGGGGATAGATCTTCTTAGACCAGAACATCATTCTAATCATCTACTTCATACTCATAAAACCTTGAGGGATTTTTAATGCCTTCATCAACCTTCATATTTGTACTTTCTACAATCTTTCTTAATCTCTTGTTATAACACTGGTATGCTTTGCTTTGAGTAGAGTAACCCAAGAATATTCCTTCATCACTTCTAGCATCAAATTTGCCAAGGTCTTCATCTCTTTTAATGTAACATTTACTACCAAAGACTCTAAAATACTTCATAGTATGAGTGATGCCAAACCAGAGTTCATAAGGGGTCTTACCAGTATTGCTTCTGATTTGTACTCAATTAAGAGTATAGACAACAGTGCTTATAGCTTCTCTCTAGTAGATCTGAGGGACATTTGCTTCCATCGTCATGGTTCTAGATGCTTCGTGGATGGTCTGGTTCTTTCTTTCCACTAGTCCATTCTGCTGTGGAGTCCTTGGAGCAGATAACTATCTCTTTATCCCATGTTTCTCACAGAATTCTATGAACTCTTCGGATGTGAATTCACCACCTCTATCAGACCTAAGACATTTTATGTTTAACCTAGTTTCATTTTCTACCATAGCCTTGAATATTTTGAACTTCTCAAGAGCTTCAGATTTCTCTTTTAGGAAAGTCACCCACATCATCCAAGAGTGGTCATCAATCAGTAACATGAAATATCTATCACCTTGCAGACTCCTGATTCTTGCCGGTCCACATAGATTAGTGTGTACTAAGTCTAACAATCTGGTAGAAGATTGCTCCTTACTTTTAAATGTGACTCTGCTATGATTACCCAACTGACATTCTTTGCACAAACTGTTAGTAGGTTTCACTAGTCTTGGAAGATCTCTTACAGCCTGAGTGTTGCTTATCTTGATGATATTATCAAAATTTACATGACACATTCTCCTATGCCACAACCAACTCTGATCAGTTTGAACAAATAAACAACTTTTTCCAGTACCAACCAAGTGGAAGATGTTACTTTTTGTTTGAGTACTTGATGCAATTTATGTTCCAGAACTTTCAAAGATCTTACATTTTCCATTTTTGAATCGGAGATCATAGCCTTTGTCCACCAACTACCCAACACTGAGAAGATTATGCTTTAGACCTTCAACATACAGTACATCACTGGTTTTATTCTTTCCATCAAAAGAAATAGTTTCTCTGCCTCAGATTCTGCCAGCAGAATTATCACCAAATTTTACAACTCCTCCATATCTTTCCAAATCTATGAACTTATTTTTATCACCAGTCATATGGTGGGAGCATCCACTATCAATGACCCATTCATCCTTTTCTTCAACTTGAGCAGCCAGAGCTCTTTCTATCAGTTTATGATTGACAGATTCAATGGGCATTGGATCTTCTTCCTTGATGACAATAAACACCCAGTCACTTCCAGATTTGTTTCCTGTCTCTAATTCATCATCTATTACTCCTTCATCATAATCATCTTCATGAACATAGTAACATTTCTTTTGGAATATTGATCTATTTGGATTTGTCCTTGAAAATCTTTTCAGACACCTTGAGGCAAAGTGACCAATCTTGTTGCAGTTAAAACATTTGAAGGGTAATTTTCCTTCATACTTACTAGATCCTCTTGGCAGTCTTTTTGCAATAAGGGCTTCATGTTGAGTAGCTTCTGCCTCATCTTCTTCCAGATCGTTTCTTGCTTTTTCATACCATGATAATTTATTTAAGGAATTTTCTCATGGATCATACCTTTGTTTACCTTTTACAGAGGTACTAGCTTTGAATGCAGATTTAGTCTTAGGAGGTGCATCTCCAAACTCAGCCAATTCAAATGCAGCTAATTTCCCAAGCAATTGATCCCTTGTGATATTTGATAATAATCTGAATTCCTCAATAGAAACAACCTTGTGTTTGTAAGCAGGAGGTAAGGATCTGAGAACTTTGGCAACAATCTCATCTTCATCCAAGGTTCCACCAGCACATCTAATGCCACAAACAAGCTCATTTTCTTTTGGCAAAAATGTAGTGATATTTTCATCTTCATTCGTCTTCAGGTTTTTGAATTTTCCTTTTAGACTTTGTAGCTTGGCACATTTAAAATATTTGTCTCCTTCATGCAGAAGTGCCAGCTTTGACCAAATTTCATATGTAGTTTTTAAATCCATAACATTTGTCAGCTCTGAATCAGATAAGGCACTTAGTAAGGCTTCTTTAGCTCGAAGATTGTCTTCAGCATCTCTAATTTCATCTGTAGTTGTTAGACCATTCTTTGGAGGAATATACTTCTTTATAGTCATGTTCCAATATTGAAATCCCATAGATTGCAAGTGACATTCCATGCGACTTTTCCAAAAAGTGTAGTTTGTTCCATCAAACCTCAGACTATCCTTTTTGTAGGAAGACATCCTGGATCTCCTCAAGCAGTTAAGCTCTTTTAGAGGAACTTAGCTCTGATACCAATTGTTGGTTTTAGAACAAACAATTGAGAGGGGGGGTGAATCAGTTGTCAAAACAACTTTCTTTTCTTTAAACACTTAAATCCTTCTTATATTTCTATAGCATAATAATGATTCAATCATGGAAGCACAATGCAATAACTCAAGAGCAGAAACATATTAACACATATGACACCAAGATTTTAACATGGAAAACCCAGTTAAGGGAAAAACCATGGGGTGACTAACCAAAGATTGTATTCTCTATTAAAAGAATAAGAAGAACAAAATGGCACTTGCCAATTAGGGCTCACTACTTGAGCACACTGCTCACAAGAGGCCCACTACCTACAGGAGACACACTATCTACAGAATAATATAAATATTACATACTTGAATTGGTGATTATCATCTTCACCATGCTTGAGACAGTTCCATTGAAGCTCAACACTTCTGCTCTACTTTTCTCTCTTCTCCTCTCTATCACTTTTTCATCTCAACCAAGGATACTTTGAAATGACTTCACAAATCTTATTTATACAAGACATCGACTTTGGGATAATCATCAAAGTCGGCACAACATACATTATTTTATTATAGAGCAGTTACAAAAATACAACTTGATTTGTTACAAAGACTTCATGCGTATCACCACACTGTCGGCCACACATATCTGGGACTTCAATCTTCTTTGAGGAAAACACCATGCTTCGCAGAACATCTTCAAGATCATCTGCAAGATGTGTAAAACATCCGGTCGGCCATGATTAGGAAGAACACCATCATCCGAGAGTAAATCTTCAATTACGAGTTCAATCTTCAATGTGGACCACCAATGCGAACTGGACACAATCTAGAGACCCCCACAAGCTTGCCTGAATCACCAAGAACATCCACACCACTTCTGCTTACTGAAATCATTCACATCTTCATCCAGAACCTCAAGAACACAGTCTGTCATCACTGTCACATTAGAATAAATGCTTGTGGACCTCCAGACCATGAACCAATTGAGTTGTCAATTCACATTGGCTTCCTAAACATTCTACCAAATCCGCAAAACAAGATATTGCATTTTTGGATCTCACCGGACCTATTTGTGTCACTCTATCACCTCTGAACAACTGCCAAAACTAGTTTTACTCATATGGCCATAACTTCTCCAAATCTTCATGCAAACCTCTCAAATCTTGACAGGATCATCTTTAGACACATATCTACAAACCCTTTGATGCACATTCTCTGATCTTCATGTAGCTGGGATCTTCACTTCATAGAGCTTCACTGTCTTCACTATTTCTGATAGGACTAATTTTCTCAATATCCTTAGCACCCAGCTCATCTAATCCTTGACATCAATGTAACAAGGGTATGTTGACATCAATGACAACACCAATTAGGCCCATACTTGCAACAAGAAGTCTTGTCATATGTGCTTTTCAGGTATGATAATTGTGTGTGGAAAGATGATCAACTGATGAGGTGTCCACCATGATATTTATGGTTTTGAAACGTGTTTAATGATAGAGGTTTCTAATTTTTGATGTGTATAAACAGAAAGCAAGAAGAAAACACCCCCCACAACACAAAAAACCAAACCCCAGTACAATTTTGAAAGCTAGAAAGTGTGAAAAAGAAAAAATCACTTCAGATAATTCTCTATGTACTTGGTAAATTTTTTGATGAAATACTCTATAGATCTGGAAAGAGCACTTCAAGACCTTTCCAACTCCTATTCGTTTGCAAAAAACGGAGGTCGTATGCAACAGTTATGCCCTCGGAAGCGCGAAAACGATGATTTGCCTTTGACTGGCAAAAAAGACAGTAAAACAACAAAACCAAAAAAAAAATCACCTATGCCACTAGATGAGCATGTTGAAGTTGTAAAATCCAACCTCATAGAACCCAGTGATCACCTGCAAGTAAAATAACCTGTCACATAGAAGAGATTCGAACAACACAAAGATATTGCTTTGCAAGCCAAGAGAGTAAAATTGCATAAACAAGAATGAATAATACAAAGAGATCAATCCTTAAGAAAGGAGATCAAAACCCTAAAAGTGAAAACCTTAGGATGAATAATTAATAATTAATTATTAATGGGTCTAAGTTTAGCTTAAGTGAAAAATAAAGTAAAGGTGACTTAATTAATTAATCAATATGATTAAATTAATTAAGTAATTAACCTATTACTCTAACAAAAATTACTTTGGTGATGCCTTGGATAAGTACCATGGTGAAAACCTATCTTAGGCACCAGGTGTCGTGGCCGGTTCTACCATCTAATAAATCCTCTTCCCATCATAACATTCCCATGGCTTGGAATTCTGAAACATCAAATCCTATCGCATACCCTACATATCCCACCCAAAGCTAATCCATGGAATGAGGATCCTTGTAAGCTTCTCTTGTACAACTTAAAAATCCAAAAAATCCAAAAACAATACAAAATTCAAAAAATCCAAAAACAATACAAAATCCAAAAAATCCAAAAATAATACAAAATCCAAAAAATCCAAAAATAATACAAAATCCAAAAATCCAAAAAAATCACAAAATTATGAAAATACAAAAACAATTCCAAATCATCATCATCTTCCACAATCATCACATCCATCCCAAACCATTCCCACATCATCAAGTCATACCAAAACTACATATTCATCTTACCCGCATCTTAAATATACCTTGATCCCGTGGACACAGGGTATGTAGGCAGTCTGGAATATAAAGGAAGTATCCAGTACTCAGGTATATAAGATGCACCCATCCAACCCATTTGGATGGTCCCTATCCTCTAAGATTACTAAATTCACCAAGCAATACACATGCTAAGCATACTCCCAAAACATCGAATCCTACGCAAAAATCATTAGTCAACAAACTAACCATAATCATCACACATGAACTGAATATCCTTTTTCCCACCTTTCAAATTTTATCCAACAACATCCAATCGATTCTCTCCTTAACGGATATATTGTTCCTACAATAGGTAGAATCCATCATCAACACTTATCTTGGCAAGAGATACAATGGTTGTTTGTGTAATTTGTTGGTCTTTTTGATTTGTGATTTTTTATTTTTTGTCTTGTTCTAGGAATCATTCCAAAGCTACCTTAATCTCACTATATCTTGGTATGTGAAGGAAAACACCTAGAATAGACATAGTCACTATTTTTGTATGCTGTGCTTGTGGGTTGATTTCATTACTCCAAGAATAGTATTCATATCTTGAAGATAGGGTCGGTTCTAGCATAGTGTTTCCCATTTGCATATAAGGTTAACCATACCTTCTATGTACTAAGGGAACTTATGTTATGGGTCCCCTTCCCTCATCTAGCCAAGGTTATACTACCTTGGGCATGCATGAGGTCAACCTATTGCGTGTGAGTCAAGTCCATGCAAAGATGGATATATATCATCACCTTGGTCCTCTTAAACCTTGGTGAAATATATATTACTTTACTATAATAAACCTATAAATGCTCTCAATAATGTAATGCAAGTACTTTGCCTTGCTTATCCATCTCCCTTTCTAATCTCCAACCATTCAACGTGAAATATGGACTTAGGATTAGAAAATGATTCAAACCCCGCCCCAGCCATTCACTCTAACACAACCCCCCATTTAACATATCCCTCCCCCCACTAATCAATCATTCCAATCAAATCACTCTACATACTTCACCCATCCCAACAAAACCCCTCTAATAGCATGGCGTCTAGTTACCTAACATCCCTAAACCTATCCCAACCATCCTTAAACCTATCCCAACCACCTAACCCCATCGCCTAGGGTTTAACGAACAAGAAATGTATCATGACATTCAACTACAACATCAACCCATCCCATTTCCCATCTCATTACCATTTCATTTGCATAATCATTACATTTATCTATTACCATTTCATTAATCATTTCATTTGCATAATCATTCATTTCATTAACCATTACATTTATACATTAACATTTCATATTATCATCATTATTAATCCATTTATCATCATTTGTCATTAAATCATTAACATATCCATTTACCCATTCATCTATTTATCAATACATAATCACATCCATTTGCATTCATAATATATGTTTATTAATTTAAGCATATAGTTCACATAATTATTCATGTCCATTTGCATTCATAATATATGATTATTAATTTAAGCATATATTTCACATTACACAATCATTTGCATTCATATTTTACATCATAATCCACATCATAATACACATCACGATCCATTTAACCATTGCATATTCATTTCATTTTTAACCATGCATAATATATGTTTATTAATTTAAGCATATATTTCACATAATTATTCACATCCATTTGCATTCATAATATATGATTATTAATTTAAGCATATATTTCACATTACACAATCATTTGCATTCATAATCCACATCATAATACGCATCATGATCCATTTAACCATTGCATATTCATTTCATTTTTAACCATGCATAATATATGTTTATTAATCTGAGCATATATCCCATTCATATCATCACATACAAAAAAATGCATCCATAATCATAAATCTATCTATCTGTGTAATTCATAAATGCATCCATATATCATAACACCACAACATAAATTTTCATCACATCACATAAACATCCATAAATATCCATAATGCATAAATCATTATGTCATAAACATCATCATAAACTAACATAAACCATCATAATGCATACACCATCATAATACATAAACGTCCATGATATCATAAAAGCATCATATCATAAAGTACATCACCGCCAAAAAAAAATACATCACTCAAAATAGTACAATGTCATGATACAAAATGCCACAAGGGCCAAAAATACATCAGAATGATCAACCCTGGGTTGATGATCCCCTAATAGAGTCAGTAGGAGACCTAGGATGCAGCTGCTATTATTGACGTGGTTGCTACGGTGGCTATTGTGGTGGCTGCTATGGGGATCCCTGCAGCTATTGTATGGACTGCATGGATCTCCTAGACCTCTACGACCCAGACATCCTAGAGCTGCTCTTCTGACTATAGCTAGGCAGTCGCTGAGCCTCTCTAACTACTCCACAGTAAGCACCATAGTAATACTCTACTCTAGAACGCGCCTCTAATAGCTGATCCTGTAACTATTGAATACGTTACTAAGAGTCTAAGTAAATCTAGCCTATGCTAGTCCCAGATACCATACCCTGCAGTCAGGTAATCTCTGATTGTAGGGCTCCCACCTAAGTATCTACTGCGTTTCAAAGAGATCTCTCTATGTCTCTCTCCGTGGTGACACTGGCTACCTGAGCCTGCAGCTGTTGTACCTATGCCAACTACGCCTGTAGTGCGTTGATTTGTCCATCTCCTCCACTACTCCCATCCAAAAAGGTCGCTGCTACTTGTAACTATTGGAGCTCCTGACTCTTCCTCACCACCGTATCCTCCAAACTAGCAGCCTGTGCCCACAGGATATCCACATCCTCCTCATCATCGACACGAGTGTGCCAATGCCCAGTATGCACACTTGGAGTAGGACTAGGTCATGTCCCCAATCTCCTTGCCTCTGTGGCCCCAACCCTTGTGAATGCCATGTGAGCTACTAGCACATGATGCTTCTGTGTCTGGGGCCTCACCTGCTGCTACTGTCTCGCCTGCTGATGTGGTCTCTACTGTGGCACTTGTGGCGGTGGCATCTATCCCCCCTGTGTCTGCTGTTGGGGTGGTACCTATGGAGGTGCCTGCCTAGGTCCCTGTTTCTCTAAGGGTGCCTATGGTGGTGGCATTTGTCCCCTCTATCTTACCTCTACCTGCTGCACAGGTGTCTTCTCCTACTGACTCTACTGTGGGACTTGCCCAACCTCTCGCTACCATTGAGGACTCCATTGTCCTCATCCTCGTCTCCTCCCAGCCAAAACTTGCTCTGCTACTGCTGTAGCCAACATCTCAATGCTATCATCCTCATCTACCTCTACCTCCTTGAGTACAACTATCTCATCCACCTCATCCTCACCCTCTTCAACCGTCATATCTGGCTCAAAGTGGTAGGATCCATCAAACGGGTCGGTCTCCACACTGCCCACCACTGATCATAAGCAGGGGTGATCCCCACATCAATCACTATTCTCCTCCAATCCCACTGCTAAGGCTGCAATCCTACAAAGTCAGCTATCGACATGGATGGCTCTACCTATGAAGGCTATCTGATGTCTTGGGGTGTCTTAGCAAAAATAGCCATTACCTGTGGTAGATCCTAGCATATCCCAAATTGTCTCATCACTCAGGAGGGGAGATACATGTCGATCATATGATCCCCTCAGCCATCAAGTATCGAGCTTGGAATGCATAAGGTAGGTGAATGTGCTCATCTAGCCATGCCTCCACTCCAATGTATGGGCACCATGTAATACGCACCAAGTCGTCTAGAATCTGTCGCTAGTAACGAAATTGCTCAACATATGAATATTGAAGAGGGGCCCGGTATAAGAAGATGAATGCCTTGAACTGCCTTCAAAATAAAGCTCCCTATGGCCTCGTGATCCCTATGTGCTCAAAAGTCCATACATGTAGCAATGTAACCCCGACAGACAAGGATCCATCATATATACACACAACTATGTGCATCTCATGATATAACTGCCCCAGCATGCACGGTACCCATGCGTACATCGTCTCATGTAGCACAATCCCCTCAATCTCCTCTCCCCAGCCCATTAAGAAGCCCTGCACATGTCGTTCTGGCATCAACAAACCCCCAATCACCACACATAGAAACAATGTGAAGTCATCCACTCCCGCCGCCAAAGTCCAACCATAACTCATCTGACGTCAATCCTATGTCAGCACTGGGTGGCCCGGGACAAAAGCTCTGTCTAGCACCGCTTGTCCTCTAGCAATGTCATAAGTCACCCACACTCTGGTGATCAACAACCTCAGAGTGCGATATACGTCCTCCAAGGTGATGGTAATCTCACCTGTGGGAAGGAGGAATGAGCATGTCTCGCTCCGCCATCGCTCTACTAGGGCCGCCATCATGGCCCTATGTGTCCATATGATGGGCATCTCAGCAACTGTCTATAGCCCCAACCTCCCTAACCTGGCTAGTGTAGTCAAGTCAAAACCATTTAACAACTGCATAACGATAGGAACTCACCACTCCTGTGAAGCCTGAATACCCCCATCAATCTGCATCCGCAAATTCATCAAAAACTTGTCATTTTTTAAAAATCAGAGCTATGGTGCTAATACAAACAATGGTTCCAGTCCTAGTCCATTTGGCGCCAATAAGGAGGATGGCACCAATTCTGCCAAATTTGGTACCAATCTCGAGTATGGTGCTAGTCTTTTCCTTTATGGTGCCAATCTGGAAATTGGCGCCAATTATTCCACTTTTAGCGCTAAACCAATTCTAACCCCAAACCCGCATTTCAAACCCTAAAATTTTGGCGCCAATCGGGAGGATGGCGCCAAAGTTTCCCCCTTTTACACCATTCTAGAGAATGGTGCCACAGTGTCAGTTTATGGTGCTAAACCATTGCATGGCACCATTCCAAAGAATGGCACCACAATTCCCCCAGATGGTGCCAATCTGGTGAAAAATCCCTCTTTCAGGATAGTGCCAAACAGCATGATAGCACCAAACCGCATGATAGTGCCAAATATTTTAGTTTTGGTACCAAAACTAACCTAAATTCCCCCTTATGGACGGTGCCATTCTAGAGGATGACGCCAATCCGGCCGATTATGGTGCCACATGCCTTCAATATGGCGCCAAAACCCTAAAGCTACCCTTCCCGTGAAATAAATGACTCGAAAACCCTAGAATTGACAAAGTAAGGTTAGTCCACATACCCAGGGGTCTGCCAGCAGTGATCTCATGTATGTGCGCACACGCTCCGATAGATGCTCGTAGCGGGGGAAAGGTGGATTCACTATCTCGTCTCCTCTCCTCTCCTCCCATCCAATTGGCTCAATGAGTGCAAATGTGGCACTTTGGGCCCACTTTTTCTATTTATAGAAGGCCATGTCATTCTCCAACACACGTTTTTCATCCTAGGGTTCAAAACATAACCTTTTTCACCCATTTTTCTTCTTGTCAACCTATTTTTCCATCCTCTATCCATTTTTCACCATTATTTCTTCCTTTCAAGAACTCACCCGAAAAAAATTATTTTTCACCCAACTTCTCGAGGGGGCATCCCTCATCCATTTTATTCCTTCTTGGAAGCTAGGGTAAATTCTTTGACTTGACGCCATATCCCTGCTAGGTCACAATGCCACACCAAAGAGGGGCAAATGTAGACACCTAAAAATGTCTTAATGATCTAACTAACCTCCGACATCACCCATATCATTAATTTCTCCTCTAATTAATTAACTATCTCATCCATTTACCCTTTTTCTTCATCATTTAATCCCTAAAATTAAATTAATTTAATTAATTCAATAGTTACACTTACTAACATTAGCCCAATTGATTAAATAAATATTCCCAATATTTTTTGATTAAATTCTCCAAACCTAATTAAGTAGATAAATTATGTTTATCTGATTAATCAAGCCTACTAATTAGCCTACCTCTAACCTAGTTAATTAAATACATATTATTTAATTAGCTTCCCTAGCCTACATGACCCCTAGACTTAAATTAATTAAATAAATCATTATTTAATTAAATTTAACTCCTAACTAATCCATCTACTAATTTTCTCCAGCCATATTAATTAAGCTAATCCCCTTGATTAGCTTGGTCAAACCTCATTTAACACTCATCCCCACACCTCCCAAATAAAAAATTACCTTTTATTCCACATAAAGTAAATTTTTATTCTAACGTGTCCTAAATCTCATTTAATGAGATCTTACAACACCTAATTTGTCCTAGTCTCCATTTAATGGAGCTCTTCCCCATGTGAATTAAAAATTCACTTCTAATCCCCTTCATCTAACTTCATTAATGCAAACCCCTTCCCAATGTGAATTAAAATTCATTTTTATTCTCATCCATCTAATCTTTTTGATCAAATCCAAGCCCTCCATCTTGTAAGCAACCTCATCCATTGATATCTACATTTAATCTCCACCATTGGATCAAATCTCCCTTGCCTATAAATACAAGCTCTCACAAGCCATTTTATCATCCAATCTTTGAGTATTGTTATTATGCCCAAATTTCCTTCATCTTGTCCATTAGTTTAGCTAGGCTATGATTGATTTGTATTGCATTTGAGAGTATTTCACATAGATACACATAGTCATGGGTGAAGCTAGGGAGTAAGGGTGCACTCTCTCGACCTTATCAAGGAGGAGGAGGACTTCAAGGTATAAAAGTGTTTGTTTATGCATTTGCTTTGTGTTTCTAACCCTTGTAGTTTTTTTTGTCTTCACCACAACCTCGAAAGTTAGTGAAATCATAAAAATCATGCAAGACAATAACATAAAGATAAACAATACAAATATACCTTCAAACCTTGCACAAAATCAGATTTCTGATAGAACAGAATGGAGTGCACCCAAACTCCATTGATCTATCCTGTGATGTATTGTGGGCTACTCACACAACCAACATAACTAGAAAATGATATGAGATAAATGAGAAATGAGAGATATGCATGTGCACGAAATTTGATGAGAGAGTGTGAGGGTTTGAAATGAAAATGAAAGTTTAATTTATAGGAGAGGGAATAAAGTGAATGACTAGGATTAGAAGGGTGAGGGATGAGGTGGATGACTAGGATTGAAAGCCAATTTTAGTGCTCATGACGCACCATAAATGAGGATGACAGGTGACTAAAATAAGGATGGGAGTGAGCATAAATAGGATTTTTAATTGATTTTGGAGAGGACGTGCTTGTGCCCCACATTTAAGGAGGTTAAAAATAGGAATGTGAGTGGGGATAATAATTTAAATAATAAAATTATTTAAATTATGAGAGACAAGTGGCATGTGAGAGCTAATTTAAATAAAGTAATATGAGATTTAAATAAATAGAATTTATTTAAGTTGACTAGAGGGGATAAATTAGTTAAATAAATATAACTTGTTTAACTAATTGGAAGGGATCACAAAAGGGGACCTACGACAAGGTGTCGCTAAGTGTCACAAGAGGATTAAGGGGATGTCAAAAGACAATGTTGTAAGATTAGGTGTCTACATTTTGCTCCTCTTTGAGATGATGTTACGACTAACATAAGTAACATCATTTCAAAGAAGAAAAGGTATGGATGGAGGAAAAAGGATGCCCCAGCCACTTGAAGGAGTGATGAGGAGGAATGATGTAAGGATAGGATGCCCCCTCAAGAGGATAAGTGGGTTAGGAGAACACAGGTATACTCTCAAAATGGATGAAAGGGGTTAGATGAAGAAATGGATGCAAGAGAGAGGATGGATAAGGTTAAGGGTTAGGATGGATTTTTAGAATGGATTGTTAAGTTAAAAGAAATCGGTGAAATAAATAGTGGATGGAGAGGTGAAGAATGCTTTAGAATAGGATTTGGAAATGGATAAGTTATAGTCAAAATGGATAAAGTGGATAGAGAAGATATAGTTATGCTGGTATAATGTGTAGAGCAATCCTTATTTGATATAGCAAGAGGATATTATTGCAACCAAGGTATAAGGAACTAGAGTGACTTTATATCCTTTGCATGGACTTGACACTGCAAACAAAAGGAGTATCCTTATACCCAGCGTAATACAACCTTGTCTAGACACAATATATGAATATTAGTGATAGTGATAAGAATATCCAACATACATACAAAATGCTATGCCCCATTCTCTACTAATTGTAACGCACCAATATATAAATGTCCAGATCTAGGTGTCTTTGATAAAGAAAAAGGAGATAGAAAATATAAAATTAAAAACAAAAGACCAAATGACGACACAAGTCAAACATCCATTGTATCTCTTGCCAAAGATTTTAAGTGATGTTTGGATAGGTGCCTGATGATGGGAATGATATATCCCTAAATGAGGCTGGATGATGATTGTTTGAGATCGAATGATGTAGAAATTAATAAAGCAACTGGATAGGTGATTTTGGCTAAGGTACAGTGCATTGTACGAATGTTTTTGCTTGATTCAAAAACAAACAAGGTATTGCCCCTGTCAAGCTATAAACCGATAATTGATTGATTGATTGATTGATATAGTGTTGTCATTGCAGGGAATGATATATCCCTAGAACAACACAAGGATGCGGGAATGACATATCCCATTGATGATGATGATGATTGATTGATTTGGTTGATAGAAAGATTAGGATCAAGACCAAGGATGTGATTATATGATTTGGGTCGATTACTTTGACTATATTAATATGGATTGAGGGTGACTTGCATTTAGATTTATTGCTTGGATTTTTTTGGATATTTGATTTTTTTTGTATTTTTGAAAATGCTGTAACTTTTTTCCTATTTTTGGGATATTTGATGTTTTTGTGTTTTTGAAAATGTTATAGTTTTTTTGGTATTTTTGGGATATTTGATGTTTTGTGTTTTTGAAAATGTTATATTTTTTTTGGATTTTTGGTAAATGTTATAGGATGACATTGGATTATAGTTTGGATAGCCTAGATGCTACATACCAATGACAAGGGAAAATCATGAATAAGTAGACAGATGGGCGATAGTGGATGGGAGGGATAGGAAGTGTAAAATGGATAGATAGGTAGAAGGATGGGTAACAATGGATAATATATGGGAATTGCATAAAGGATAGATGGACGGAAGAATTCAGTATATGATCTCCAAGGACTATGTCACATAGGAATAACATGCCCCACTCTAGGTATAATTCTTAGGATTTTACATGACAAAGCTTATGACAATAGGATGATAGGATTGGATAGAAAGGAAGAGGTAGATCAAGAGATGTCCAAAGCATTTTTCAACATTTTGCCCCCATGGCTGTATCAAGATCAAAAGGAGTAATGGAAGATAGGTATGTGGAGGGGTAAATCACATAGGTAGGTATGCGGATATGATTGATGACGATGGTAGGATAGGAGGAAAATAATAGGATGGGATAGATGAGACATCATGCCCCCAAGTACAAGACACATAGATAAGAAATCTATACATGACATCTATTTGCTAGGTTTTCATCATGGTACTTATCCAAGGTGCCACCAAGGTGTTTTTCATCATTAGACAAAGGGATTTCTCTTTACTATTTTGATTTTTTCTTTTTTTTTTTCTTCTTTTTTTCTCTTTTTCTCTTTTTTGGTTTTTGGATGGGACATGGGAATATGGATAGGAGGAATTTGGAAGGGGATGGGGACTCAAGCGTCTAGTTCCATGAGAGGTGATAATGTCCTATTATAGAGGGATGTCGCACATGGATCATGTCAAGTGTCATTTTACGCATGGATGTTGGTAGAGGATTACATGAGAGGGAGATGGAGTAGGTAGATAGTGGATTATGCAGGGAAGGATAGTGGATTATGATGTGTATTATGGATGGAAGGATTATCCAAAAACATGGACCATAGGGATATGATGGGGGAAATATGTGGAATAGTAGATAGAAGATGGGGAGATGGAGCTATGTGTAAATGTTGTGGAATGGAAAGGAACCAAGACTAATGATTAAACACACCAAATTGGATTTTGAAGCTTTTGAATGCAAAGAGGAGTTGAGAGAAATGGAGATGTTTGCTTAGGGGATAGTTGATTTAGTAATTTTGGGACCCAAATGGTCAGAATTGTAGGATTTTATGATGGGGAGCGAGATTTTTGGGATTTTTAGATTGTGGATGCTCCATTTGGATTAAGTATTTTTTGCTTACGGACCCAAACCATTTTTATTTTTGCTTTTGATTTTTGAGGTGTGAGATTTTCTAGGATGTTAGAGATTGATTCCTTGTGGCATGATCATTCTTAGGCTTTAATGGAGTTTCTACTTGCTATGGGGAGGCATCCAAATTTCTATTTTTGAATCTCATGGGGGTTGTGATAGCTTCATATTTGGTTGACGTGTGCATTCATTGATCATGATTAGGAATTTTGGGGAATTTAGGAGAACGAGATGTGTGGATGGAGGGATTAGTGGATTTTTAGATAAAGGGATGAGGGGATTTAAGGATGGGGATATTAGGCATTGGGAGGAGTGGAGGAAGAATGGATGGATGAAGGTGTATGGTCGCATGCTTTTGAGATTTGTATTACAATGGAGGAGGGATAGTGACATATGTTTTGGTGGTGTGATGGCATGCATGGGGTTTGGGATGGAAAGAAATGAATTTGGAAGGCATAGAGGTGGTACCAATGTCTTGGGATTATTTTCCTTGGGGTATATAGCCAAGGCCATGCAATCATGGAGGAACTTTGACATGGATGGGCTCTAAAATACCTTTTTCATGAAGGCCTATCCTTTGCCATGATAGTTCATGTTTTGGAGCATGCGATGTGCCATGGGATGTTTATTGTTTAGGACACAAGAAGTGAGTCCATTACTAGATGGGGATGGTGGAGTTATTGATGATGATGACATGGATGAGGATGGGGCTCCTTGAATAGTTATGTAGACATGACGTGTAGTAATGGCACAATCGAGGTTGTGAGATCTTATGGTGATGGTAGCTACTTGTGAAGAGCAATCTTCAATAAGACCCACAATAGAATCATATGAAGGGGATGAATTGACCTTGTTGGTATGGTTATTGTTAGAAGAGAAACTACCTTGACCATGTTGTGGGAATGGATCTTTATATGCTCTCAATTTCTCATTAGATGACTTTGGAGTATGTTCATCTATGGTGACATCTCCTCAAGCTATAAGATCTTGGGTATAGTTCTTAAGCCTCATGCAATTATTTGTTCTATGGCCCTTAATCCTATGAAATTCACAATATTCATTTTCATTGTACCAATGGGGTTAAAGGAATTCTCATCATAAGGTTTAATCTCGGGAAGTTTAATAAGGCCATGATTTACGAGTTTTCAAAAGATGGATTCCGTATGTTCTCCCAAGTTTGTGAATTTACGTCTAGGTCTTAATCCTTGTATAGGATTATTCTTGGGGAGAGTAACATTTTTGTTTGATGATGATGATTGAAGGGCAAATGGGTGGTTTCGGCTATTTTGAACAAGCTTAGAATTCGTGACACTATCATTGACAATGTTTTTATTCCTAGCCCAAAATCATGGTTTTTCATTGGATTGATTATTATTGGAGTCTTTATTTTCTTTGAAGATTTTAACAAGTCCTTTTTCTATTAGGGATTTTTCTATAATTGTACCTTTATTAATGATTTCTTCAAAGGAGTTGACACATTCGACTTGTAAGTGAAAGGCTATTTCCTGCTTTAAGTTTTGAATGAAGAGATTAACAAGTTGTTTCCCAGGAATATTCCAAGGTACTTTGCTAGCAAGATTTATCCAACATTATAGGAAGGTTGTGAGTGTTTCCCAATTTATTTGTTTGGTATTACAAAGCTCAATCATGGATATATCATGTTCAAAATGGGTGAGGAAATTGTTGGCAAGCTCTTTGAAAGTTTTGATACCATGACGGATGTTGGCACCTAGAAAATTTTTATTCCCATTGCACCCATTTTACCCCCAAAACATCTAAAAATCCTATGTAAATTTTTTAACAAAAGCCTCCATTGGATAGAAAATTCAATTCTAAGCAAATTTGCCTTTTGAATCATCTCAAAATTCGTTAAAATGAAAAAGTTATGCTTGATCAAAGTTTGGCCTTTTGTGTTTTTGCCTTGGTCAAAATTGGTTTCTCCCATTAGAATATTTTCTATGTTTTGCCTTTGTTGGCAAATCAGCTTTTTTCGGAACTCATGAACTTTTTTGGAGTTTGGCTTTAAGTCAATTTTCTGATAAGGCAACAACAAAGTAGAGGGGACAATTGGCGGCAAAGAGACAAAGGAAGCAGGCTTGTGGAAAAGTTAAGAGGATGAAGCCCTTTGTCAGCGAATGTTGTTGTTAGCAAACTTGTTAGTTCGCTAATGGTGAGGTTCTCTGATGGTGGATTTTGCTGACAGAGGAAGGAGGCTACAACGATATCAAACTTCTAAGGCATGGAGAAGACATGGGATTGCTTTATCGATGAAGTTGGAGGTTCATGAACCTCCAAGTTCGTTGACGAGTGGTTTGCTCGATGGCTAGTCTCCGATAAGGCTAAGGAAGAGAAAGGCGAGGATTCCAAAGTTTGCACTTCTACAAAGTTGCCGATAAGGAAAAATTGACTAAGGTATGAAAGGAAAAAAGGTGTGCTTGTCGAGGAATCAACGAAGTGCAGAACTAAGTGAAAAGTTCAGGATTTGGTAGGTTCGCCGATATGGCATTTTGCCAACATGGAGAAATGGCTAAGGTAAATATGGTTTTGGCAAAAGGAATTTTACTGGTAAGGAAGAAGCATAAGAAAGGGCCTTGGGTTTGAGAAAATGTAGATTCACCGATAAAGGTGAAGAGATGCGGCGGAGGCTTGGTTTGACAAAAGTAGGATTTGTCGATAAGGCAAATAAGACAAGGAGGAAGCCAAGTTCGTGATTCCTCATTTTTTTCGATAAGGCAAAAGGGGCATAAAAGATGAAGTGAAAATTGGCTAAGGCAAGAAAGGTATCGAAAAATCAGAAGGAGGAGGAACTAGAGAACTAGTTCAAAATTGTGGTAGTTCACCGATAGGCCTTTTCATTGATAAGGTGATAAGAGGGCAAAGGGAGATGAAATAGAAAGTTCAGCAAAAAGCCTTTTTGCTGATAATAAAGAAGTGGTGCCACAACCATTGGTTCTAAAAGTTGCAAGTTTTGCCAATAAAGGCCCTTGGTTCTAAAGTAGTGAGTTTTTCCGACAATATAGATGAAAGGGCAAAATAGCTAGAGTTTGGCAAAAGTGACTTTTACCGATAAAGGCGAAAATAGATGCAAAGGCCTCCAGATTTAGGAAAGTGTGAAATCGCTGATAAGGGAGATAAAAGGGATGAGTTTGGCAAATTAAAGATTTTTTGAGAAGGGGTGAAAATGGCTAGTTCATGAAGATGGGTATTTGCTGACAGGGTAGGTGAAGGAGGTTGAGCTGCAAGAGTTCACAAAATCAGTATTTTGCCGATAACGTAGAATAGTGCCCAGGATGATGTAGGGAAATACAGGAAGGAAAATGACAAAGGCACATAGGTTCCTGAAGAAGAAAATTCACCGACTAAGGGTGAAATAGAGATCAGAGGCAGATAATTAAAAGGAAGACCAAATGTTTTGTAAAGCAAATAATAAATGTAATTGTTTGAAATATTTTAAACACAGTTTAAAATATTTTAGAATAGCATAAAGAGCTTTACATGAGTATTTTGGTGGATTATATTTCAAGCGCTTATCAGCTAGAAAATGTGCCATGATTGCAGGGGATCTGTCAGTTGCAGGTAGATGAAACAATAGATATCTTCAATGCAAAGGGACCAAAATTAAATACAAGGATGAAGTGTCTCAGCAGGAAAATCTTTCTGCAAGTACTTTCATTCCTGAAGGACACCAAGGTGTGTGAAAGGTCTTCTTTCTGATATTCTCAGGGTTGCAAGACGTGGGTTTTCTTCCTAAATGTGTTGATCTTTTGACAGAAGCCATGGGTCTAAATTTAATGCAGTTGTGGTTGCTTGTTGACCAAACCTTCCAACGTCCAGAAGCTACACAATGTGAAATGAATTGCTATATATACATTTTTAAAAGATGTTTTCAGGGTTGGTCTCTAAGGCAATTGATTGTCTAGTCTGCAGTACCTTAAGATAGTTTCAAGGCTTCAAATCAAGCCAGTCTGGGTAGTAAATGGAGAAATGTGTTTCGATGCAACATAGAAATGTATTATAAAGCATATTTTATGCATTGGTTTGTCTCCGTGGCCATTTGTAAAGATTCGAGGGAATGTATAATTGCAGCTGTATGTTTTCCTTCACTACATTTGTTGGTGCGATTGTAATAGAGATTTGATAATGTGTGACAACATTTAAAGTCAATACAAGCTTTGTTTTGAGTCATCTCTTTGTTGCAAATGGGTCTTTGTAGTTTGGTTCTGCATTATTAAGAATTTCCAATATGTGAAATATCATCTGAAAAATGTATGTGAATATATTTTGGTATTTTGTTGACGTCGGTTCAAATCTTTTCTTCCTTCTTAATTACTTATGAATGAGTTGCCCAATAGAGTAGGCAATAGTCCATATTGGAGAGGGATCAAACACTCTTTCAAATTAAAAAAATCATTCACCTGTGGTTCAGGGAAAAACCATTTGTCCTGTGCATGTACATTCGCGTAGTTGAATCAGCTATATAGGGGTTATGTGATAGCTAATTTGTCTTGATCTAGTGATAATTTTGGGGTCATGTGTACATTGGGTATGGCTACGTATGTCTATCTGTATTTTATTTCCTACCTCTAGGAATATCCCTCCTAGGTCTCGTTGATCCTGAAGAGCAGAGGAGTTTACTCACTCTTGTAGTTGGCCAAAATCGTCCAGAACTTCTTGACAAACCTCTTCCTTTCACCCTTACGACAATCCCTAGCCTTGGCGATTTAGGAAAGTTTTAGAGTTTTGTGTTGCTGTTGTTTTGGGAACCAGCATTTTGGCACCGTTGCTGGGGATAGTGATCCTTTGGTTTGAATTTGAAGACCCTTGTTTATAGCCATTGCCAGGTGCATTTTTTTGCTGTGTGTAAGTTGGCAGCCCATCAACTTACACCAACATTGTGACGCTATTGCTAGGGAGTATATCTTTGTAAAATTTTGAAGACCTTTGCAACACACCTTTGGTAACAGTGAGTTTGCAGTGGTGCAATTTGTTGTTGTGGGTAAGTTGGCATCCTGTCAACTTATGCCAACATTTAGGCACCATTGTCGGGGAGTGAATTAAAAGGTTGAAAATTTGAAGACCCCTATAATAGTTAGTTACAGTTGTGCATTATGTTTGGGTAAGTTGGCAGCTTGTCAACTTACGCCAACATTTTGGCGTTGTTGCCAGGGATGATACTACTAGGTTGAATTCAATTGAAGACTCTGCTGGTGAACTGAACCCTAAATCAGTTTGTAGCCTTTAACATCAGTCACATTTCAAGGAATTCCTCTTTGGAAGAGGTGGCGACTCTGCTGTCAAAACAAGAAGTTTGTTACTATTGTACCTTGGTTACTGTTGGTGATTTGAATTCTCCATCTCTATGTGCAGTAGTTGGTGAAAGAAAGGTACACATGGTTTCCTTTTGTAACCAATTCTGACTTCCTCCAAAATAAAAAAGCATTTATTCTATAATGTCTTGTGTCACCCTGCATCGTAGAAATTTTTAACCATGGCTGCTTGGCATGCTAGTACCCCTAGGATAAATACTTCTTGTGCATCATCCTATGTCTCATGCCCTTGCTATTGTGAAGAAGAATATGCTTATGATTCTTATGTTGATGTTTCATCTTATTACTCAGATTGCCCTACATTTTATATTCTTATTTCTCAATCTCAATCACCCCTGCATAATCAAAATGATTATGATATACTATAGTATGAAGTTGATAAAACCAAGTAGCTGTTAGAGTCATTGCTGCAACAAGAAAGGGAATTAGAAAATCAAATTGTGCTACATCAGTCCAGGGTGCAATCCAATGCCCTTCCTATTATTGTCAATAGCTCACTTTTTCGACCTCCTTCCATTGCTAATGATACCACATACAAATAATTGGACCTTTCATGGGTCAATTATGAGAAGCAGTCCATGCCTAATAAGATCTATTGTCATATGCCTTTATTTCATGGGTGTGAAGCTTATGATGGGAAGGCACATGTTCTTGCATTTTTAGATTTCATGGACAGGTTCCAATTTGAGGATGAGGATATGTGGATGAGGTGCTTTGTCAGTTCTCTATGTGGATTGGCAAGGAAATGGCTCGTTGGTTTCCCTGACCATGACTTTGCTTCTTGGGATCATTTGGTGGATGCATTTGAAGACTTTGCAAGTGATTGGACCCTACTCTTCTTGTTCAAGAAATTGAAAGTATCAAAAGCCACAAGGGTGAATCCAGTGTCGATTTTAGCCACCAGTTTGTTGTTGCACTATCCACAGTTCTCTAGAGATGCCTTCAAACCTTCTATTCTAGCTTGCATTAATTTGTTTTTTGAATGTTATGAAGTTGGATTGAGCTCAGAGCAGGAAGATTTGAGGCTGGTGAGTTTGTAGTAGGCTTACCTTGCCCTTGATGCCTTGGTTAAAATGAGAGATGAATATGTTGTTGGGTCATTATCCCCAAGGTGAGTATTGTGAATGATGAGCATGTGGAGGGCAACAATAATGCAGATCAGGTTGAATGTGCTGTCAGGAAAATGAACCCATGCGAGGCAGCATCATATGACAGTTGTGCTGAGAGTGAAGATAGCGTAGGTACCTATCTTCAATTGGATGCATCATCCATTGTTAATGATGATGTTGTTGCTTTGTCTTATGATCCCCAACCTGAAATTAAGGATGGCAATAGCATGTGTGCACCCAATGATAACCAATCTAAGACAGGTGAAGGTGCAAATATTTGTTTTCACATTGAAGACCTTGATGTGGGTTGTGATGCTGGTGATTGCAATATTGGGCAGATGCAGTCTGATAGTGAAGACATGAGCGCAAAGATGTTTGATGCAACATCTCTTAATCATGCAAAGGATGAGTGCAACATATGCACTTCTTTGGATTTGGAAAGGCCAATTCATGGGAGTGATGGATATGATGAATTGTTGTTTGGTGAGCTCCCAGGGTTTGTCCATGATGACAATGATGAGATGGATGGTGTTAAGGATGCTTGTGTGGAAGTCAAGGTGTCTTGTGATTCAAGTGATAATTCTCACACCTCCTCCTCTTTTACTAATGATTTGTATACTAATTGGTTCCAGTTGGATGATCCTATAACTACTGACATCAGTAAGAGCAACTTCCATGATGACTATTTTGTTGCTGATATAGTTAAGCAGGCCACATATAGAATTCTTTGTGATGGTGTGGAGGAGGACAATCTGGTACTTGTATGCAGTAGCAGCCATAATACAGTGAGTTTCCCAGTTGAGATTGAAATAGAGAGGTTGTGGGATGGATGCAATCCATCATTTGAAAAACCTCATTATGATTGTTATGATGATGATGATGATGATGAAGATGTGGATCAGGTTTGTGATCCAAGTGTGGAACAAGACATCAACATGTGTGAAGGTGGTGTGTGCTAACAACTTATTATCCGAGAGTTTGACACTTGTGACTATGAAAGTTTCCATTGTAGTGAAGGTTAGGTGTCTGATGTTGTGGATAATGATGTTGTGCCTAAATTTGAATCTTTTATTTGGGCCCAGTATACACGTAATGATGACATTGGGCAGCAAGATGAATGCCAAGTTGAATATCTACATGTTGCTGCCAAACTTGAAGATATGAATGAGCTGGAATCTTTCTAGTTTGCTCTACAAGATGAAGTGCCTTCTCTTGTGGATCAACAGTGCATTCAGGCACAGTTTTCTTTGCCATGTGAATTGGAGGTATTTTATTTTTCCCTCAATTTGCATGAAGAGGTTAGTAGGTTTGATAGCCTAGCACATGGTAATGGAGGTTTGCCTTCATTTGTCTCTTTTATTGCTGACTTAAGTTTTATTTTTGCACCCCTTGTTGTTGGGAACAAAAATGATATGGATTTGAATAGGTCAAGTACTTGTTTTTTATGGTTGCCTTGCAGCTTTGATTTCATTGATGCAACTGACCTTGGCTCCACAAGCATATGTTGCAGATTAGTGCATGTTGAGGATAGTTTTCATTTGTTGCAGCTGGGTGAAAGATGTAAATTTGGTTTGAGAGAGATCAACTCCTTCTTTTAGCTTGTCTTTGATAGGGACAAGTAGTTGCAACAATTTTGTGCAAGTTTAGCCTACAACGATCTAAAATTTTGATACAGTCTTTAACTATTTGTTTTCCTATATATATGTTTGTAAATACATTTCTGGTGTTTCCCCTATTTGTGTTTTGCTTTTGTTCTTCCTAGAGATCTTAATCCTCGTTGTGACACTGCTTGTCACATGTCCACAACCAGAGCCAGTGTTAGCACCTAGAAAAAGTTTATTCCCATTGTGCCCATTTTTCCCCCCAAAATCCAAAAATCCTTTGCAAATTTCTCAGCAAATACCTCCATTGGATAGAGAATTCAATTCTAAACAACTTTATCTTTTGAACCATCTCAAAATTCCTTAAAATTAAAAAGTTCTGCTTGATCAAAGTTTGGCCTTTTGTGTTTTTGCCTTGGTCAAAATTGGTTTCTCCCCTTAGAATATTTGAACCATATTTTTCCTTTGTCGGAAAATCAGATTTTTTCAAAACTCATGAATTTTTTTAGAGTTTGGATTTTAGCCAGTTCACCGATAATGTGACAGTAAAGCAAAGAGGACAATTGGTGGCAAAGAGACAAAGGAAGCAGGCTTGCAGCAAAGTTAGAGGATGAAGCCCTTTGTCAGCGAATGTTGTTGTTAGTGAACTTGTTAGTTGACTGATGATGAGGTTTGCCGATGGTGGATTTTGCCAATAGAGGAAGGAGGTTGTTGCAGCATAAAATTTCTAAGGCATGAAGAAGACATGGGATTACTTAGTCGACAAAGTTGGAGGTTAACGAACCTCCAAGTTCTCTGATGAGTGGTTTGCCCAATGGCTAGTTTACTGATAAGGCTAAGGAAGAGAAAGGCGAGGCTTCCAAAGTTTGCAATTACACAAAGTTGTTGATAAGGCAAAATTGACTAAGGCATGAAAGGAAAAAAGGTGTGCTTGTCGCCCGCACCGGGGAATTGGTGAAGTGCCAAACTAAGTGAAAAGTTCAAGATTTGGTAGGTTCGCTAATATGGCATTTTGCCGACATGGAGAAATGGCTAAGTTAAAGATGGTTCGGCAAAAGGCACTTTTGCCGATAAGGAAGAAGCACAAGAAAGGGCCTTGGGTTTGAGAAAATGCAAATTCACCGGTAAAGGTGAAGAGATGTGGCAGAGGCTTGGTTCAACAAAAGTAGGATTTGTTGATAAGGCAAATAAGACAAGGGGCATAAAAGATGAAGTGAAAATTGGCTAAGGCAAGAAAGGTATCAAAAAATTGGAAGGAGGAACTAGCGAACTAGTTCAAAATTGTGGCAGTTCGCTGATAGGCCTTTTCACCGACAAGGCGATAAGAGGGCAAAAGGGAGATGAAATAGAAAGTTCAGCAAAAATCCTTTTTTCTAATAATAAAGAAGTGGCGCCACAACCATTGGTTCTAAAAGGTGTAGGTTTTGCCGATAAAGGCCCTTGGTTCTGAAAGGGTGAGTTTTGCCAACAATGCAGATGAAAGGGCAAAACAGCTAGAGTTTGGCAAAAGTGACTTTTGTCGATAAAGGTAGAAACAGATGCAAAGGCCTCCAGGTTCAGGAAAGTGTGAAATTGCTGATAAGGGTGATAAAAGGGATGTGTTTGGCAAATTAAAGATTTGCCAACACAGGGTGAAAATGGCTAGTTCATGAAGATGGGTATTTGCTGACAGGGTAGGTAAAGGAGGTTGCACTGCAAGAGTTCACGAAATCAATATTTTGCTAATAAGGTAGAATAGTGCTCAGTATGATGCAAGGAAATACAAGAAGGAAAATGACAAAGGCACAGAGGTTCCTAAAGATGAAGATTCGCCAACTAAGGGCGAAATAGAGATTAGAGGCAGAAAATTAAAAGGAAGACCAAATGTTTTGTAAAGAAAATAATAAATGTAATTGTTTGAAATATTTTAAACATGGTTTAACATATTTTAGAATAGCGTAAAGAAATTTACATGAGCATTTTGGTGGATCATATTTCAAGTACCTATCTACCTGAAAATGCTCCATGATTGCAGGTGATCTGTCAATTGTAGGCAGATAAAACAATATATATCTTCAATGCAAAGGGACCAGAATTAAATGCAAGGATGAAGTGTCTCAATAGGCAAATATTTCTATAGGTACTTTCATTCGTGAAGGATGCCAAGGCATGTGAAAGGTCTTCTTTCTGACATTCTCAGGGTTGCAAGGCGTGGAATTTCTTCCCAAACGTGCTAATCTTCTGATAGAGGCCATGGGCCTGAATTTAATGTAGTTGTGGTTGCTTGTTCACCAAAGCTTCCAACCTCTAGAAGTTGCACAGTGTGAAATGAATTGCTATATATACATTTTTAAAAGATGTTTTTAGGGTTGGTCTTTGAGCCAATTGTCTGGTCAGTCGTGCCTCGAGATAGTTTCAAGGCTTCAAATCAAGCCAGTCCGGGTAGTAAATGGAGAAATGTGTTTTGATGCAGTGTAGGAATGTATTGTTAAGCATATTTTATGCATTGGTATGTCTCCATGGCTATTTGTAAAGATTCAAGGGAATGTATAATCATAGTTTTATGTTTTCCTTCACCACATTTGTTGGTGCAATTATAATAGAGATTTGATAATTTGTGACATTATTTAAAGTCAATACAATCTTTGTTTTGAGTCATCTCTTTGTTGGAAAAGGGTCTTTGTAATTTGGTTCTGGATTATTAAGAATGTCCAATATGTGAAATATCATTTGAGAAATGTATGTGAATACATTTTGTTATTCTATTGATGTTGGTTCAAATGTTTTCTTCCTTCTTTATTGCTTACAATTCAGTTGCCCAATAGAGTAGGCATCAGTCCATATTGGAGACGGGTCAAACACTCTTTCAAATTAAACAAATCATTCACCTGTGGTTTAGGGAAAAAACCATTTTTACTATGCATGTACATTCACGCAGTTGAATTAGCTATATAGGGGTTATGTGATAGCTAATTTGTCTTGATCTAGTGATAGTTTTGGGATCAAGTTTACATTGGGTATGGCTGCGTATGTCTATTTGTATTTCATTTCATGCCTCTAGGAATATCTCTCCTAGGTCTAGCTGATCCTGAAGAGAAGAGGAGTTTACCCACTCCTATAGTTGGCCAAAATTGCCCAGAACTTGTTGACAAACCTCTTCCTTTCACCCTAATCACAATCCCTGGCCTCGATGATTTAGGAAAGTTTTAGAGTTTTGTGTTTCTGTTATTTGAGAACCATAATTTTGGCATTGTTGCCAGGGATAGTGATCCTTTGGTTTAGATTTGAAGACCCCTTTTTGCAGCTATTTCCAGGTGCAGTTTGTTGTTGTGTGTAAGTTGGAAGCTCGTCAACTTATGCCAACATTTTGGTGCCTTTGCTGAGGAGTATATCTTTGTAAAATTTTGAAGACCTTTGCAACACGCCTTTGGTAACAGTGAGTTTGCAGTGGCACAATTTGTTGCTGTGGGTAAGTTGGCAGCCCGTCAACTTATGCCAACATTTTGGTGCCATTGCCCAGGAGTTAATTAAAAGGTTGAAAATTTAAAGAGCCCTATAACAATCAGTTTACAGTTGTGCATTATGTTTGGGTAATTTGGTAGCCCATCAACTTATGCCAACATTTTGGTGTCGTTGTCGGGGATGATACTATTAGGTTGAAATCAATTGAAGACTCTACTGGTGAGATGAACCCAAAATTAGTTTGTAGCTTTGAAGATCAGTCACACTTCAAGGAATTCCTCTTTGGAAGAGGTGGCGACTTTGCTGTCAGAATAAGAAGTTTGTTATTGATGTACCTTGGTTGTTATTGGTGATTTGAATGCTCCATCTTAGTGTATAGCAGCTGGTGAAAGAAAGGTACACATGGTTCCCTTTTGTAACCATTTTTGACTTCCTCTAAAATAAAAAATCATTGATTCTATTATGTCTTGTGTCGCCCTGCATGGTAGAAATTTTTAGCCATGGCTTCTTGGCATGCTAGTGCCCTTAGGATAGATCCTTCTTGTGCATCATCTCGTGTCTCGTGCCCTAGCTATTGTGAAGATGAAGATGCTTATGATTCTTATGATGATGCTTCATCTTATTACTCAGCTTGCCCTACATTTTATATTCCTATTTCTCAATGTCAATGACCCTTGCATAATCAAAATGATTTTGATAGACTACAGTATGAAGTTGATAAAACCATGCAGTTGTTAGAGTCATTGCTGCAACAAGAAAGGGAATTAGAAAATCAAATTGTGCTACGTCAGTCCAGGGCGTAATTCAGTACCCTTCCTGTTATTGTCAATAGCTCACTTTTTTGGCCTCCTTCCATTGCTAATGATACCACATACAAACAACTAGACCTTTCATGGGTTAATTATGAGATTATGAGAAGCAAGGCATGCCCAATAAGATATTTTGTCAGATGCCTTTATTTGATGGGTGTGAAGCTTATGATGGGAAGGCACATGTTCTTCCACTTTTTAGATTTCATGGACAGGTTCCAATTTGAGGATGAGGATATGTGGATGAGGTTCTTTGTCAGATCTTTGTGTGGATTGATAAGGAAATGGCTCGTTAGTTTCCCTGACCATTACTTTGCTTCTTGGGATAATTTGTTGGATGCATTTGAAGACTTTGCAAGCGGCTTGGACCCTTCTCTTCTTGTTTAAGAACTTGAAAGTATCAAAAGCCATGAGGGTGAATCTAGTGTGGATTTTAGTCACTAGTTTGCTGCTGCACTGTCCAGAGTTCTAGATGTCTTCAAACCTTCTATTCCAGCTTGCATTAATTTATTTTTTGAATCTTATGAAGTTGGATTGAGCTCAGTACAGGAAGATTTGTAGATGGTGAGTTTGCAGCAAGCTTACCTTGCCCTGGATGCCTTGGTTAAAATGAGAGATAAATATGTTGTTGGGTCATTATCCCCCAAGGTGAGTATTGTGAATGATAAGCATGTGGAGGGCAACAATAATGTAGATCACATTGAATGTGTTGTCAGGAAAATGAACTAATGCAAGGAAGCATCATATGATAGTTGTGTTGAGAGTGGAGATAGTGTAGCTACTTATCTTTAATTGGATGCATCATCCATTGTGGATGATGATGTTGTTGCTTTGTCTTATGATCCCCAACCTAAAATTAAGGATGGCGGTAGCATGTGTGTACCCAATGATACTGATCTGAGAAGGTGCAAATATTTGTTTTCACATTGAAGGTGCAATGTAAGACTGATGATGAAAGCGAAAGTTCGCCAAGTGACAAAATGCAAAATGGTACAGTCAGAAGTCAAATGTTTCAAAATAGAAAAGGAGGACAATACACTGGGAATGTTGTCAATACTTGAAATGGTTAATTCCCTAAATGCATGCCATGATTGCAAGGATACACAAGTTGATTTATATCCAGCATTTAATGAGCCTGTAGAATAGTGATGTGTAGGTGGATTGGCGTAGTAAAACTCTTCAATGCATTAAGGACAAATCTAAGAAATTAATGTTGTAGGTGGCAGGTAAAGGTTAGAAGCTTCCCTCTTTATTGCTCAGGGTACATTTGGAGTGCAAGTGATCTTTGGCAGATTGATTGCAGAGGCAACAAAACATGGGTCTCAATCCCAACATGCAAGTCAACTAACAGATTGCAATTGGACTTCAATGCAACATGAGTGTAGTCCTTCTCAGGATGTGGCACCTGGGAGATTGTAGTTAGTTTTGAATCGAATGCTATATATGCATTCTTTTCAGTCATGTTAAGGGTTTGTCATTTTGGCATTTTCTCAATAGGGTTGTGAGCTCTATGAGGTAGATTAAGAAAGGATATTATACAGACTATGTTTATACATGAATCAATCATGAAATGTATGTAATACAATTCAAATCTTTGTATCAGATTTTTTCTCCACTACTATAGGCATTTTTCTTAGTAAACTGTAATCGCAGTTACAGTTTACTTTTACCACATTTCGTGGTATGATTGTAAGCTTTGATTTGATGAATGTGACAATTCTTAATTCATTCCCAAGCTTTGTGAATGATCATTTCAATATTGCATAGGGAAAAATGTGGTATGGTGTGTGATTTGTAAGTATTTTTAGTAATTTGGTAGTGATTTCTTTGCATTTGATACGTCAAGCAGGCAGTTATACTCTTTTATATGATTGTTTTCCTCTATTTTATATTAGACTCTATAGCCCAATGGATAGGCATCAATCTGAGTAGCCTTAGATCACCCATCTTCAAAACAAAAACTACACATCTTATTTTTAGAAGCATAAGTAGTCTTAATGCATCCTCATTGTATAAGATTGCATTTATCAGCTATATAGGGGACATACACCAACCATCTTTGCTTATTTCAGTGACAGATTTGGGGCTAAGAGAGTAATATGGGTTTAATTATTCTTATTTTAGTTGTTCATCTGGTTTGATTTTAAAACCTACTCAGGTATAATACCACTTGGAATATCCCTCTAGAGTTTAAGCTAAGCTCGAAGAGCAGAAGAGTTTACCTGCTTCTATAGTTAGGCAAAATTGCCCAAAAGTTGTTGACAAAACTCTTCTTTTCACCCTAACGACAATCCCTAGCCTTGGTGATTTTGGAAAGTTATAGAGTTTTGTGTTACTATTATTTTGAGAACCAACAAGGAAGATGGGAAAACCATTCGATGGCTTGGCCTCTAAGACTATGAGGGAAAAGTCTCATCAAGTAAGTATCATCATGTATGCTATGTCTATGCATGATATGCAGATTTCTCTTAGATGGTCTCTAGGATCACCCTTTCCTTTATATTTATCAAATTTTAGAATTTCATAGTTTGGAGGAAACAGGGTCATGACTAGAGATTTGTCGAATGAATATGGACAAATATCTTCAAAGGTGTATTTCTTCTTTCTTTCCCCTTTTTGTTTGTCGTCAAGCATTTATTTTGTAGACACTTGAAAATGTCTCGACCTTGCAAGCCATTTTCCTACACCAACCACACTACTAATTACCCCTTTCACTAATTAATTAAATAAAAATAAAGTTATTTAATTAATTAACCCTAAGTCAACTCTAATCCTCAAGCAACCCTAGCCATTGATCTAAACTTTCAATCCTAACCCTCCATCCTTCTACCAAAAATCTATAAATAGAGTCGTCATCTAAGCCATTTTCATCACATCTTCTTGGCATCCTTACTATGCCAAAATTTCTATCTTCTCCTCTAATCTCATCTCATTGCAAGTTAATTATGCCAAAATACATCCTCAAATCATCTCATCAGAACCTTATTATGCCAAAATTATGTTCAATTTGAGAGCAATCCACATCCATTATTCACATTTGGGTAAACTAGGAGGACTTTGGGTGCACTTCTCCTCAACCTTATCAAGGAGTGAGGGAGATTCAAGGTCTTGTAAGGTATAATGTTTCATTTTTATCTTTCCTTTCATGTTATTTGAGTCCTTAAATCTATTTCATCTTCATTCAATGACACGCTCGGTGGGACCCCTAGTCCTAGACTAACCTTTTTTTTAAGTGTTTTTGGAAGATTTTTGACATGTAGGTCAAATTTAGTGCAATCTGTTCTTGCAGTTGCACCTTTTGTTCGCAGTTCAGTGCCTTTTGTGCCTATTTTAGAGCCATCTGCTGGTTTGTCAGTGCCATCAATTCCTCTATCAACATAGTCAGGTGCTGCTTTAGTGCCTTCTGAGCCTATGTTAGTGCTTTTTAACATGGCAGTATCAAAATTTTTTGTTTAAAAAATGCTTTAATCTCTAATTTCTTTTATTGACTACTATGTGTAGGTTCTGGTTTTCTCATTTAAAAGAGTTTTATAGGCCTTGAGTTGTTAAAATACCACTTTGTCTAACCTATTTTGCAAAACACTTAGGCTAACTTTATCTTGCACATTTGACATTGTAGCTCTGTTTGGGTTCAAGGACTACTACATAACCTTGCTAGACTAACTTTGTAGGTCTTCTAACGCCCTGTTTGATCATTTGGTGTGAAAAGAATCTTTGTTTTTGTGCAAGTCATCCATATTCTACCATTTTAGCACCTTCAACACCCAAAATTGCACCCTCAGTTCTGTGACAGACGATAGATAGGTATAAATTTCCTTTTTCACTGGTTTAGCACATTCTGTAACTATCATAGCACATTTAGTCTCTGTTGTAGCACTTTTAGACTTTGTTTTAGCACCATTAGTTCTCTGTTCAACACTTTTCATCTTTGTTTTAGCATAGATAGTTTCTATTTTAGCACCATTTGCTCTCTGTTTAGCACAATCTATTTGTCTTTCAACACATATCTTCTCTGTTTTAGCACCATTTTTCTGACAGAGTTTGTAGGTCTGTGCAAGGGTCTAACTTATTTGTGAATGTACTAAGAATGTTTTTCCAAGATCTATTTATCAAGCTACTAACTTATTTGGTGCAGATTCGCTGTTAAAGTGTGTTTTTACCACTAGTTGTATAGTTACACTAAAGTTAGAGTAGGGAAATTTATCTTGTTTGCTTGTAGACGTATGCTCTCCCCTCGCACCTTAGGGTGATCTTGGGGATAACAAGTCTACTTGCAAACTTTCTTTTCTTTTAAGTGTATCCTGAAGGGGTTACCTTTTTTGCTTATGCTCTCCCATCATGCTTGGTGCGATCTTGGGTGATCGAAATCAAGGGGTACTTTCTTCTTTTAGGCCTGCTTGGGGATTTCATCACTCCAAGGGATGACCTCAACCATGTGTACCAGTGGGGTATATCAAAGGGGGGGGAAGGAAACTTGTACTCCAATCTAGTTCCGTTGTCATTGGAACAGCCTTGGGGCCTTGGGTGAATTAAGAAACAATCTAACCCTATAAAATGAAAAGGAAGATCCTAAGCCTAGTTCCAAATAGAATTGGGTTTAGGGGAACCAACAAAAATAACAAGAAAATGAAGGAAACAACAATAAATGAAATAAAAATAAAAACAAGACAAGAAAACAAAATAAGAAAAACAAAAATGAAACAAAACCTACCTCAAAATCGTGAAGCAGAAGAAATGGAGGTAGGAGAAGATTGGTGGTACGACATCCCAAAAGCCCAGACAAAGAATTCATCCACAAAATTTGTAAGTGCAACAACAAATCAAGTCACTTAGGAAGAGAATATGCCAAGGCAAGTTCTTAGCTCAAAACTTTGGGATTTTGAATGCAATGCATGAAGAAATTGGCTAAAATCAATTAAATACCAAGGTATTAAATTAATTTGTGTGCCAATAATGCTGATAGCACGGTGGGAAGTGACAAGTCGAGAGGAACTCAATATTCGGAATTAGGTCTCGAGGATCTCAAGTTCCTTGGAACTAGGAAAGTCTGATGATGAAACAAAGAAAAAAGAAGAAGGCCAAGCGAGAATCAGATGTCTAGGAGGAATAGGAACTTTTGGACAAAGTTTGAAGGTGCAAAGAACCTCCAAAAGTCTGAACTTCTGGAACAAAGGAAAGGTCGGGAACTCAGTCAAGACCTGGGATCCCGAGGTTTTGGAAAACCCCAACACTTGAAGAAAAGGTCTCAAATCCAAGAAAATAAGGCTGAAAACCAAAACAAAAGGAAAAAAATAAAAGACCCAAAAAGGGGTCAAAACACAAAACACTTAACAAAAGAGAACAAAGAAACAAGAAAAACAAACAAAAGGGAGGGGTTCCTCAATTTCCAAGCAAAATATGGGGCCTGTATGCAAGGCATTATAGTAGTCACATGCTCATTCTCATTTTTCATGGTGATTGGTCCAGTTACCATTGAATGGAATGAAGTGAATTAGACTTTTAGCAGACAACATAAAGATGATGGTCAACTATGAGGATCGAATTAATTGTGAAAACATATGGATCTAAATTTATAACACTAGTTCTTTATGTATAACTAAGTAAGTCAGTAGCTGAAACCATTTAAGTGACTTTATCCTGAAATCCATAGTATTTGAACACAACCTAAATATTTAAAATACAACTTAAATACAATCTAAATATTTAAAATACAAATTAAATTCCATCCAACACACCACTATGGTCCCTTTCCCCTAATATCTCCCCTAATAAATGACATTAGACAAAAGACCCAATTTTATACAAAAGAACACATTTCATATAAATAAATTTAAAAATAAATATAAAAAAAATATATGTAATAGATAAAAAGTGACATAAAAGGCCCAACTTTATAATAAATGATATAATTATACAAGACACAAATTTCACTATTGCACAATGGTTAAAGGTAGTCGAGACACTTAGAATTTCATAGAGAGCGAACCCCTCCTCGATTGGAAAGGAGCCAACTGTAAAAATTGTTTTTCGACCGCAAATTTCTCATCAACAATAAGTGGAGAAAAAGATTGCAACGGCATGGAACGGTACAATAGCACTTTGATATCTTGACTCTGAATGTATAATGGCTTCTAACGTGTAAGAACAGGGCTAAATTTAAAATTAGTAAGTGAACAGGATTCAATAGGATACAGAACTGGTAGATTTCGGTACTTGCACGACAGTAGTTGCACCTACTTAAATGGTTTCAGCTACTCACTGACTTAGTAACACATAAAGGACTAGCTTATAAATTAGATGCATACGCTTTCACAGCTAATTCTATCCTCATAATTGACCATCATCTTTATTCTGATTCCCTTCATTCCATTCAATGGCAGCTGGACTAATCACCATGAAAAATGAGAATGAGCATGTCAGTCCCATGGGAGAGATTTTCAACACTTCCTCATTTGACATGTGCATCCATGTCGTTTCTGAGCTCGACAAACGAGTGGACATCTCTTACGCTAAGAAAGCCATCGGGGAAATCCTTCTCTCTCGAAGCCCGCGGTTCTCCTGTATTGTGGTAAAGCTCTTTCTTCTGTATCTAAAAACCATTTTCATGTTTATCCAAAAAAAAAAAAAAATCAAATTCATGTTTTGTTTGATGCGTGGTTGCAGACTAAGAATGAGAAGGGAGTGCTGCAATGGCAAGCAACGAAAGTGAATATGGACGACCATGTATTTGTTGCAGAATTTCCCGGTGGTCATGCGGTATACGATAAGTTTGTGGAGGACAATATTTCTGATATGCATTTGAGAAAACTTTCTCTTTCTCGCCCTCTTTGGGAATTCCACTTCCTTAACTACAAAACCACAAAGGGAGAAGCTACAGTCGTTCTAAATTTACATCATATGCTGGGAGACGGTATTTCCCTCATGTCTTTAGCGATAGCCTGCTCTACCAAAGCCAATAATCCCACACCTCCACCAAGCGTTACTGTCTCTTCCCAACAGACACAGCCTCCTGCACAAATTCATGAAAGTTCATACACTGGTTGGTTTGGCTTTAAGTTCATGAACAGAATATGGCATCTGCTGTTCAGACTACTTGTTGTAATGTATTGCACTTTGCACGATATTATTGCTAGTTTTCTACGTTTGACATGGATGGAGGATAGCAGGTTCCCTATTCGAGGATCTCCTGGTGTAGAGATGTTACCTAAAGTTATGGCATCTGCCACCTTACCCCTAGAAGATATTAGAAAAATAAAGAATCATGTTCGAGGGGTACGTAACTGCTCTTACTTAAAGATTTCTGCTAGCCTTGTTTCTTTGTATTATAATTTCAGCTTCGATTTGTGAATTTGATGGTGATTTTGATATTATTATGATAACAGAGCGTGAATGATGTGATAATGGGTGTGGTATTCTGCGGGTTTCGACGCTTCTGTCAGATGGTCCTCCCTGGTCTGGCTGCTAACCAAATAACTCTTTCTCCTTTTGTATTTGATCTAAAAAACTTTCAAACTCACTCAAAATCGTTGTTTCAACGTATGCAGACCCAAAGCAAATGGAGAATTTAAGAGTAACAGCTCTCGGTCTGATGAGCTTGAGATCGCCTGGTTTAAAGGTTCTGTTAACATTTTTTTTCATAGTTTCCTTACCTTCTAGCTTTCTTTATTTTCATTAGGCTGTGTACTTTCTTTTGTTACACTCTATTTAAACATCATCCACTTCACTGGTCAAATGGTCAATAACAAATTTACATCTCATTCACAACAAAAAGTGGTAAGTATTTGTCCTATTTTTATTGACATTGACTGCTCAAATAAATGATGTTTAAGAATAGCCTTCAATTGTTTATTTTGCTACTGCCTTTGTCTAATAGTCTTGGAAGACATTAGTTTTTATGAAAGGATAAATGTTGCTTAAATAGTCAATACTTCTATTTGTGCTGCTCAATTACTCTCTAAGGGAGTTGATAGCACGCTTTTTTTTCACATTGGTTAAAATAAAATTGGAAGTTATAAGATCTCAGGAGAATTTAATTGTGTAGTTTCGAGTCAATCAATTATTGTTGATTTATATAAAATGTGGACCATTAAAATTTGATGGTGGAGGAGACAAACAAACATAACACACAAATATAGAATTGTCTGAAATATCTAGAGTGCTACAACACTCAACTATTTATTGATCACTTAATTAAAAAATCTTACAAATTGTCTTTATTTATAGAAGTGTTCCAACATGATACCACATGATACCAGTACATTGTGTTTATTGTTTTTGCAATGATTAAAACAAACTTTGCAAAAATGTCTTTGGCTTTATTCCCTTTAGTAGTGGCCTGGGTGATTCCTTCCTTTGGAATGATCTGCAACTTGATAAAATAAGGCAGCGGCCTTTTTCTTCGACCTCCTTCAATAGTACTTTGTATTGTCTTCAGACAAAAATGAGACTCCTTTAAGCATTTTGATGTGCTGTTATATAATCAGCGGCTATAATTTTTTTTGGCATCTTCTTCAAATCTTCTCTATGACTTCAGTCAGAGGTTGCATCTTTATACAGCCTTGGGCTGACACAAATAAAAAATTTGAGCTTCCTTTTGTTTGCTTCAGCTACAGCTTCTATCACAACAGAATCGGCCCTGTTGCAGCCTATAAAATTGACTGTTTTATCTCTTACTTTTCCTCCTTAGCATACTTTCCCGAACACAATCAACCTCGAATACTGCAAACAAAGTCAATCTAACGGAACCTCACTCTGATACCACTTTATTGGTGCAGGAGACAGACAAACACAACACAAATATTGAATACACATAAATACAGAATTGCCTAGAATGTAGAAACTGCTGTTGCACTCATTTATTCAATAAAAAATCTTACAAATTGCTTCTATTTATAGAGCTCTTAACCTTCACAACATGATACTATTACATTGCATTTTATCCAAAAACTTTCTTATCCATGTGGAAACTTTCTAATAAGACACTTCTTAACTTTCTTATCCACGTGGAAACTTTCTAATAAGACACTTCTTAACTTCTCTAGAATCTTCTAATTATAACATTATCTTTTATTTAATTACAATTAATATTAGTGATTTATTGGCCTAGACAATTCAATTCTCACATATCACTGTAACTTCTCTAGAATCTTCTAATTATAACATTATCTTTTATTTAATTACAATTAATATTAGTGATTTATTGGCCTAGACAATTCAATTCTCACATATCACTGTATAATTTAATATATCTCACATAGCACTGTATAATTTAATATACTACACTAACACTGCCAAGAAAAACTCTAGGATTAAAAAGAGGTTACATGGTGAGACAAAAATATTTATGTTTGTACTAAAATCCCTAAAAAAATATATATACCAGTGTCCTTAGGTGAAATGATAAAGCTGTTCTGTTTTACTTTGTTTGATAAAGTAAACTTGGTGCAGACTCTGGAAGAGATGACAAGATCCGGAACGGGATCTCCCTGGGGAAACCGGTTTGGATTTTTACAGCTGCCAGTACCCATGAAAGAGTTGGAGAACCCTCTGGAGTACGTCCGACGGGCAAAGCATGTGATAGATAAGAAGAAAATGTCGCGGGCATTATTTCTAACCAACAAAGTGATAAACTACATTACAAGATTCAGAGGCCCTAAGGTAGGTATTGTACTTCATAGGTACGTAACCACTTAAGAGATACGGCCCCTGACAACAAAAAAATATGGTCTTACTTTTTAATTTGTTTTTGGCATAGATTACAGCTAAAGCTCTGTACAATACGTTGGCCAATACTACGCTTACCGTAACGAATCTGAATGGCCCTGCAGAGAAGATGATGTTGGCGGGATACGAAGTTAGAAGTGCGTTTTTTTCGGTGTCAGGTGTTCCTCAGGTGAATAGATTGTGTATACAACTAAGCTTACTGTAAGTCGCTGGACATTTATTTATTTTTAACAGAGGTATTAATACATAGGTGTCTTTGTTTATGCAGACTATTCTTGTGACCTGTATGAGCTACGCAGACAATATTAGAATGCAAGTGATCACAACAAAGGGTTATGTGGACGCAAACAAGCTTTCTAAATGCTTTGAGGATGCATTTGTGGAGATCAAAGATGCCTAATATAAGAAAAATTGATAGGCATTTGCTTTTTTTCTTTGCATAGCTTAAAAATGCTAGCATTTGATCGGACAGCTTCGCTATTTATTTTTCATACATATTTCAAGTTTAAATAAATAAGAAATACGCCATTTTATTCAGTATAGCAAGTCGTCTTATTATATTTTGAGGAATGTTGGATTTCGAATATTATTTAAATGTTCGCAAAGCTACTTGTATTTAGTTGCTGAACTTATCAAGCCTGGTATTTTACTAATGGTGAGTAAAATGGTTGAAATTGCATATCAATATTATTTTTCATTTAGTTTTGAATATGTTTTGATGGAATGTTTTAGTATAATTACATATTTATAAGTTACATGTTTTGTGTTAGATGTTCATGCTTCAATATTTATTTTTCACACTTTTCATTTATGTACATTATTACATATTTGTTATTTATTGTATTCATATTTGCACTCACTTTCATATATTTGATTCTTGTTTTGAACTTGTCTTTTTCTTTACTTGGTTCATTTTTGTATGGCTCAAGATTGATGTGGTTCAATCTCATGGAGTGTGAAATTAAATCCTTTATTTGAACATTTGATTTTTGAATCTCAACTTTCTTGCTCGCTTTTTCTAATACAATGTGTTGACATAGACATATGTTTGTGCCACTTATTGTTATGTCTTGGTATTAGAATTTGCAGAATCTATAAGATGATTGCTAATCACAAATTTGAAGTAAATTGGAAGTCAATATGACAAGTACATATAGCCTTGAGCAACCTTGAGTTAATGGGAGTCAATCGTATAACTTAAGGAGATCTCAAGTAGATGTGGCAAGCTAAGTGGAGTGAAAGAGTTCGAAGGACTCTTCATAACTGCCACACACCCAGCTAAGGTGTCTTATGCCATGTGCATAAAATGAGGCTTCCAAATGAGGCCAAATGAAATGTGTACACTAATACCCCCCCTTAAGCACAACTTAGGTGGGTGTAAAAGATGGGTCCCGGCAACAAGGCCTGATGAGGTACCCATGTACAAAAAAACTCTCATAAGTGGAGAAAGGTAGAAAATCCAATGGGAAAAAAACTACCCCCCAAAAGAGAAAAAACAAGAAAGTGTACTAGACACTTTACAAAATACCCGAAGGTGATAATCCTGCTGTAAAGAATCTCTGGAAGCCTTCTATGAAGCAACTCTGAACTCTGATGTAGCAATAGGTGATGATGATGTTGTAGTGGAAGTGTTTGTGACACATCTCAATACAATGCAGGAAAAATGTTGAAGAATGATGGATTAGTGGAAGTGATCTTGACATATCTCTGTGGAAGTGCTCTTGGCACAACTTGGAAATGCACTCGACACACCTCTATGAACCCCCCCATAATTCACTATTTTTATCCCAATATTATTTGCGGCACTTTATAAATTAGTGCATGAATAACCCCCACAAATGCTTTCCCTCTGCCACATTCATTGCAAAAAAAACTTTGTTTTTACAAATTTTTAACTATGGCTAAAGTTCACCTACCCTTTAATTTCTTACATTAACAAAATGCATACTTTTGCAATGAATAGTGCCACATTTCATGACAAAAACATTGACCATCGTAGCAGTTTGAATGTTGTTGCAAAACGTGCCAAAAACCTCATGTATTCGCGCGTATTGAACAGGGCGAACAGGGTGATTGAATGCGGGCTTGATGGCAGGGTTGTTGGGGCCTGATTGAGGGCAAAATGAGGGTGATCTGACTGCGATTTCACGGCAAAATCGAGGGGAGTGAGGCAAAATCCACGCTTGTTTGGTGATTGTTGTATGGACACCTCTCTATGGCGTCGAACTTCCTTGCAGGCCCAATGTTGGGCGATATACCGCCACTAAAGACCTCTACAGAGCCCTTTGAATGGGCATTGGAGATTGAAGTCACCCCAAAGCTTCTATTTGCCAGCATCTACTGCAACCAAGACTGCAATCATGAGACAACCAAATGGCGAGAGGAGATAAGACTGCCACATCAAATCGTGATCTGCACTTTCAATGGAGACCTGATGGTGACACTGTGTGAAGATGATGAGCAGAAGAAAGAAAAAAAAACAGAGTCCCGATCCAAAGGAGGATCACTCCAGGGAGTAGAATGTCTGAGAGCTGGCTGAGGACGGATTCAAAGCACGCAAGCCTGAAACAAAGCATATAGAGGTGAAATGAATCAAGCCTCAAACAAAGCATATATGGGCGAGACTTGCAGGTTTTGGAGAGGCCAAATGCCAAGCACAGGGATTTCGACCCTCTATTGGCTTCGAATAAGCACCACACACCAAACGAACTTGACGAATCATGCCTTCCTCAGTCACCTTTTTGGACACCACAATGCAAATTCTCCACTCTGCCCTCTATAAATCAGCCTCCACTTGCTGATCTTTGTGGGTACACACACAGAGATCGAAAGCCGATCCTCCAGATTAAAATGTTGACCTTAGATAGAGAAATCTTCAACAAAATAAAACCACTAGCAGACAAAGTGGTAGATTTGGCAAATGACTCAGTCGAGGAAATAATGTTTGTGCAGGCCAAACAGAGAATGAGTCCCTGAATGGGACGTTGAATCTGCAAGGGCCCGAAGTGGACTCGAGATCCACAAAACACAAGTGGTCACTGGATGAAACCCTTGACCCAGGAAGATGCAAGCAGGCCGAGAGGCCAGAAAATGAACTCCTAAATCTCAAAATTTCAGCAGAGATCTACAGAAAAGTTGATTTTGAAAAAAAAAATTGCATATTCAACAAATATTTGTCAAAATAGGGGAATTTTTGCCTCCAATTGAATCAGCAATCGAACTTTCCTACTCTGATACCATATTAGAATTTGCAGAATCTATAAGATGATTGCTAATCACAAATTTGAAGTAAATTGGAAGTCAATATGACAAGTACATATAGCCTTGAGCAACCTTGAGTTAATGGGAGTCAATCCCATAACTTAAGGAGATCTCAAGTAGATGTGGCAAGCTAAGTGGAGTGAAAGAGTTCGAAGGACTCTTCATAACTGCCACACACCCAGCTGAGGTGTCTTATGCCATGTGCATAAAATGAGGCTTCCAAATGAGGCCAAATGAAATGTGTACACTAATACTTGGTATTTAAAGACATTTGTTTTGTGCAGTTAATTCATATGTGAATACATGGGGAAAAACAAAGAGCAATCATTCTAGGAAACATTTAGAACTTAGAAATAACACATTGCATTAGAACCATACGTGCCATCTATGCATTTGTCAATGATGTCTACAATTGTTTGTTCAAAGCTTTAAAGCTAGTATGTACAAGGGATTGGCCAAGGAGAACTTAACCCTCACGATTTGATAATCTCTTCTAAGATGTTTGTAACCATTGCTTTGATAGATTTAAACACAGAAGGTGAAGGCAAATAGATATCTAGATGCATACATTTTGTCAATTCATTCTTGTGTGGATAGATTAATTTTTGTGCTTCAAATCAAGGTTGTCAATCCATTCTTGCAACCAAGTTCATTTTCATGCATTAGATGAAGGTCACGGTGCTCGGGTTCAAGCCTACAGAACTTGGATTAGAACCACATTGAATTTTGAGCTTGCAAAAAGATCAAGACATCTTCTAGATTGAGAGCATCATTTTTTTTACTTGTGACAATTGATTCTAGCTCGACATTAGCAATGTCTCTTCATCATTATTGCTAACTTGTGAATTGATGGGTGTCTACCTAAATTTGAAATTGAATATTGAAAATATGAAAGAGTCAAATGATTATTTATTTTTCAAACATATTCTAGCGGTAAGGTGGTAGATGCCATAACTTAAGGCAACATCTCTACACCAGAAGGTCCTCGAATAGGGAACTTGTTATCCTCCATCCATGCCAAACATACAAAACTAGTAATATGGTAATGCAATACATCATGGCCACAATTGTGAAGAGCAAATTGTTGAGTTTAAAGTGCATATCAAAATAGAACAACAATAAAACATCAAATAGAACAAATAGAATAGCGACACAAGAAGTTACGTGGTTCACCAAAGTATGGCTACGTCCATGAGAAAAAGTAGGGCACACACTCTTATTACTTGAGGCAAAGAATACAATGTTTTGTCATACAATCAAAGTGATTGAAATGAGCATAAGTAATGTTTTGTTCAGGGAAAATGAAGAGTCATGAGAAGGGAAAGACAAAGAGGCAGTGATGGTTGGACTTCACAACAAACAATCTCCCACTAAAGTCCAAACCACGTTGTGATGACAAAGTTGTCCCTCACTTTTCCAAGCTCATGGTCATTTGATAACCAGACCAAGAGAAGCTCTACAAAACTCTAGCTTCTCTTGTGAAACAGGTTTTGTGAGAGCATTTGTAGGATTTAAATCGGTGTGAATCTTGTCCAACTTGACTTTGCCCTCTTCAAGAACACCCTGGATGAAATGGTACTGAAGCTATGTGCTTAGTGCAAGAATGAAATGTTGGATTCTTTGCCAAATGAATAGCACTATTACTATCACTAAACAAAGTGAAAAATTATTGTTTACAACCTAATTCACCCAATAAATGCTGCAACCACAACATTTCCTTAGCTCCCTCAGTCATTGCATGTATTATGCTTTAGTAGTGGAGAGAGATACCACTTGTTACAATCTAGAAACGTAACTAATCATTGCCCTTGCAAATGTGAAAACATATCCGGAGGTAGAGCATCTTTTGTCCAAATCCCCAACCATGTCAGAGTCAAAAAAATCTTGCAGTTGTTTATCTCTACCTTTGAACTTCAAAACATAATGTGAAGTGCCCTTGAGTTATCTCATAATCCACTTAATTGCTTGCCAATGAATCTTACCAGGATTAGCCATGCACCTATTGACTACTCCCACTACTAGAGCAATGTCTTGTCTTGTGCATACCATCATGTACATCAGGCTCCCAACAATAGATGAATAAGGCACTCCTGCCATGAACTTTTTTTCTTCTTGTGTCTTAGGACACACCTCAGAGGATAACCAGAAATGATTAGGAGAGGTATGCTTACAACCTTACCACCCTTAATATCAAATCTATCCAAGACCTTATCAATGTACTTGTCTTGTGAAAATTTGATTTCTCTTTTCTACCTATCTCTTATTATTGTCATGCTAAGGATTTTCTTGGCAGCCCCCAAATCCTTCATCAAAAACTTTTTAGCCAATTGATGTTTCAGCTTGCTAACAATATTTATACTAGTTCCGATCACTAACATGTCATCCACATACAATAACAGTAACACAAAATCATCATTCTCCAAAACCTTGTAAAACATACACAGATCAACGTCACACCTGGTGAAAGGTTACTCATCCATGAAGGAATCAAACTTGCATTACCATTGTCGTGGAGCTTGTTTCAGCCCATACAAGATTCTCTTTAATCTGCAAACCAAATTTTCATGCCCTTCTTTTCCAAAACCTTCTGGTTGCTACATATACAATTCTTCTTTCAAGTCACCATGGAGAAATGTAGTCTTAAAATCAAGCTACTCGAATTCAAGGTCATAGACAACTGCTAGACCCAAAACTACCTGGATGGTAGTCATCTTCACAACAGGTGAAAATATTTCATTGAAATCAACACCCTTCTCCTGGTCATATCCTTTGACCACTAATCTGGCCCGATACCATTTCTTGCACCATCTTCTTACTTCAACTTGTACACCCACCTGCTTTTAAAAACTTTATGGTTTGGAGGAAGAGAGAGCAATTCCCATGTTTGATTTGTCATCAATGAACTCATTTCTTCTCTCATGGCATCCATCCAATTCTGGCTTTCTTTGTCAATACAGGCCTCTCTGGATGTGGTTGGTTCAACTCAATCAAAAATTAGTAAATGTTAAAAAAAGTCATCATATTTAGACAGAGGTCTGTGCTCCCTGGTGGACCTCCTCAACTAAGGAAATGGTCCCTGTGAAAAACCATCTTCCTGCCCTTCATTGTTCAATGATCCATTTTCAAAGTTTAAAGGCAGGTTAGCAGATATAGGGTAAATGCACAAAGCTAAGTCTAATTAAGGTGGAAGTTTTGGAGTTAGAAAAAAATCTAAAATCGAGTAAACAAAAACGGGATCCCATTTCTACAAAATAGGATCCCATTATAGATCAAGATCCCAAGCCTAAAATCTAGGATGGGATCCCATTTCATAACGAGATCCCAAACCTAGCACTAAGAAATGGGATCCTGTTTATGAAAAGTATTAAATTTTTTAAAAATTGTTTGTGATCTCATTTTCTCCAGTCGCAGTGCGAAATCCAGAATGGGATCTCGAGTATAACTCCTTCATGTCTGGCCGCCAAAAGCTTAGGTGAGTGGATTTTTCCACTTTTTTATTTTTCCTCAGGTCTGTAGTTTGCTTTTCATGGTTTTTTCTTTTTATTATGGTAAAATACAATCAAAATTTTAAAATGGCTATATCTAGGGTTTCAATGAGAGTTGAATAGCTATATTTAGACATTTTAGCTATAAAATACAATTGAAACTTTGAAAATCCTGTATCATATGAAAGGAGAGATTTTGAACAAACTGTCAAAATTTAATTTAAATTTGAGAGTTGAATAGCTGTATTTAGACATTTTACCTGTAAAATAAAATTGAAATTTTGAAATTGTATCATATGAAAGGAGAGATTTTAAACAAACTATCAAAATTTAATTTAAATTTGAGAGTTCAATAGCTGTAGTTAGACATTTTACCTATAAAATACAATTGAAAATTTGAAATTGTATAATATGAAAGGAGAGATTTTGAACAAACTGTGAAAATTTATATAGCATTGCGATGATATATATATTTGGTTATTATAAAATTTACTTATACTAATGTATGTCATAGTATTTTAAAGGCACTATGGAATAGATAACTGTCATAAAAAAATTGCTGCCATAGCTGTATTTAGACATTTTAGTTGTAAAAGATAATTGCAATTTTGAAACGACTGTATCATATGAAAGGAGAGAATTTGAATAAACTGTCAAAATTTATATACCATTGGGATGATATATATATTTGATTTTTATAAAATTTACTTATACTAATGTATGTCATTGTATTTTAAAGGCATGTTATTGAATAGATAACTCTCATAAAAAAATTACAACAAACCATTTCAAAACATCTCAAAACTACAAGCAAGTCTTTTTATAAGCATTCAAATTTACAAGCAAGTCTTTTTACAAGCATTCAAATTTTTACCCAAATCCAAGAGCCATATTTTACATGAGAATCCCTAAATCTAAGCACCATACAAGTTTCATGAGAAGCCCTAAATCCAAATTCCACACTTTGGATAAGAAGTTGATCAAGGAGGATTCATTAACATTGTACATGCAATAATGCCAATATCATTCTCATTGCTTTCCATGCATGTAATAGCACTTTAATGGGCTACAGTACACCAAAGAACCCCTAGATGCTCATGGTAATATAAAGACCAACAAACCATATCTACCAAGTGTGACACGTGGTCTAGCAATAGAAAAAACACTTTGCATAAGATCAAGCACTTTTATAATAAACATACCTTGAATCCAAATGCTCTATGGTTTCTACCATAATTTCATTAGGCTCTAATATACCTATGGGCCAAGCCATAAGGTCCAATCCATAAATTATTACCAAATTACTCTAAGCATCACTTTACAAACTTAAGATACTTGAGTTGATGTGGTAACTTCCAAGTGGCGTCCCTAAGCAAAATGTTATACCAAGTCACCCACTAGCTCATTATGCACCTACCAGTAAATAATTGCACTCCACAACCATTGAGAGATGAGGATAAATAATCATTGTGTAACTATAGTTAACTAATTTTTAGCATTCAGACTTGTTGGTACAACCATAAGTTTGTATTTTTCATCACTTCCTTCATAATCAAACCTTTATCATCCATCTCCATGGTTTCCCAAATCTAAATCAGAAAATAAAGGCTCTTGGAATGTTGTACCAATAATGTCTAAGGCTGCAAATTAAGTATCTAATAGAAAATTCCATCTCATTTCAGCTTTAGGACCTCTTTCCCTTCATTTTTGATCATTTTTTGCTTCAAATGTGTACCTGTACAACAAGTACAACTCAAAATCATGATGTTTCCATGGATGAAACAATAACATATCTCCATTCCATCAACTAATATCTTTCTCTAGCTATCATCCCTACAATCACAAGTTAAACAAAGCATCAAATTCTTCATTTTTTTAATCACAAATCATTAGAGTATATTCATCTTCATACTTAGATTAGTCCTAGGAAACTAGTAGTCAATCCTATCTCCATTATAAAATTTGGTTGCCATAGGCAACTTCACAAAATTTAGGATTTCATCATGTTGCCATGCATAAGAGATCCACCTCAAGGTAGTTTTCCAAGTCTAGTTATAGTCTTGCAGATGTTCATTATGATTCTAGGGTGGTATGATAGTCCATTGGTTTCTATGACATCATGATAGCATCGATGCATCTTCATTCACCCTTAATGGATATATTGATAGTAAAATAGAGTTTTAAATTGTTCTTAAGGTTTGGGACAATCATACTGATCAATAGTCTATGTGATTTCTCATTTTTCATTCATGACTGCCTTCCACCTTATGATAGTATCCTAACCTTCTTACCTCATCAGCTATCTTAAAAGTGGAAGATTTAATCATTGCCACATGGTTATGTCTCTTTGATTTTGAGGATAATGCAATTGAATCTCTAGAGGAGTCTTACATCTTAACAACATTTTCATTGTCCCTTTGTAACATCATGTGAATGTGATAGTCTTCACATGTTTCCTCAATGGACTTTTGATAACAAGGGAAGATGATAATCTCATGATCAATGACTAATTTCCTAGAGAAATCATGATGTAACAACCCAACTAAACTCCTCATGACAAGTTTGTTATTGGTTTAAGGCTATCTTAAAGGTCCATAACAATCTAGGAATTTAATAACAATTAACAGTCCTTAATGGTCATGACAACATTATACAAGATACTAAAGTTCATGCTAAGATGATGATTTCCTCTTTCCTATCAAATGGTAAGGATCAACACAATTTTTCCTATCATATCATTATTGAAATAGGACCGATCAAGAAACCTAGTACTACATAGGGTGCCTAAATGATAATCTTCTTAGTTAGGGTTTGATGGATTTCCCTAGGCAATCAAATCCTTGTCTCTTAGAACTCCATTTAGATTAGGATCATGACATTCAATTCTAAAACCACACTCTAAGAAATGGATGCTTACAAATGAGTTTTGATTCACTCAAATCTTCACATACTCAAACACATATCCAACTTATGAATTCATGATTGATCCAATGCTCAAACCAATGCAAGCATGACTGTTGTATTTGTTGACCAAGCTTATTGATAGTCATAAAGTTAGAGAAATTCATCCAAAACCATTACAAACTATTTCTAGCTTTGCCACAGGAAATGTTGGATCTTCTAGAATGAGTACTTAACATCAAACCAATAGCCAACTCCATAGAAAAATTAACAAAATTGAAACCTTGGACCTAACATATGATAACAAACCTCGACAACAAATTCATTATGGTAGTCCTAATAGCTCTATTGCTATACTCTAACTACTGTGATGATATAATGCTTGGCTAATGATATCTCTCCGAGTCCTTAAGAGGCATCTTTTGATATGATAGCCCTTCATATTGACAAAACCTTGATACCAAACACCCTATGATCAAACACCATAATGATAGTCCTCGAGAACAAAATCAATAGGACAGTCCTATTGAGAGGGCTGTGACAAGATGAATGAGAGGATACCTCATAAGCATACCATGACCTTGATAATATATGCATGCAAATCCTTTTTAACAAACCCCCAGATAGTCTTGAAACAAAGATACCCATTTATGCACATGATTGTCCTAGTATTTGATTGAACCTAACATGATTGTCTATATAGTCTAAGTATTGATCTTTCTTGTCTCCCTCACTACTTACTCATGATCCATACCATTTGAAATTTATTTTAGCACTGGTAATATAATCCGTATCTTTGACTTGCTACAGACTTAGACAATGATAACAATCTACTCTATAATTATTATGGAAAACAATATCATGACATCTATATCTTCAAGAAAATGACACCTTTATGACAAATCAAATGAAATTTACACTTGCCAATACTTGCCTATGCCCCCAAACCATACATTACCATGTGTGAAGGATATTTCATGCATAATAGGGGTACAAAATATGCTTTTATATCTATTTAGGATAAAAATTACTTACGACTGCTGGTAGCAAGCGTTAAGACAACTAAACAAGGGTAAATTATTTGCATTGTACATTTCACAAGCTATGACACATGCCTACAACTTCATCTAGATCCTCATCTAAATAGTTTTCCACCAAGAATCAAAATTTAGGTCTCGAATGAAAATCCCAACTTCAATTTGAAAATTACATAGTTCATTATAATAGCTCTTACATTTTGAAATTTGTATGTACATGTATCTGTATGTTTAATTTAAATATTTCAAGTGTAATTTCTTGAAACATGTATAATTTATCTAGTTTATTTATAATTTATAATTTTTCAACATGTATATGTTTATATATATATATATATATATATATATATATATTCTTGAAAATTAATTTTGTACTCAAGTTTGTATGTTTATATGTATATATGCAAGTTCATAGTTTTTTTATATATCATCATGGATGATATTTACTTTGATGTTGAGGACTTCCTCAATGCACACGCTGAACATGCACCATCTCAACCCCCACCCACACCTCTAGATGCCCCACCTCCACCTCCACCTCCAAATGCCCCACCTCCACCCCCACCTGGACCCCCACCTGGAACTGACCAGGCTTGCTTGCGAGCCATAATTAATGAAAATGTGGATTCCATACAAGAAAAATTGAATTCCATTTGCAGTGAACAACTCATGCCACCTGACATGGTACGTTTTACAACTTTGATGCAAAACATTGTAGATTCTGTGAGGTCTATTGACTCAGACTTCGATAGTTTCCATAAATGGAGAGAGGAGAGGCACCAATTTTATGCTGATGGCCTCTCCTATAAGGAGATTTTGGATCTTAAAATCACAAAAGGTCATTTAGCACAATATTTTAAACACCCCATCACAAATGAACCTATTCCTACAAATAAGAAAAGAATATCAATCAGGTGGTGTAGACATGAAGGAATGTCTACCAATTTTTGGGATAGGTGGTGGATGGTGTTTGATTATCCACCTCATGCTAATTGTGAGGTTCCTTTATATTTTTTGAGAAAATTATATGCAGAGTTTATTATGAATAAAAAACCCAACTATTTTAATTTTAGATCATTCCAGGGTATTGGTGGCGGCATGCCACAGCAAAGGTTGGGGGCATAGGTTGATCCCCAACGACCCATGCTTGCTCAACCTCTTATTGGCCCTCCTACTATTGGCATTCCTACGCCCTTCTAGCATTGCGCGGTGGTATTCACACTAGGCACATTGAGTGTAGTCTCAGGTAGCCTTAATGAGCAGACTTCTATGATGGTAGCTCGGGTTAGAGACCATGGAGGAGTTGATGGTGGAAGTGGTCTGAGTACCACTCCACATGTGGGTAAAAGTAAGAAGTTGGGTCCACATATAGGGGAAGTGTCGTGTAAAAAAAAAATCTCGACAGGAATGGGTACCCGTTTTAAAGAAAATGGGTACCCATTTAAGAACTGCCACCCGAGCCTAGAATAGGTACCCATTTTAAAACGGGTACCTATTTTATTTTTTTTTATTTTTAGAAATGGGTACCTTTTTTAGAACGGGTACCTGTTTTATTTTTTATTATTTTTTAGAATGGGTACCCATTTTGTTTTCTATTATTTTTTAGAATGGGTACTCATTTCTAAAATTTTGAATTTCACACCCACGCTTTTAGTTTAATTTTAGGCTCGGGAAAGGCATGGGTAGCCAACCTTGAGCCTTGGACCTGCAAGTATTTGTCTAAGTATAGAACACGAGGAAAGACTGACTTTACCTATATGGCTGACGACATTTTTTTCTAAATTTTTTTATGAAATTAAAGCCCATTACAGATGATAGTGTCTAGTTTTCAATAATGTAATTTTTTTATTGGACTTATTTTTCTATTTATTATTTAATTTATGAGCAAACTCATCCAAAAACTTGAAATGACAGGTGTTTGTATTTTCTTAATAACTTTTAATTTTTAAAGTTTTTTGAAAAAAAATTATATGTCATCAATCTACACATCATTCTTTACACCATGAAAAAAAATTATTTTATGATTAGTTTTGCTCAAATTATGTTGGTCGTACACGAGGGGTTTTCAAAAACAACAATTAGGGCCAATTAAAAATTAATAAAAAAATACTTGGAAAAAAATTATAAAAAAAATCCTCATCAATCCTCACTGTACTACACATCTTTGCCTAAAAGGAGTTACAAAAATACTTTTATTTAGGTCAAATTATGTTGGCCGTACACGTACATGGTATGGTAAAAAAAAATGACTTTTAAACAGTGGTTTTTAGAAATGCCTATTGAAAATTTATTTGTATCATTTGGGTATTAAAATAAATTACATATTTGGAAACTATACTCTGAGTACTACATTTCATAATACTAAATTTTTTAAAGATTCAATCTTTAAGTGCCTCAAATGTTTAAGTCAAATGTGACAAATTCTAAAAATTAGGGAAAATACTTCTACTTTTTGGCCAAAAAGTGGACCCACCTTCTTGCATTGACCCATGTGTCGATGCCTCATACATATACAAGTTGCAATCAATTGTGTTATGGACCTTATTAGGTAGCTACACCCACTTCAGCTACACATGCAACATCTAATGATATGGGTGAATCATTTGTTGAGGATCATCCCACTGATCATTGGACACAGGTATATATATAGGTTACACACATGTTGAATTTATAACAATTTTAAGCACATGTTTTTAATAAACATATAGATCAATTAAATTATAATATTTTAACAATCAAATTGTTTGGTGTAGATGATGGCAACAAGGACCATTGATCGATTTAATTTTTCATCGACACCTGTTCATCTCGGGCACCCATTTGGGGTATTTTGATTGATTTATATTTTAAATAATTTTATTTACTTGATTTTAATTTGTAATTCAGTCTTGAACATGTACATTAAATATTTATTCTGGTTCAGGGTTCTTCCACATTGAATCCTCCATCTGAGGGTGTCTTGAGCGCTCCTCCATCATTGGGCATCTCACATGACCCTTTTGTATGTATATTGTTTTAAAAAACTATATATATACACTTAGATTTTTCTATTTTGAATTCACTATATCTAAAAACATGCATGTACTATTTAATATATATTAAAAATATATGTCTATGTAGGTTGACACAACAATGAGGATGGGCATTGTAGCACACTTGGATGATCCAAGTTTATATCAGGAGTCAACTACATTTCAGGTTGTTGAAAAACATATCTATGTCTGCATGCAATATGTAGGTCTTTTAAATAGACTAAAACAAAAATTGGGTACCTAGACAAGTGAATGTATATGTTTTAACCTAATTTGTACACATTCACTAAGTTATAAATTACCTTGTAGGAGCTTGTCAGTGACACGTTTCATCCTGTTCATGCCATTCCACCTACAACACATGCAGAGTAGGAGGACATAGGAGATGGGCAGCCTGATACAGTATAATTTAAAATTTAGATTATATTTAAACTCAATTAAAATATACATTGTGAACTTTAAGGAAATTTCAATAGAATATATATTTGACATGTGTTAAACATTATTTTTCTTTTATAGCTTGAGACATGTCATGTAGCTGAGCATGTAGAGACATGTCCTAGAATAGAGGATGCACAACAACCTCTTACAATATAATAATTTAAATATGAAATTATAAATTAAATTGAATTAAATCATTTTTAAAATCATCTTACATCTAATTTTAACTTTCTTTCTCTTGTACATGTAGATTGATTCAGAGCATGTAGAGATAGGTCCAAGTGCACTAGAACATGCCTCTCAGCCTCACACAATAATTTAATTTTATCATAAATTATAAATTAAATTGTCATTAAATCATTTTTAATCATCTTACATCTGATTTCATCTAAATATTTCTCTTCTATAGAGTTATTCAGGTCATCTAGGTAGTTTGCATGGTATGAAAAGGTCTCTTGATTATAGAGACAATATGAGTTAGGTTATTGCATGGGCTATATTTGACTATTTCATGGACTACATATATATTGTTTCTCATGGACTTTATATATATTGTTTCATGGACTTTATATTTTGAACATGGGTTGTATTGTCATGGACTTTATATATTGTTTCATCTAGACTTTATTTCATTTCAATATTTTATGGTCTAGATACAAGACTTTATTTATTTTCAGTATTTTATGTCCATAAACATTTAAGTGAAATAGAAATGACACTAGATATCTTATTCAATATCATATATATATATATATATATATATATATATATATATATATATATATATATATATATATTGGGGTTCTAATAAAAAAAAAACAAAAACTAATTAGTTTTTATAGTGAGAAAACAATTTAACATCTTCTTATAATTGTGTATATCTACTTAGATTCCAATGCCCTTTATAAATGGAATTTTAGATAGTAAGATTTTCACAAAGTGGTTTCAAGTATTCTATAGTAATATGTCTCATCAAGGTTATGGGAAATTTTTTACTTCATTTATTATTGTTGGCAATTCTTAGATAGCATGCCTTTAGAAATTAAATAATGAACATTATGAAAATTTGTATTAATAAAACCCTAACTAATGTATAGATAAAAAGAGAAGTTGGTTTTTATCTTAATATCATGTTGTTTTGGTTATGGAAATGTACTACATTTTTTATATTAAATAAGTAATGGTCAATATGAAAGACTTCTACTATTTTAACTAGTAATGTGTTTTACTTGTAAAAGTTCTTTATAAAGGGAAAAGATAGAGAGAAAGTAAGTTCCTCCAAGGGGATATGTTTTTTCGATTGAATAATTCAATATAATAACAATGGTAATAGGTGTCATATGAACTAATGAAAGGAGTTACTTCACTTTCTTGATTCTTACCATATATTTCTTGAAGGATTATACCACATGTTTGAAAGAGTTCTACACATATATTTCACTCTCACACCTTCATTAATTTTATTATTCCCTTGGAAGTAATTCACTCCATAATGAAGAAGTTGCATTCTTGAGATTCTTGTTGAATAGCTAGTTATGGTGCCATATTTGGAGGAGATATTAGAAAAATTGAAAGGAGAACTTTTTTAATAGATTCACAAACATTTTACTAGAATACAAGCTAGTCTTGGAATGTAATTTTAGAATGCTAGTGTGCGAGAAAAAATATTCTCCAATGATCTAACAATGTTTGACAATGTATTAAACACACAAAATAATTTAAGATCAATATTATAGCATGTGTATGTGTGTGTAATATATAACAATATAAAGAAACTATTCGAATGTGTAATTAAGGAAAAGGATGTTGATAAATAATAAGGATGTATAGTGAAATAAGAGAAACAAATGGTGACCAAATGCTCAATTTTGAGCTTATACAAAGTTACAAGTCTATTTGAATCTTTTCAAACATAAGGATAGTAGTTCATAAACCTCTAAAATATTGAAAATATGGTGAAATAACATGGTTTATGGACCTTAGTAAGTTGATAATTGCATGCATAGTGATCTATGTGGTTGTAGCAATGTGCTTCAATGGTTTTCAAGCTTGCTTAGGGCTGTCCAATAGCAAAGCCTTAGAAATTTTCAATAAAGGTGGCACATTCATCAACAATGGTTTGGAGACCACCAATACTACAAGGACAATGAAAAGGAAATTATTTTGAGACCATAGAGTGTCTAATTAGAAAGAAAGATGTTAGAAATTAGAGATTCTAGCCAATCAAGGGAAGAACATAGTCTCTTATGTAATGTACAAATGGAGCCTAGAGGCTCTCTAAGATATAGTTGAAATAAATAAAAGACAAAAACAATAGAGCACACAAAAACAAAAAAGATAATAGACTATAATTGAAACACTTGAACTACCTCTAAAACTAACAATTTTCTCTCAGCAAACAAAGACACAAAAAATCTAAAAGCCTAACTACAAAACTAAGAAAATACTAAATCCAACCTATGTACCATATGTGCACAAAATCAAAGTTGATTGATCATAGAAATGATGAATATCTGCAAAGAATGGTCCGTAGGAAACATTCCAAAGTCTCACAACTAACTTGCAATAGATTACTTCAATGGTGATGACTAGTGAAACATTTGTAGAAAGGTTCCCTAAAAACTCAAAACTCAACTCAAGATTGTAGGACACAAAAATGAACATAAATGAGGCTTAAGAGGGAAGAGGAGTTGAGAAATTGTTAGTTATAAGAAGGCAAGTCTGGTAGCAAATATGCACTCTAAATTGGGAAGGTTAAATGGTCTATATGTTTTTTTTAAACATAGTCGAGAGCAATAGTTGGTTTTAGCAAATGAATGGTCTTGCAACCTGTTAGATTTAGGGCACACAACTGAGAGGGGGGGTGAATCAGTTGTACAAAACTTGCTTCTAATTCAAACACTTAAATCCTCTTTATTATTTAATAGCATATCAATTAATCACTCATGAAAGCATAAAGCATAAACACTAGAGCAGATACACATCAACACATGAGACACCAAGATTTTGACGTGGAAAACCTGGTCAAGGGAAAAACCATGGGGTGATAACCCAAGGATTATTCTCTGTTAGAAGAATAAGAAAAATAGATGGCACATGCCAATTAGGGCTCATTGCCTAAGCACACTACTCACAAGAGGCACACTACCTACAAGAGACACACTATCTACAAAGTAACAAGTATCACAAACTTGAACTGGAGATTGACATCTTTACCATGCCTGGATCAGTTCCATTTAAGCCCAAAAACTCCTGCTCTACCTTTCACTCTTCTTCTTCACTATGCCACACGCATCCGCACCAAGACACACTACAAAATGAATTCACAATCCCTTATATATACAAGGCATCGACTTAGGAACACTCATCTAATTCGGAAAACACCTATAAGAACATTCGCAAGACGTGTAATATATCCTGTCGTCCAGTCTCAAGAAGAACACCAATATCCGTGGTTATTCTTCAAATGCAAACTATAACTTCAATGCGGACCACCAATAAGAATTGTACATGATCCAAAGATCACCAAAACCTTTCCTAAGTCATCAAGAACATCCGCACTTTATCAGCTTACTGGAATTCTTCTCTTCTTCATCCGAAACTTCAAGAACATAATCTGTCATCACTGTCATAATGAAAAAGATGCTTCCCGACCTCCAAACCATGAACAAATCTAGTTTTCACTTCACATGGACTTCTTCAACACTCCCTTCAATCCGCAGAATGAGATAATGTAATTCCAGAGCTCACCAGACCAATCTGTGACACTCTGTCACCACTGAACATCTATCAGAACCAGTTCTACTTGAGCGATCATAACTTATTTAAATCTTCATGCGGACCTCTGAAATCTTGACCGAAACATCTCAAGACTCATATCTACAAACCCTTTAAACCGTATCCTCTGATCCTCAACCTATTGAGAACTTTTGCCTTCTTGTCATCACTGTTCTTCACTATTCCTAATTGAGACTTATTCTCTCAATATCCTCAACACACAGCTTACCTAATCCTTATCATTAATGCAACATGAGTATGTTGACATCAATGACAACACCAGTTATCCTCATACTTGCAACAATCTCCCCCTTTGTCATTGATGGCAACATATGATGTAAAAAACCATCAAGACAAGAACTTCTCCTTTCTGTCACAGCTCCCCCTATCAGCAACAACCCTTCACATATCTTCTTTTCCTTTACTGTTCTGTCACAGCTCCCCCTATGATCATCAACCACTTGTTTTTCACATGTCATCTCTCCCCCTTTGACATCAATGGTAAAGGGCTCATACTTGCAAATTTAACACATCAGAATCATACCAGCTGCTCCCCATGAGTAGCAGCTCCCCATCACCAATCTGGATCACAAGATATGACTATGATATCCACCGGACTGATGCACATCAGTGCATCCTAGTTCATCACTGGAGGGGCAATGACCCCTAACTTCTCCCTGAGCTACTCAAAAGAGTCCTTGGGAAGAGGTTTAGTAAAAATATCTGCAAGCTGATCCTTGGAGGGCACATACTCCAATCTGACTTCACCCTTGTTCACTTTCTCTCTCAGAAAGTGAAATTTGATAGATATATGCTTGGTCTTAGAATGCAACACCAGATTCTTAGAAATATTTATTGCACTTGAATTATCACAGAAAATTGTGATAGGCTTCTCATATTCTACTTGAATATCTCTTAGCATCTGCTTCATCCACAAAAGTTGAGTGAAACTTCCTACTGCTACAATGTATTCTGCTTCAGTTGTAGATGGGGATATTGCCTCTTGTTTCTTGCTTAGCCAAGAAACCAACCTTTTTCTCAAAAAGAATGCTCCTCCACTTGTACTCTTCCTATCATCCACATCTCCTGCCCAATCTACATCTGTATATGCATGAAGAGAAAAATCATGATCTCTAGGATACCATAGACCATACTCAATTGTTCCTTTTAAGTACCTAAAAATTCTTTTGATTGCCATGACATGAGATTCTCTAGGATCAGCCTAGAATCTAGCCACAAGACCAACAGCCTGCATTATATCTGGTCTAGTTTGAGTGAGAGACAATAATCCTCCAATCATTGATCTGTACTTTGTCTGATCTGTCTTAGGAGAGTCATCATCTTTGCAAAACTTACATCCGGTTGCCATGGGAGTGTTCATTGGCTTTGAATCTTCCATTCCAGATTTTCTCAATAATTCTTTCACATATTTGGTCTGAGAGATAAAGATTTCTTTCTTTGTCTGGGTAATTTATAGACCCAAGAAGAAATTCATTTCATTGAGCATTGACATTTCAAACTCACTTTTCATTTGATTTGCAAAGGTTTTACACATACTATCTCTTCCTCCAAAGATGCTATCATCAACAAATACTTCAACAATCAAGATGTTTTCATGATCAATTTTGAAATATAGGTTACTATCAGCAGTACCTTTTTTGAAACCAATCTTCAAAAGATGTTTGTCCGGCCTTTCATACCATGCTCTTAAAGCTTGTTTTAGACCATATAGTGACTTTTTTAATTTGTAGACCATATCACCATGCTCAGATAACTAAAATCCATCCGGTTGTTCAATGTACACCTCTTCTTTTAAGTCACCATTCAGGAAAGCAGATTTGACATCCATCTAATACACTTTGGAATCTTTGAAGGCAGCAAATGCAAGAAATAGTCTGACTGCTTCAATTCTTACTACTGGAGCAAAGGTTTCCTCAAAATCAATCCCTTCTATTTGAGAGTAGCCTTTGCAGACTAATCTAGCTTTATTTCTGATTACTTCACCAACTTTATTTAGTTTGTTCTAGAAGACCCATTTGGCTTCAATCACATTCTTATTTCTAGGTCTAGAAACAAGATCCCAAGTGTGATTTTTCTCAATTTGCATCAACTCTTGCTCCATTGCTTTGGTCCAATTTTTATCATTGCAGGCTTCATTTATTGTGTTAGGTTCAATCTTTGAAATTAGACAACATTCATCTGAATTTTGAGCAATTTTCCTTCTAGTTTACACACCTTTGCTTTTGTCACCTATGATCTGATCTTCAGAGTGGTTCAGTCTTACATACCTTAAAACTTTGGGAGTTTCTTGCACTTTTGTTTCTTGATCAGGCTCATTCAGATCTATCTCTTCTTCCTGATTTACCAGATCAGTCTGAATCTAACTTTCAGAAGAGGATTGAGCTCCTTGAACCAGAGAACCATTTTGATCATCTTCATCATATTCATAAAACCTTGAGGGCTTCTCAATTCCTTCATCAACCTTCACATTTGTACTTTCTATCATCTTTCTCAGTCTCTTATTGTAACACTGGTATGCTTTGCTTTGAGTGGAGAAACCCAAGAAAATTCCTTCATCACTTCTAGCATCAAACTTTCCTAGATCTTCATCTCTTTTAATGTAACATTTGCTACCAAATACTCTGAAATATCTCATAGTAGGAGTGATGCCAAACCAAAGTTCATAAGGAGTCTTACTGGTATTGCTTCTGATTTGAACTCGATTGAGAGTATAGACTGCAGTGCTGACAGCTTCACTCCAAAACATTTGGGGAACATTTGCTTCCATCATCATTGTCCTGGATGCTTCCTAGATGGTCCGGTTCTTTCTCTCTACTACTCCATTCTGCTGTGGAGTCCTAGGAGCAGATAACTGTCTCTTTATACCATGCTTCTCACAAAAATCTATGAATTCACTGGATGTGAATTCATCACCTCTATCAGACCTCAGACATTTCAGTTTTAATCTAGTTTGATTCTCTACCATAGCCTTGAAGATTTTGAACTTCTCAAAGGCTTCTGATTTCTCTTTCAGAAAGGTAACCCACATCATCCGGGAATGGTCATTAATCAATAACATGAAATATCTATCACCTTACATACTCTTGATTCTTGTCAGACCACATAGATCAGTATGAACTCATTACAATAATCTGGTAGAGGACGAATCCTTGCTTTTGAATGAGACTCTACTCTATTTACCCAGCTGACATTATTTGCACAAACTATTTGTAGGTTTTACCAATTTTGGAAGATCTCTTACAGCCTGAGTATTGCTTATCTTGATGATGTTATCAAAATTTATATGACACATCCTTCTATGCCATAACCAACTTTGATCAACTTGAACAAATAGACAACTTTTATTAGTACCAACTAGATGGAAGATATTACCTTTTGTTTGAGTACCGGATGCAATCTCAATTCCGGAGCTTTCAAAGATCCTACATCTTCCATTCTTGAACCAGAGATCATAACCTTTGTCCACCAACTATCCAACACTGAGAAGATTATGCTTCAATCCTTCAACATATAGTACATTACCGGTTTAGTTCTTTCCATCAAAAGAAATAGTTCCCCTACCTCTGATTCTACCAGCAGAATTATCACCAAACTTTACCATTCCTCCTTCATACCTTTCCAAATCTAAGAACTTGTTCTTGTCACCTGTCATATGGTGAGAGCATCCACTGTCAATAACCCAATCATCCTTTTCTTCAACTTGTGCAACCAAAGCTTTTTCTATAACCTTATGATTAACAGATCTAGAGAATATTGGATCTTCTTCCTTGATGGCAATACCCATTCATTTCTAGATTTGTTTCCTATCTCTGATTCATCATCTATTACTCCTTCATTATCATCTTCTTCATGAACATAATAACAATTCTTTTGGAACCTTTGTCTGTTAGAATTTGGCCTTGTAGATCTTTCCAGACATCTTGAGGCAAAATGACCAATCTTATTGCAGTTGAAGCACTTAAACGGTAATTTTCCTTCATACTTACCGGATCCTCTTGGCAGTCTCTTTGCAATGAGGGCTTCAAGTTGAGTTGTTTCTGCTTCTTCCACTTCCATGTCTCTTCTTGCTTGATCATACCATGACAGCTTCCTTGAAGACTTTTCTTCCAGATCAAATCTTTGTTTACCTTTCACAGAGGCACTGACTTTGAATGCAGATTCAGTCTTGGGGGGATCATCTTCAAACTCTGTCATTTCAAATGCAACTAGTTTGCCAGCCAATTGGTCTCTTGTGACAGTTGTATGGGCTCTTAATTCATCAATGGCAGGAACCTTGATTTTGTAGGTAGCAAGAAGGGATCTGAGAATTTTTCCAACAATCTCATTTTCATCTAAAACTCCACCAGCATTCCTAATTCCACACACCAACTCATTTACTCTTGGCATAAAGGTAGTAATATTTTCATCATCTCTCATTTTCAGTCTTTCATATTTCTCTTTGAGACTCTGCAACCTTGCACTCTTAACATACTCATCTTCTTCATGCAGAAGTTCCAGTTTAATCCAGATCTCATAGGCAGTTGGTAGGTCAATAACATTTGAGAGCTCTAAGTCAGTTAATGTGCTTAGAAGAGCCTCTTTGGTTTGCAGATTATTTTCAGCATCTATGATTTCATTTAGAGTTGTTAGACCACCCTGTGGAGGTGCATAAGCTTTTGTGACCATGGACTGGTACGCCTTTCCCATACACTATAGGTGACATTTCATGCAACCTTTCCAAAGAAAGAAGTTGGTTCCATCAAAATTCAGACTATCCTTCTTGTATGACGACATCCTAGATCTCCTCAAGTAGTTAAGCTCCTTTTAGAGGAACTTGGCTCTGATACCAATTATTAGATTTAGGGCACACAACTGAGAGGGGGAGGTGAATCAGTTGTACAAAACTTGCTTCTAATTTAAACACTTAAATCCTCTTTGTTATTTAATAGCATATCAATTAATCACTCATGAAAGCATAAAGCATAAACACCAAAGCAGATACACATCAACACATGAGACACCAAGATTTTGACATGGAAAACTCGGTCAAGGGAAAAACCATGGGGTGATTAACCCAAGGATTATTCACTGTTAGAAGAATAAGAAAAATATATGGCACATGCCAATTAGGGCTCACTACCTGAGCACACTGCTCACAAGAGGCACACTGCCTACAAGAGACACACTATCTACAAAGTAACAAGTATCACAAACTTGAATTGGAGATTGAAATCTTTACCATGCCTGGATCAGTTCCATTTAAGCCCAAAAACTCCTGCTCTGCCCTTTGCTCTTCTTCTTCGCTATGCCACACGCATCCACACCAAGACACACTACAAAATAAATTCACAATCCCTTATTTATACAAGGCATCAACTTAGGAACACTCATCTAAGTTGGCAAACACCTATAAGAACATTCACAAGACGTGTAATATATCCGGTCGACCAGTCTCAAGAAGAACACCAATATCCATGGTTATTCTTCAAATGCAAGCTCTAACTTCAATGTAGACCGCCAATAAGAATTGTACATGATCCAAAGATCACCAAAACCTTTCCTGAGTCATCAAGAACATCCGCACTTTATCAGCTTACTAGAATTCTTCTCTTCTTCATCCGGAACTTCAAGAACACAGTCTGTCATCACTATCATAATGAAAAAGATGCTTTTGGACCTCCAAACCATGAACAAATCTACTTGTCACTTCACACGGACTTCGTCAACACTCCCTCCAATCCGCAAAATGAGATAATGTAATTCTAGAGCTCACCAGACCAATCTGTGACACTCTGTCACCACTGAACATTTATCAGAACCGGTTCTACTTGAGCAATCATAACTTCTTCAGATCTTCATGCGGACCTCTGAAATCTTGATTGAAACATCTCAAGACTCATATCTACAAACCCTTTAAACCGTATCCTCTGATCCTCAACCTATTGAGAACTTTTGCCTTCTTGTCATCACTGTTCTTCACTATTCCTGATTGAGACTTATTCTCTCAATATCCTCAGCACACAACTTACCTAATCCTTCTCATTAATGCAACATGAGTATGTTGACATCAATGACAACACTAGTTATCTTCATACTTGCAACACAACCACTATGGTGATCATAAGACCACGGTGACATATCTAAAATAATCATAGTAATAATGAAAATTGCCATGAAAGTTTCATCTAAGTAGGCAAAACCAAGGATTTTAGAGCACAAGAAAACCACAAAAGGATACCCTAAGCCATTGAGGGCTTCGAAATACAATAATAGCAGTTGTAGCATTTTTTTTATTTTTGATAGGTATGTGAGGGGAAAGGGGACCACTCTCCTATTGTATAAAAAAGTCAAAAAAATTTCATCCAAATCTTGTCTATGTTACTTTATATGTCGTAATATGATGTCTTAAGGGGTCCTAATAGGACTTCTTAAGGGGATCAAAGAATTCAAACTATACGTCTCATGTTGGACCACAATTGATATAATTAAGTATTCTAGACAAGTTAGGGTGACTTGACATCATAACAAATGATATAATTAAGTAGTAGAAATTAGGATGACTCATCATTTAACAATCACAAAAGTTATACAAATATAATGTTAATGTTAATATAATTTATCTTGTAATAGGATGTCTTTAGGGGTCCTAATAGGACGTCTTAAGGGGATCAGAGAATTCAAACTACATGTCCCATATTTAATCACAATTGATGTAATTTAGGATGACTCATCATAACAATATGATGTCTTAATTTATGTCATAATAGGATATCTTAAGGGGTCCTAATATGATGTCTTAAGGGGATGTCTTAAGTTCTCAAAATTTGGTGAAGTTGCTCAAGGCAGCCAAATTTAACAATAATACAATCAAATTTAAAGTATATTGAAAGTTGGAAAACATGCATATTTAACAAACAAAATATATAGAATAATAATATTGATATATAAAAGTGTAGAGTATAATTGTGTACATACACATGTATATACATTTGTGTACAAAATATGTAATAATGTAACTGTGTATGCAAATATATGCCAACTCAAAATAATGTTTACAAAATGTGGCTATGCCATCTCTAGAAAATCTAAAACTTGTGGGGAATGTAGCAGGTCTTCATGCCACCTAATATAAAAATAATACAAGCAATATCAATATATCATCAAAACATGTATTTTAATTTATATAAAACTATTTATATACACAACTTGTACATGTATTTATAAGTGCCTCACACATGTACATATAGGTTTAATCTGCATCCTCTCAAGTTTTTTATGTGATGAATTTGTGATGATGGCCTAAGGATATAAAAGGACAATTTAAATCAATTTCAACTAATAACGCACAAGAAATATCAAAACATGTATTTAATGTATTTAAAAGAACAATATAAAACTATTTAACTATATTTACCTATATTTACTTATTCCATTGTACCATCTGCATCCTCTCTTTTTTCTAACTCATCGATGATTGTCTCATGCTCTTCCATAGAAATTGTCCATAGCTTTTTATTTGTAGGTTTTCCACAATACCTCTCCAGTTTTCTATTTGTTGCCAACACCAAATGTGAGTAGTGTATAATCTTCATATGTGTTTCATAATCTTCGAATGCAAGCAAACCATTCTTCCTTATTAGGTATTTTCATAGCCAAGTGACAAAAACCACCACCGAACCTATTGGATAATGATAGCCATCATCAAAGAAGTTCTCAAAATTTGCTTAAGGGGATATCTTAAGGGGATCACTGAACCTATTGGATAAGGAAAGCCATCATTATCTTCTCAAGGTGTTGCTAACTTATGTTTAGTCTCCACACAATGAGCCAACCAATATTTTGTTTCTTCTTCATTTTCCTCAGGTGCAACAACATCATACACATGCCACGCAAAGAAATTTTGATTCAATAGCTTGCACATGGCCATAAAATTTGACCAATCTACATACATGCATTCATATGTACACATATAAATAAATAAAAGCACTACAAAATAGTAATGAAGTGAAATAAAATGAAATAATCTGAATTAAATTACCTTCTTGTACAAGGTCTGAAACACAGTTATAATCATCTGATGCAAACAGTTGATCATTGTTTTCAATTGTTGTTTCATATTGATCGTGTGCTTATGCAGGTGTCAACGGTCTTTGCTTCCACTCTTCAACCCATTCTGTATTCTCACATGCTTCCCAATCTCCTGAAATACAAAACTAACAAAAACATGCAAGCTTCCTTGTCCAAATAGTCCATGTACTTGCATTCGAACTCCTAAATGAATGCCATTTAGTAGATCCACTGATTGTCTCGCAATCAAGTCTAGGTAGAATATTTTTTTCTTCAACCAACCAAAAGAATCAGTGTACTGTAGAGTACTCGCTTGATCCAGGTGTAGATAATCTTGTATTACACCAATCCACAATCCTACGTGCATCTTTAAATTTTATTGCATCCCCAAATTTTAATTGTTGTCTAGCAAGAATTCTTTTAACACACGCACTAGCTCCATCATGTTCTCCTTTACCATGTCCAACTTCAAAAAAATTCCACATATGTTAGACATTATATTCCTTGTGAACCCTACTTAACCAACAGAACATTCGAGCATTCTTGAACTACCCCGTACAATTATCTGACCATATGAGATGTTCTATCATCTGGATTCCTCTTTCTCTTAAATTTGTATAAAATATATTGAAACAATATTGAACAAACTCTGACGAGTGTAACCAATTATCACCCAAATAGAAATGATACTCCCTCAAAAAATTTCTATCATCCTTTATGCCATCATTTGCATGTCTATAAACAATATGAACAAACATAGCCACCTACACTAAATTGTAATATTGTGATTAGATTTCCTCTTGCGGAGCTAGAGTATAGTTTTCTGTAAAATCAACCACTGATAGTATAGTACCAACTAGAAATGTGTTTCTACATGCACGAAACTATCAATCAAGCCATCGAGCTTGTTGAGAGTGCTTAACATATTTTGGTACAATCTTACTCTTAAATTCTGATATGAATGCATGTACACTAACCTTTTTTGTAATTAAATCACAACGCTTTCCAATTTTTCTATCTTTTAAAGAATACTCAACATTCTTAAATCTTTTAACATCCACTAATTGTTGTCCAAAATCATTTTCAACACTTTCATGCATACAAACTCTTAAGAAAGAAAGATTGCCACAACTACTGCATTGTCCAGAAATACATGAACTTAAATAAAATAATTTACCATTAGATCTTTCACAAAACAAACTTGATATAAACTCTTTTATTGTTTTAGGTGGCATATTAATACCATATTCATGTATAATCATGTTAGTATGTAAAGTACAACGTATATATCGAAACACATCATCATAATCAAGAAATTGAACTTGCATTTTACAACAACAAGATATTCATTGCTTATTAATCTTTACATACCATGGTTTGCATTTTTCAAAAGATCTTTGACTTATTCCAATATTACCAGGTAACACTAATTCACCACAATTTTTTTTATAAAATTTAGTTTACGTGTATCTAATAGGTGTTTTGGATGAGGATCGCAAACTTTGGACCCCACTTTTAACTTTAAAACATCTCTAGCATTAGATGATACCCTAGTATTATCATGCCAATATTTTTTGATCAAAGATTTGATTTCAACATTCAGTTTCATGTCAGATCTCGGGATTCGACCACTAAAACTCTAACATTGGTTGATTGGATCATTTTCTATACTTCCTCTTCTATTTGCCACTCTTACCAATATTTTAGGATGTATTTTTAGAATTCCACTAATATTGCTTACCATTCTTCTATTCAAAGTTGGTTTATTAACTATAGCAGTTGTTATAGCTCATCTTGTTACATTCTTATCTTTAGATCGACTATTCTTTCCAATAGACTCAATGGCACTAGCAGCAGTAGACATAACAAGTTTTAGTGATTGATCATTTCTTCTTGGTTTAAAAAAAATGCCTAATATTTTCATTACTTTTCTCATTTTCCACATTCTCATTAACTGCATCATTAGTTGACATTGAAATGATATTTTTTACGATAAAAAAATTCTTTGTATAATCTATTGGCATGTGTTCTTATTTGTCTCCAAGAAATCTTATCAGGAAGATTATCCAAAACATCTCTTTCAATTTTAAATTTTTTTTTCTAATTTTCAACATCACATCCTCAATTTTCATTTTTATTTTCAACTTCGAAACGATTTTTATTTTTGACAACAAAATAGTTTTCATTTTTATTTTCAACAAAAGGATTTTATTTTTATTTTCAACAACAAAACGGTTTTCATTTTCATTTTCAACTAAAAGATTTTCATTTCATTTTCAACAACATTTTGTCTCAAATCTTGATCTTTACAAATATTATCGATCTCAACATTGTTATATCTAGCTTCTTTTAAATATTCTATCAACACCATTTCCATTTCATTCAAAGGTGGATTTGAAGACATACCTAGATTTTTTCCTATTGAAACATTCTCTATAGCATTGAAAGGGGGATTTGAAGACATACCAGGAGTAGTTTGTATAATCGTATTAGTTTCCACATTCACCTCTTGCAAATTTGCATCATCTACATCCATGGTCTCCTTAATGTTTTATCCTCAATAGTTGTGGAATTGGATGCTTCAGCATTATTTATTGATCGAATCTTTATTCTTCTATCTATTTGTCTTTTTGCCTCCTTCTCTCTCTTTATTTCAATTTCTTCAGGGGTCAATAGCTTCCTATCTTTCCTCTTATTATGAGTTTGTGATCCCATGATTAAAATTTTTTGAAGTATGTACAAATGAATGTCAAAAACTTGAAAGCCTTACTTCTTTGTTTAGGTCCTTCAAACAAGTAGCAATTCAACAAAATTTCACTCAAATATTGTCCCAGTGATGCCTCCTTTCAAAATTTAGAAAAAATCCCAAGTTGATGAACCTGCAGAAGACAAAAATTGGTAGAGAATGTTGCATACATCACTGTCGGTCGTACATAATAAGTTGCAGGGCTGACAGTGGCAGTACTATTAAAAAAATGGTACAATATTAAATGGGATCTCATTTCATTCTGTGGTGACAGAATAAAAAATGAGATCCCATTTTTAAAATTTTGAATTTCAGGCTCAGATTTTGCTTTGTTACCCAGTTTGGAAAAAGGGTTGGGGACCTGAACCTAGCCTCTTGACCTGGTTTGACCTACAAGTTGAAGCTCCTGTCAATGTCACAACAAAATAGTGACTTTGGGCATATGTCTGAAAGCCTTTTTTACAGAATTTTTTGATGAAATTAAAACCCATTATAGATGAGACAGTGTAGATTCCAAATATGTAATTTTTTTACAACTGGATTATTTTTTCTATTTTTCAATTAATTTATGATGAAATAGGTTCATACACTCGAGTTATCAGGGTTTTCTAGTATTTTAATAACTTTTTATTAAAATATTTTTTTGTAAAAAAATTGTACGAAAACATACTTTAGAAAATTCTTTTCAACTTAAAAAAATTTAAAAAATAATAAGTTTAGGTCATCTTATGTGTGACGCACACGGCGATTTTTTAAAACACCAAATTTGGCCAATAAAAAATTAACAAAAAAATATGGAAAACGTGCTTCAGTGAGGTACAAACCTTTTCCCAAAAGGATTTAGAAAAATATGATTATTTAGGTCAAAATATGGATAACATACACGTGCATGGTATAGTAAAATTAGTGACTTTTAAACAGTAGTTTTTAGAAATACCTATTGAAAATCAATTTGTATCATCTGGGTATTAAAAAAATTACATATTTGGAAACTAGACTCTCAGTACTACATTTCATATTATCAACTTTTTTCAATATTCCACCTTTAAGTGCTTCAAATTTTTAGGTCAAATGTGACAAATTCTAAAATTCAGGGAAAACACTTTCATTTTTTGGCCAAAAAGTGGACTCAATGTCTTGCACACACCCTATTCTAGGCAACAGATTTAATTATGTTACATTTTCCTATAGTAGACTTGGTGAAATAAAGTTGGGCAGTTGTTGAAGAGTAAGATGTGGTGCAAAATCTAAGTGACTTTCTTGCATCAAACTTAGTGCATTCAAATGGGAACCGCCTTGTGAATAAGGCGTGAAACTTTGAAAGCTAGACCACACATCTGGAGAAGAAACGTGCACTAAATTTTCACTTTGTGGAGTGGGATGCGTAGAGACTTAGGTTCTAGGCACTGGCAGATATGAGGTGATGGCTGACACATAAGGAAGTAAATCCTGCACCATACTTTGTGGATAATGTTGCGCCAAACATGGTGTATGTTGTAGATATGGAGGAGTATGATGTAGCCAATGAAAATGAGGTGTATGCAGTGATTTAAACACATCACTTCCATTAGAAATATCATCTAATGGAACAAACTCCTTCACTGGCATCCCCTATTCTGTTAGAGAGGGCATAGATTTTTATTGAAAATTATGTCTCTGCTATGAGTTACCTATTTGGAGATCAGATCCCACAACCTGTAATTGTATTTCTCTTTCCCATATCTAATGAAAATACACTCTTTAGACTTCATTTCTAACTTTGTTTGTTTTTCCTGTGAGATGTGAATGAAGGCCTTACACTTGAATACCTACAAGTGATTGCAAGAAATTCTCCTTTCCAACCATTTCTCCTCTGGAATCTCAAAATCCAACCAGGATGATGGACCTTGGTTGATCAAATACATAGTTGTATTAACAGCCTTTGCCCAAAACTCTTTGCCCAAACCTGCATTAGAGAGCATGCTGTGAACTCTCTCCAAGATTATTCGATTCAACCTCGCAGCTGCACCATTTTCTTAAGGGGTAAATGGTACAATCTTGATCCATTTAACACCATTATCTACACAAAGTTGATCAAACTCTAAGGAGAAAAACTCACCATCAGTATTAGTTTTGAGACACTTAATTTTGTGATCGGTCTAATTTTCAACTAGTGATTTAAAATTTTTGAACATGCTAAATACTTCATATTTATTCTTTAGCATGTAAACTCAAACCTTCCTAGTACAATCATCTAAGAAAGTAACAAATTAATTAGAGCCACCAATAGAAGTTACCTCCGTAGGAATAAAGACATATGAATGCACTAGCTCCAGTGGTCTTGTCTTCATGTCATGTTCCTTGGTAGAGAAGTTGATCCTCCTTTGTTTTCCATAAATACAATGCTCACACAACTCCAAATCAATAGATTTCTAACCTAGAAGTTGAACCCATTTGTGCAAAATCTGGTTGTGGAAGTTGATCCAGTTGTGGTATCGTAGCTCAATCATCATGTGTGTTTGGCATGTCTTAGATAGTGGAGTGTAGCGATGAGCTCCTTCCTATCAACTTGTTTGAGCTATGTATAAGAAATATAGTGTGTCAATGACATACTCTATGACGCTCATTTATTCCGTAGGTTTTCTATGTATTTTTCGTGGCTTCATGGCATGTCTTGTTGGCAAGAGACACTGATCTGATGAATGATTGAATGTTGGCATTGATGGAAACAAGGAAAATAGATTCCACCAAGGCAAAGAGACTTTACTCTAGTAGATTAATTTGGTTTGACAACAAGGCATAAAAGGATTATGGTCTGGAAGCCTAAAATGACTAAGTATGGGTAGTATACAAAGTAAGTGTCAGAGATTGGGTCAGTATGCCTCTGCAGTTGAAGATCATTACATGCGGTTCAGATATGTTAATCATGTTGGTAGGTGGCGACTGATCAGGAAAGTACTGTACACTAGCCATGTATCCTCGCTGGGGTTCGGGGCCAGGCTGGGGTTCGGGGGTGGCAGCCCCCGAGAAAATTTTTTTTTAGGGCCGACTTAAAAAATCCTAGGGCCGACTTAAAAAATCCTATTTTTTATGACCGACATAAGAAAACCCTAATTTTTGTAACCGACAAAAAGGCTTGATAAAAAGTGGCCAAGGGTTAGGGTTTGAGGATTGTATTGTAGCATTTGTAGCGGTATTGAGTTGCAGGGATTGCTGATTGTAATTGGTTTGATTTACTGGATAATAATATTGGACTCTCTGTTTGGTGGATGTAGCCCGAGTTTGGGTGAACCACGTTAAATCTTATCTCTCACTGTTATTAATTCTGTGTATTTCCATTTCTCTGTTTAATCTTTAGTTGCATTTAATTGATATCTTCTGCCGGCTAACCCTAACAAGTGGTATCAGAGCAGGTTGTGTTCGATTATCATCTACAGGAAAGTCTCACGGTTGAGTGGGGGCAATGGCGGACGAGGGTAAAATGAAGGTTGATAAATTCAATGGGCAGAACTATCAGTTATGGAAGATGCAGATGGAAGATTACCTCTATCAAAAGGATTTATAGAGGCCGTTGGAAGGAGTAGCCAAGAAAGCGGCAACAATGTCTGATGAGGATTGGAATCTTCTTGACAGAAAGGCACTGGGAACCATTCAGTTGTGCCTAGCACCGTCGGTGGCATTCAATATAACGGAAGTGAAGACAACAGATGGTTTGATGAAAGCTTTGGCTAAATTATATGAAAAACCCTCAGCCTCAAATAAGGTATTTCTCATGAAGCAGTTGTTTAATTTGAAAATGGTTGAAGGTGGATCTGTGACAGGTCATTTAAATGAATTTAATACGATTGTCAGTCAATTGACTTCTGTAAATGTAAAATTTGATGAAGAAGTTAGAGCTCTCTTGATATTATGTTCATTGCCTGAAAGCTGGGATAGTTTGGTAATGGCGGTTAGTAACTCTGTTTCTGGTTCAAATACCCTAAAATTTGATGATGTTGTTGGTGTTATTCTGAGTGAGGAAATTCGTAAGAAAAGCTCAGGTGGATCCAAATCAGGCAGTGTTTTGAACGTAGAAAGCAGGGGTAGATCAAAGGAGAGAGGAAAAGGTTCTGGAGGTCATGGGAAGTCACGAGGAAAATCAAAGGACAAAAGATCCCAAACCAGAGGATAGAAAGATTGCTGGTACTATGGAAAACCAGGTCATCTGAAGAAAGATTGCTGGTCTCAGAAAAATAAAGAAGGAGACAAACAAGAAGGCAATAAGTCTGAAGATGATGCTTTGATTCTTTCCCTAGATAATGCTAATGATTCATGGGTTTTAGATTTAGGGGCCTCATTTCATGCTACGCCCCATAGAAGTTATTTCCTTGATTATGTCCAAGGGGATTTTGGGCTGGTTTATTTGGGAGATAATGAACCCTGTCAGATTGTTGGAAAGGGAAGAATCAAGATTAAGTTGCAGAATGGGAATCATTGGCTACTACAAGAGGTGAGGCATGTTCCAAGGCTCAGTAGGAATTTAATTTCAGTAGGGCAGCTAACTGAACAAGGTTGCACTGTTACATTTACTGATAAAAATTGGAAGGTTTCAAAAGGTGCCTTAGTAGTAGCAAAAGGTGTAAAAGTAGGCACCTTATATCTTTGTACAGGTCATACTATTCCTTCTACTTTAGATTTTATAGAGGAAAAACAAACAGGTTTAGGAACAGTTGCTGCAGGTTTGCAGAAAGAGACTGGAAAAGTTGCTGCAGGTTCTGAAACAACACTGTGGCATAACAGACTTGGGCATATGAGTGAAAAAGGTATGAAGGTACTTCATTCTAAGAAAGTTTTACCAGGTCTGAAATGTATTAATATGGATTTATGTGAAAGTTGTGTGTATGGAAAACAAAAGAGAGTCAGTTTTCTCAGAGATGGGAAGCAAAAGAAAAATGAAAAGTTGGAGCTTGTACATACAGATGTATGGGGACCAGCTCAGGTATCTTCTTTTGGTGGCTCTCGGTATTATGTTACATTCATAGATGATGCAACTAGGAAGGTCTGGATTTATTTCCTTAGACAGAAATCTGATGTATTTGAAACATTTAAGAAATAGAAAATCTTGGTTGAAAATGAGACAGGTAAAAGATTAAAATGTCTCAGATCTGATAATGGTGGTGAGTATTGCAGCAAAGAATTTGAAGACTATTGTTCCTTTAATGGAATTCGTAGGTAGAAAACGGTTCCAGGGACTCCACAGGAAAATGGAGTGGCTGAACGCATGAATAGGACAATAATGGAGCGTGCAAGGACCATGAGATTGCATGCTGGACTGCCTTTAAACATGTGGGTAGAGGCTGTCAACATTGCTGTATATTTAATTAACAGAGGTCCTTCAGTTCCTTTGGGCTATGGTATTCCAGAGGAAGCATGGACTGGCACGAAGGTGAGTTATTCTTTTCTAAAAACCTTTGGCTGTGAAGCATTTGCACATATAGATTCTGAAAATAGAATCAAGCTGGATGCGAAATCAAAAAAATGTACCTTCGTTGGATATGGCATTGATGAATTTGGTTATAGGCTTTGGGATTTTGAAAATCAGAAAATTGTGAGAAGCAGGGATGTTATATTCAATGAGAAGGTGTTGTACAAAGATCAGTTGCAGCAACATGAGAAGAAAGAAAAGGATTATGTGGTGCTGGATGATACTCCAAATAGTGATGTTCCAGTGGCTCCTCATGCTCCGCAACAGCAACCTGAAATACCACAAACTCCAGTGAATGTTAGACGGTCAACAAGGATAAGTAGACCTCCTGAAAGGTTTTCTCCCTCTTTGTATTCTATTTTGTTAACAGATGCTGGTGAACCAGAAGGGTATGATGAAGCTATGCAGGTGAATACACAAGTTCAGTGGGAGCTTGCCATGCAAGAAGAAATGGACTCCTTGCTGAAAAATCAGACTTGGGAATTATGTAAGTTACCTGTAGGTAAAAAGGCTTTACCAAACAAATGGGTTTACAGGCTGAAAGAGGAAGATGGAGGTAAGAAATAATTTAAGGCCAGGTTAGTTGTAAAAGGATTTGCACAGAAATAGGGCATTGATTTTGATGAGATATTTTCTCCGGTTGTCAAGATGACTTCTATTCGTACTATTTTAAGTATTGTGGCTGCTGAAGATTTGCATTTGAAACAGCTAGATGTGAAAACTGCCTTTCTCCATGGTGATTTGGAGGAGGAGATATACATGGCACAACCACAGGGATTTGAGGTCAAAGGTAAGGAGAAACAAGTGTGCAGATTGAAGAAAAGCTTGTATGGCCTGAAACAAGCACCTCGGCAATGGTATTTGAAATTTGATAGTTTTATGGCTGAGCAAGGCTATAGTAGGTGTAATTCTGACCATTGTGTTTATTTTAAGAGGTTGGATAATGACAGCTACATCATTTTATGTTTATATGTTGATGACATGCTTGTAGCTGGGTCTAACATGGATCACATCAGAGAGTTAAAACATCAGTTATCACAGTCATTTGATATGAAGGATTTGGGGGCAGCAAAACAAATCCTTGGTATGAAAATTTGCAGAGATAGGAAGAACAGAAAATTGACTCTATCTCATGCTGCTTATGTTGAAAAGGTGTTGCAGAGATTCCATATGGAGAATGCCAAAGCTGTCAGTACACCTTTGCCTAGTCATTTTAAATTGACTAAGGAGATGTGTCCAAAGACACAAGAGGAGGAAGAGAAAATGTCCAAGATACCCTATGCTTCAGCTGTAGGAAGTTTAATGTATGCCATGGTATGCACAAGACCGGATATTGCACATGCTGTCGGAGTCGTTAGTAGGTATATGAGTCATCCTGGATTTGAGCATTGGAATGCGGTCAAATGGATTCTCAGATATTTGAGAGGTACATCTAATAAATACTTATGTTTTGGGGGCTCTAATACTGATTTAGCAGGTTATGTAGACTCAGATTTGGCAGGGGATATTGATACCAGGCGGAGTACTACAGGTTATGTTTTTACTGTAGGTGGAACATCAGTGAGTTGGATTTCTAGGTTGCAAAAGGTGGTTGCTTTATCCACCACAGAGGCAGAATATGTCGCTGCAACAAAGGCAAGCAAGGAGATGATATGGCTACAATCTTTCATGGAAGAATTGGGTAAACAACAGGCTAACAGTTCTTTGTATACAGACAGTCAGAGTGCCATACATCTTGTAAAGAATTCTGCCTTGCATTCAAAGACCAAACACATACAGTTGAGGTATCACTTTATTCGGTCGGTGTTGGATAATGGACAGTTAAGGCTGGAAAAGATACATACAGATGAAAATCCAGCGGATATGTTTACAAAGGCAGTGACAAGGGAGAAGTTGAGCTCCTCTTCAGCTTCGATTGGTCTTCTAGACTGAACATAATAAAAATTGAACAGTAGAGTCCAGGGTGCTTATTTCCAGTGGGAGCTGCATGTGCAGCGGTGTCATCCAGGATCAGTCTCCAAGTGGGAGATTGTTTTGGTGTGGAGTCTGATCAGTCTCCAAGTGGGAGATTGTTGGTAGGTGGCGACTGATCAAGAAAGTACTATACACTAGCCATGTATCCTCGCCGGGGTTCAGGGGCGACAGCCCCCGAGAAACGGGGGTTCGGGGGCAGTAGCCCCCGAGGAAATTTTTTTTTAGGGCCGACTTAAAAAATCCTATTTTTTATGACCGACATAAGAAAACCCTAATTTTTGTAACCGACAAAAAGGCTTGATAAAAAGCGGCCAAGGGTTAGGGTTTGAGGATTGTATTGTAGCATTTGCAGCGGTATTGAGTTGCAGGGATTGCTGATTGTAATCAGTTTGATTTACTGGATAATAATATTGGACTCTCTGTTTGGTGGATGTAGCCCGAGTTTGGGTGAACCACGTTAAATCTTGTCTCTCGCTGTTATTAATTCTGTGTATTTCTATTTCTTTGTTTAATCTTTATTTGCATTTAATTGATATCTTCTGCCGGCTAACCCTAACAAATCATAGCTATTTGGTGATGATATGTTCCAGTGTTCAAGTCTTGAATTCCTCTAGAAGTCATACTATGAAATGTCTATGTTCAGGTGAACATAGTTAAGACATGAATAGTGCACAGTACCAAAGTAAAAGGGCCTGCATTTCTCTGTTGTTACATATTTTGTCTTGCAGTTCTGAAGGCATGTTAAGAGTTCAATGATGAATGTTGGATATGAATTTTAGAGTCTCACATGGTCCGCAGTGGGATTTATGTTGTGATAGATGAACTGGTCAAGTGTGTACTCAAGGGATAAGCTAACAAACATGTTAGATCTATATGCGGTGAAGATATATTGTTTGAACAATCAATCTAAATGACTAAATGATTAGTACCGACCTATATGAAGACTATTATATGTTTGTTTGGGTCTGCATTGCTATTTGTGCACAAGATCAAGTCGACAAGGTATAACATTTGTATACACATTTCATGTTTGGCTTGCCGACCTGACTGTGAGATGAATCTTGTTGCAGATATATATACTTGATGAATTTTGGTGTTGCAGGTATGGATAAGTGTGAACAAAGTGCAAATAAAATGTGTGTGTGATCTAAGGCAGTTTTGTGATTAGAAAAGGATAGTAAAAGCATAAAGGAAGAGCATATGTGAAGCAGAGAAAAAAAGCAAAGAAGACATTATGAAGACATTTGAGTCTATATACTAAGCTATTAATGGAACTGCACTTTAGCATTCTGTAGATGCATTTGGAGTAGTCATCTCTTGGTAGTGAGCCAATCCTTCTTCTATCTTCTCTCTTATTTTGGTAGTGAACCTATTGCAGTGAGCACTTCTTAGGACACTGAGTCCTTGGGCAGTGAGCCTTCATGTAAGTCAATATTTCTATCATAATATATTGTGAGCTAACACTCACCGTGGTTGTTCCCATTTTGGGTTTTCCATGTAAAAATCATGGTGTCTATGTGTTATGTCTTTATGGTTGTTGTTCTTATGTTTATTTTTCTTTTAGCTTATTGAATGTGGTAAATGGATTAATAATTATGTGAAAGAGAAGTTTTACAGACTACTAATTCACCGCCCTCTTAGTATTCTTTGTGATCCACATTTCTTGCATGTTTTTGGTGGTGGCACATAGCGATGAGCTCCCCCCATCACCTAGGTAGGGTTATATATATAATTGTTTAATCATGTATTCTCTATGTATTGTGTGCTTTACTATATTCTCTATTTATTGCATGCTTCTTCACTCTATTCACTATGTCTTGTGTGACTATCAAGTGTTTTCTTATGTTTTCCTAAACTTGGGGGCTAGAAACAGTCCTTCAAACTTAGGGTGTGTCTTCGCTCTAGTGTTTGATGTGTTTGATATGATTTGATCGTACTTTAATGCATGTACTAATTGTAAGATCATACACATGCATTAAAGTGGGGACTAAGTACATTATGGAGTAAAAAATGGACACATGCCTTTTTACCTCCTTGTTTAGCTCCTAGGTCCCCATGATTACATTATACATCCTAATTATTCATCCAGATGAAAAATCCTCTAAAACTAATGCAAATTGAGAACAAGGGGCCATGCTTATCCTTACCCCAGACCAAAAAGGTGACTTGTGACTTGGGCAACTATGCCCAAGTCCTCCCTAATTAGTTAGGGCAAATTTAAATGTTTGTCAGCTTAGGACCTTTAAAAAGGTTTCTCCTTGTCGGCTCTTTTAGTTTAATTTGATGAATGTTAGTAGGAAAGCATATATAAGTGTGTTTTTTAATTCATTATAAACCTAGATAGAGATAGCCAACTTGAAGCATTAGAGTAAAGAGCATTCAAAGAATTCATTGTGATTCTAGAGTAGATTTGTATTGTCATTGTGTGTTGTTGTAGGTTTTGAAGTTATCATCTATCTCTCCTTATGAGTTGAAGAGCATTCATCCTCCTAAGGGTTTCATCAAATAGGTGATATAATTTGTGTTCATCATCATTTGATTTCATCATATTGATTTGTGTTTAGCCTTTGCTCTACAAGGGCACGCTTTCTTTATCAAACAACGGTGTTGGGAAGCTTGAATATTATCCCAGGATTTGACTAAGGCAAGTCCCTAAACACCATAACTACCAAACCCCTTTTCTTCTTATGTGCGGGTTATAGGTGCAAGATCTGAAAAAGTGAAGACACAGGAAGACTGAGTGAGGAAAAGGGTTTCAGGATCTGACAACATTTTGGGAATATTCCTCTACAGAAGACTTGGGAACTTTTGAAACCATCCTTATATCTTAGATAACATCAGATCTAGAATCATGACAATCTCTACATCATTCTCTAGTTTAGAGTTTTTGAAAATTCCACCTTTTAGGACTTGGGTGCCTTTGAAATAGTCCTCAAACATTCCATCTTTTGGGATATAGGCTTTGATATCTTCCTGATCACTCTTGTGAAATTGGTTTATGGTTATATGTTGTACATCTCCTATTATAATTAGATCTTTACAAATCTAGGGTTTAGTGCATTGATTGATCTAGGGTTTGATAAAAGGCTTGATTAAACTAGATCTTTCCGTAGCACTCTTGAGTATAAAATATGTAGCTAAGTCCACCTCCACTTGGTAGTGATTTGAATCAGTTTTGTCCTTGAATGTCATTGTGGAAGAGAGTTTGATCTAGTGTGCATGCTAGTCTTCTTCATTGAGACTTTTTCATATATAACAATTAGGAAAATGAGTAGCAATGAATCTTGTCTCCTTTTCAATAGTGTTTATTAATTCTTGTTTCTCTTTATAAGTTAGGACTTCTTTTCCCTGTCTTCTTCAACTACATGTTTTTATTGATGTGGGTGCTCCATAGAGATACTCTTTGATGGGATGAATTGGTGTTGTCCTTATTACATTTCTTGATGTACATCCTCTTCCTGATGCACATCCTCTATAATAATTTCTTCTTGGATATGTTCCTCTAATGTGGAGACATCTTATTGAGGAGTTTCCTTATCCACATCCATTTGATTATCTTCTTCTTTAACAATTATTTCTTCTTTTTGTTCCTCTCAAGGAGTGGAAGCTTCTTCATTAACTCCCTTTTAAACTTCCTCTTCAAGAGCCAAATCATCACCTTGTGGCACCTGGGAATCATGCAAATTTGCTTGAGGATTACCTTCATCTCCTTGCTCCAAGGTTTCTTCCTCTTTATGTTGCTCAGGTGGAGGAGTGACATATTTTTCAGGAAAATCTTCAGGAATGTCAATAATAGGTCCCTTGGGTAGAGGATGCATGATAAGAACTTATTCATCTATTGCCTCTTCTACCCTTTCACCTTGTGATGCCTCTATTGTTTGTGTATGGGAGGAGGTATAGACAAATGTGTTGCTAGTTGAGTTGCCTCTTTTTCAAGCTCTTGAAAAACTTGTTGTGGTTCCTGTCCAAGTGGCATGGAAATTGACCTAATGCTTCCCTAGTTGGAAGGACTTATGTCATAGGCATTACAGCTAAACCAACCACTAACCCTACCTCTGCACCATTATGAATAATCTTTGCTCTGTGGTAGGATTCATTAACCATGCCTATTACTTGTTATGTAGTGGCAGTGTTGATAGATCCCCTCATTTTAACTGTGCTAGGATCTTTCTTATTTTCCTTATATACCCTTGTTCAAGAGGAGGTTGGTTCTCCAGTTGTAGGCCTTTTATCCCTTTCCTTTACCTTTAGTCTTACCCAACTGGACAATTCTCACATTTAGCCAAGAATTGCTAAAGTCCAAAACCATTTTACTTATAGATTCAATGGAGATATTTTCCTTCAAAGACTGGTTTAGATCAGACAAAGGATCATTGTCAACTTTCTTTTGATCATAAATTGGATTCAAGGTATGTCCACCATCAAATAATTCCTCGGGAACATCTTCCTTGATCTTGAAGGCTTTAAGCTGGTAAGATGTCAATCTACAATAACCTCTTTTCCTGACTTCAAAATCATCCTTATAGTTGGCCCAAAAGTCCTCCAAAGTTTATTTATTATTAGCTATAGTACCAAGTAACTTCTCTATTCTACCATTTGGATCAAAATTTGGTCTGGGCTCATAAACATTCAACTTTAGAGTTTCTAACTCCTCATTGGCAGCCTTGGCAGCATTAATGGAGAGATATGATTAGAATCCTATATCAAAAGTAAATTGTACACCTAGCTTGTGCTTGATCTGTAATTTTAGATGCACCTCTAGCATTTGTCTGGAGAATTCCAATAAAATCACTTTATCACTACAATATCTTGGTAATAGGTATGATGCCTTATTGAATCTTGATATCTTTATGTATGTAGATTTTTGGAACTATATAAACCATTGTTCCCATCCCCTAATTAGGCCCATTTCTTGGACTGACATCTGTTGGGAATTAAGGTGTCTCAACCTTTGCAAATTCCTAGCATTAGTATTTATTATTTACCTATATTGCATTTATTTATGCACATCCTATTTTGTCCTTTAGTGTGAGGTGGCATGGTGAGTTGTCATCCCACTTGGAAGGTGACTTGGATAGACATATCAACATGAGGAAATGTAGGCTGACCATTTGAGGTGGCATTAATTTTCCATCTATTGGTATCTTGAGCAACGTGTAAGAGGTTTTGATATATGACATAATCTATGACATGTAAGAGCTGAAAATAGAAGATTCTTATGACATGTATGACATGTATAGAGCATCTTTGCATGTTTGAATAAGGAATTTTTAGGTGCTCAAGTTTGACTATGGCAAGTTGTAAGAGAATAGTTTATATTTTAACTAGTTATGACAGATTCTCTAATAGTTGTAAGCGTTGTCATATATGACAAATTTTATGACAGTGTAAGAGCATTGTCATACCTATTTCAGGTAAATTTGGGGTGCCCAAGTTTGGAGGGTCATAAGAGGTGTTGGAATGTGTTCCATGTGGATTTGAATGCCCACCTCTTGTATCTTCCTCTAGAAGCTTCCTTCATGCTTGTTATTGTCCATAAATAAGGTACTTGTTGGAGTAGTTTGTATGGTTCATTTGCATGTACTGTTATGCTATCATAATTACTCCATAATATCAACAGTGGTGAACTATAAGAGCTTGGCTCTGGAAGTGTCTTGTAACCTTCATTATTTACAAATAATAATACATTGGGTTGTGCTTTGGAGTTTGGGGTTTTTTCACTTGAAAGGGTTTTCCCCACATATATCTTGTGTTGTGAGATTTTGTATTTGCACTTGATGTTTTTATAACTTTCCTGTATTGTGAATCTCATTACTATAATTGTTAAAGGATAACAAAATTGTACAACTCTCCTCATTAGATCTGTGTAGGAAGTGTATTCTATGTACCTTGCTTCCTTTCAGTTGGTATCAGAGTTTGATCAACTTTGGTGAACTAGCTGTTGGGTAGAGGTTTTTTTAAATTGATCTTCATTTGAATGGGACCTTGTGCAGAGGATTTTTAAATATTTGTTGTAAGAAAGAGATTGTGAGCACATTTGGGAGGATAGAGATGGAAAAATTTAATGAAGGTAACTTTGAGTTATGGAAACTCAAGATGGAAGACATGTTGGTTGAGGGAGACCTATGGACTGCTATATCTAGAAAGATACCATTGGGCATTAAACATGAAGACTGGGATCTGATGGATCGAAAGGCTAAGGGTCTTGTGAGACTCTATTTGGCTGACTCCGTGTTATTGAATGTTCATGAAGAGGATACAACTACATATCTGTGGAAGAAACTTGGTTAGATTTATCAGTAGAAATCCCTAGTAAATAAGTTGTTCTAGAGGACTTGAAGTTGTACTCTCTGAGGATGGAGGATGGAGGATCTGTCACAGATCACCTAAATAGTTTTAACATGCTTGTTTCCTAGTTGAGCTCTGTTGGTGTGAAAATGGAGGAGGAGGATCGGTGTATGAATTTGTTGTGTTCTTTTCTGGATTCATGGGACCACCTTGTTATGGCCATTGGGAGTACCACTGCCACCTTAAAGATGGATGAAGTGGTTGCATCATTACTGTATGAAGAGATGCGAAGAAAATCTTCTAAAATGGCTAAGGCGGCTCTTGCAGTTTGTGGTAGATCTAAAGAGAAAGGGAAAAAGAAGGACAAGAAGCAAGGGAAGTCAAAATCCAAATCCCATGGGAGATCTAAGACTCTTAGAATGTCCAAGGCATTGTGTTGGTACTACGGGAAACCTAGGCATTTCTGCAAGGAGTGCCAGGAGGAGAAGAAGAAAAAGAAAAAGAACTATGATTCAGATTTTGACAAATCCTCTCAGGATGATGGAGAAGCATTTATCGCTTCCTTGGCAACACATGCATTTGAGGATGTGTGGCTGATAGAATCTAGTGCATATTTTCACATGACCTCACATTGGGGTTGGTTCATGAAGTATGAAGAGTATGACGGTGGGAAGGCGTATCTCAGTGATGACTCTCATCTAAAGATTTTTAGCTATGGAAGAGTCTTGACTCGATTCCCAGATCGGCAAGTGAATGGGATCAATGGTGTTTTACATATCCCTAGTTTGGCATGGAACCTATTATCTGTAATTAACTTAAATAATATGGGTGTTCATGTTGTTCTCTTGAATGGAGGATACAAGATGACAAGAGGAGTTATGGTGCTAGCTAAGGGTGTTTGGATTAGCACTATGTTCAAGCTTGATGCATGCACTATTTAGTGCAATAGTTCATCAATTTAGAAGAAGAGAACTTTAGAGTCTCCATCCTCACCATTGGAACCAACAATGAAGAGGACTGTTGCATCTACTTTTGATGGTCGTGCTTTCTGGGTACCTAACAATACTCATTCTATGTAGATGAAACATCCATCTAAGAAGATCATGTTATGGCAGAAAAGAATTGGCCACATTAGTGAGAATGGCCTTAGAGACCTAAAGAATAAAATCTTGATGAGGGTATGAATCATTGTAATATTGAGTTTGATTTTTGTGAACATCGTGTCTATGGAAAACAAACTGTGTTTAGTTTTATTCTAGTTCTCATAAATCTTCTAGGGTGTTGGACTTGATACATTCTGATGTTTTTAGTCTTGTGAATGTTCCTTCAATTTCAAAATATGTTTACTTTGTATCTTCCATAGATGATTATAGTAGGAGGACATGGGTTTCTTTCCTTAGAAGCAAATCTCAAGTCTTTAGTCAATTCAAAGAGTTTAAGGTTCTTGTAGAGAGTCAAATGGATAAAAAGATTAACTATTTGAGAACTGACAATGGTGGTGTGTTTTGTTCAGTAGATTTTAACAAGTTTTATAAAGAACATGGGATTCTGAGGTACAAGACAACTCCTTATACTCCTCAACAAAATGGAGTTGCAAATAGAATGAATATGATGTTGATGGAGAGGGCTAGGAGTATGCTTAGCGGAGCTAGCCTTGAACAAAAATTTTGGGCCGAAGCTATTGCTACCGCTTGCTATTTGGTTAACAAGTATCATACTTCAATGTTTGTTTAGAAGACACCTATGGAGGTGTGGTCAAGTAAAAATCCCTCTTTGAGGCATCTTCAAGTATTTTGTTGTGAGGCATATGCACATGTGGTGCAAGAGCACCATGACAAATTTTGATTTTTTTTGTGCTCATTAAGAGCCTAGGTGGAGTCTTCTCCATTTTGTGAATGTAATAAAGGTCTATGAAGACTAGTCTTAATGTATTTGTTGTCACCTAGTGATGGAGCATTAAGATATGCTTAAGTTTAGGATAGTCTATTTTGGGTATGTTAGTGGTTTGGCTATTTTGAGCCTCCTTTTTTTGCATGTCAACGACCATGGAGTGATGGAACATTAAAGAAAGAATGTAAAACATGTATTTATGCCTCACACATCTTGAGGCAAAGAGGGAGAGAAGTTTGGAGAGGAAAACAAAAATCAAATAAAAATCCAGTTTCTTGTAATTTTTTTGTTTTTTCCTGTGTTGCACGCCTGGTACAGGTACATACAGGACTGTCAAGAACTCTAAGGTATCAAAACATGAAATAGACTATGTTACCTTTCATTTACATCTAGATTAGGATATTTTCATTGTGTTTGTAGTCTATTGTAGCTGTTTTGGTTAAAACGGGTCTTAAACCCTAGTTTTGTAGGGTTTTAGGAAACTGATGGATTTCTAACCCATTTGACCTAGGTTAGACCTTAAAATGGGTGGAATGGATTTTGTGGTGTTTCATTTCTATTGGGTTTTCATGACAGGAGTAGGTGACTAGATAGGAACATTGTTTGAATCAGATTTGGCCTAATATCTCCATGTATTAGGTGGTTTAGCATAGGTGTACTCATAGTGCATGAATAAGGAGATTTGGTGAGACCCAATACTCTTGAAACCCACCAAATTTGACTATTTCCAACCTATATGGCACCCTAGAACAGGAATTGGAAGAGTTGAGTGAAGTTTCTAAGTACTTACTGTGTAAAAGTGGCCTAATTAGGCCTATTAGCAACCGGAGACAGTCATTTTTGAGCCATTTGTTCCAAAACAACCTATACTACATGTTAGATATGTTCTAGAAATAAATAATGGGTATCCAAATATGTTAAGGGTTTTCAGTTATCAGGCTTGGTTGGAGAAATAAAGAGTAGCAGTCCTATTTGGAGGGCTACTAGCATTTTGGGTTGGTTGTGAGTAAACGGTTGGGTGACCATTGAGCCATGAACTTTCATGACCTAGAATGGTCTTGGTTTGTCAAAAAAAAGTGATTCAAGGTGTGTAGGAAGGTCTACAAGTTGGTTAAGTCATCTATCCATCATCTGTGCATATATCAACATTGCTAGAGGGAGAGTCAGTGATATAGGGGCAATCAGCCAAAAGAGTTTCATGCATTAATCCAAGTGTACTTAAGGTCTTTTTCATGCTGTTTTGGAGGTTTGGCAATGGGTCCATGTACTTGAACCAAGTGGAGGTCCTCTTCTCAAGTATTGAAGCCATGTGTTATGAGCAAACTATCCCATCCATGTAAGATCAGTCTAAGCATCATTGTAGTTTGTGTCATCTCTCTAAGTGACCTTTAGTAAAGGAACTCATTTAAACTTCATTTGGAGCATGTCTCCATCATTAACAACCATACTAGATGGCAGAGAAATTTAGCCATTTTGGGACAGTTAGCCACCATTGACAAGTATTTCCTCCTAAGTGTTTCATGAGCTCCCCTGCTCTACAAGAAGTGGTATTAGAGCTTAGGCAGCAGATCATTGAAGGAGTTGAGGCTTGAAGTTTGACAGCTGGAATTTGAAGAGTCAAGATGCATCCAGAAGATACCATGGCAAAAGAAATTAGAGAGTTGAAAGAAAGGTATGGTAAGTTAAAGGAGATGACTCCAAGGAGATCACTATTTAGAATAGCCTGCAAGTGCAAAGAAAAGGTATGTAAAGTTGTGATAGATTCTGATTCTACTGACAACATGGTTTCCATAGAAATGATGGATAAACTGAATTTGGTAAGGATTCCTCATGAAGCACCGTATAAAGCATCTTGGTTGAATGATGATCAGTCAATTTTGATAAGTGAATAAGCTTTTGTTGAATTTAATATATGTGGCTATAAGGATAAAATTCTTTGTGATGTGGTACCTATGAGTTGTTGTCATTTGTTATTTGGAAGACCATGGCAGTATGATAGACATGCCATCTATGATGGGAAGTATAATACCTACACTATAGAAAAGGATGGAACCAATTTTAAACTAACACCACTGCAAGAGAATAAGTATAAGTCTGATAGTGAAGGAGATGGAAGACCTAATGGCAAGGAGGTCTTAGAGGAAGAGAGAATGAAGGCATATGTAAAAGGTAAGAGAAAAGAGAGTAAATGGACTGAGGTAAGCCAAGATAGGCTTGTAATGCATGAATGAATCATGGTGGGGGTAGTGATGTGTCCCTTAGGAGAGCAGTCAAGCACTGCCAAAACAAAAAACTATACAGTGGTATCAGGTTATGTTTCTAAACTTGATAGGATAGTGGTCCTTGAGGCAAAATATCAGGTGCAAGAAAAGACAATAGAGAGGACAGTGAGCCAAGGAGAATGGCAAAGGACAATGAAAGATTTTTTAGAGAATGAGGAAGTTGCAGTCACCATAAGAGGTGAAGAAGAGACAACAAAGTGTTTGCAGAGGGCCTCAATGTTGGAAGAGACTAAGGATGAGATGATGACAGAGATAGGCCAAGAGAAGGCCAAAGACAAAGTGCTTGTGAAATCTCCAAATAAAGTGGAGAAGAGTAATGTTGATGTGGTAAGGACAGAGAGTTATCCTTGGATGAAAAAATTGGTTGAGGGGCAGTAATATGCTACCATGACAAAGGTTGATAAGTCTGATTGCACAGAGGTTCAAAGAGCAGAGGATCAAAAAGTAGATGTGAAGATAGAAGCTGAAGTGAAAGTGGATGTTTGGTCAAGGCAAGTGAGTGAGTTCAAGCATGCAACTAAGAGGATGAGAAGGAGAGTTCATGGAGTAGTGGATAAGTGGTTGTTTGAAGGTGTAAGGACAGATATAACATCCAGTTTTGATGAGATGATGGTGAGAGAACTTGAAACAGGTCAGTTTGCAGTTGCAAGGCAAGGAAGAGTTGATGAGTTTGAAGCAAAGGTAAGGAAGAAAGAAAATGTGAAGACAATAAACTTGGAGGGTAGTCTAATTTTGTAGAGAAAAGAAAAGAAAATGGTGACAAGGACAATCCAAGAGAAAGCAAAGGATGAATTCCTTGTGAAGGGTAAGAATGAGTTGGAAAGGCAAGATGAAATTATGGTTGGGATAGTAGTTTGTCCTATGATTGCCAAAGAGGACAGTGAATAGATGAATATTGTCTAGATAGTGGGAAGAAAGTCTAAAAATACGGAGCTTCTAAAGGCAGAGGGTCCGCAGGAAGAGACAAGAGCAAAGAGTGCAAAGATTGAAGGTGCAAAGCAAGGACAAATGAGCAAGTCCAAGTCTCCAATAAGGGAGAAGGAGAGAAAAACTATAGCTTAAGATGGAAAAAGGTATTTTGCAAGGACAACATCAATTTCAGATGTAAGGAAGGTCAAGATGCAAGGAGTAGACTAGTTTGCAAAAGGAGAACCATGACAAGGAGCAAACAAGCTATGCAATATAAGGTATGATGCAAGAGAACAATATTTGACTCAAGGAACAAGAGTACTAGTCAAAGGGTCATTAGAAGGTCAAAGAGATGAAGATTTCAGAGGTGGATCAGTTAAAGTTCCATTTCCAAGAGACTTAGAAAAATTTCAAGGCCGGTTGTATGGTGCAAGAGAACCATAACAAATTTCGATTTTTTTTGTGCTCATTAAGAGCCTAGGTGGAGTCTTAATCATTTTGTGAATGTAATAAAGGTATATGAAGACCACTCTTAATGTATTTGTTGTCACCTAGTGATGGAGCATTAAGATATGCTTAAGTTTAGGATAGTCTATTTTTGGTATGTTAGTGGTTTGGCTATTTTGAGCCTCCTTTTTTTGCATGTCAATGACCATGGAGTGATGGAATATTGAAGAAGGAATGTAAAATATGTATTTATGCCTCACACATCTCGAGGTAGAGAGGAAGAGAAGTTTGGAGAGGAAAAAAAATCAAATAAAAATCAAGTTTCCTGTAATTTTTCTATTTTTTCCTATGTTGCATGCTTGGTATAGGCCCGTACAGGACTATCAAGAAATCTAAGGTATAAAAACATGAAATAGGCTATGTTACCTTTCATTTGTATCTAGATTAGGAGATTTTCATTGTGTTTGTAGTCTATTGTAGCTGTTTTGGTTAAAACGGGTCTTAAACCCTAGTTTTGTAGGGTTTTAGGAAACTGATGGATTTCTAACCCATTCCACCCAGGTCAGACCTCAAAATGGGTGGAATGGATTTTGTGGTGTTTCATTTCTATTGGGTTTTCATGAAAGGAGCAGGGGACTAGATAAGAACACTGTTTGAATCAAATTTGGCCTAATATCTCCATGTATAAGGTGGTTTAACATAGGTGTACTCGTAGTGCATGAATAAGGAGATTTGGTGAGACCCAAGACACTTGAAACCCACAAAATCTAACTATTTGCAACCTGTTTGGCACCCTGGAACAAGAATTGGAAGAGTCGAGTGAAGTTCCTAAGTACTTACTATGTAAAAGTGGCCTAATTAGGCCTATTAGCAACCAGAGACAATCATTTTTGAGCCATTTGTTCTAAAACAACCTATATTTCATGTTAGGTATGTTATAGAACTAAATACTGGGTATCCAAATATATCAAGAGTTTTGGGTTATCACGCTTGGTTGGAGAAATAAAGAGTAACAATCCTATTTGGAGGGCTACTAGCATTTTGGGTTGGTTGTGAGCAAACAGTTGGGTGACCATTGAGCCATGAACTTTCATGACCTAGAATGGTCTTAGTTTGTCAAAACAAAGTGATTCAAGGTGTGTAAAAAGGTCTACAAGCTAGTTAAGTCATCTATCCATCATTTGTGCATATATCAACATTGCTAGAGGGACAATCAACCATATAGGGGCAGTCAACCAAAAGAGATTCATGCATTAATCCAAGTGTATTTAAGGTGTTTTCCATGGTGTTTTGAAGGTTTGGCAATGGGTCCATGTACCTAAACCAAGTGGAGGTCATCTTCTCAAGTATTGAAGCCATGTGTTATGAGCAAACTGCCCCATCCATGCAAGATCAGTCTAAGCATCATTGTAGTTTGTGTCATGTCTCTGAGTGACCTTTAGTGGTCTTGATCTACCAGAATAGAGTGGGATTGGGTGTGTCAGGAGTTCAGTAAGTAAAGGAACTCATTTAAAATTCATTTGGAGGATGTCTCCATCATTGACAACCATACTAGATGACAGAGAAAGTTAGCCATTTTGGGACAGTCGGCCACTATTGACAAGTATTTCCTCCTAAGTGTTTCATGAGCTCCCCTGCTCTGCATCAACATGTGCCTAGGGAGAAGAGGTCTAAGTTGGAGAACAAGGCAATGAAGTGTATCTTCATGGGTTATGGTGTCGATGTGAAAGGGTACAAGCTTTGGGATCTAGTGGCCGAAAGGGTTCTGTACAGTAGAAGTATCATCTTCAAAGAACTCAATCCTTGTTCCATTATTCAGTGGCTATAGAAAAAAGAGAACAAAGAGGATGCAGTTGAACTTACTTATACCCCTGAAAAAGTTGATCCAGAAACACTTGTTGGACCTGATGATGAGGAGAGTGCTAGTAGCTCTGAAAGTTTAGAAGAAGAAGAACCTCAACCTTAGATTTTGAGCAGGTCCACTTGGATAAGGTGTGAACCTGATAGATTTGGATATTCATTACATGATTATTGGAAAGAGGCCATGGAAGAAGAGATGGCTTCATTGAAGAAAAATAACACTTGGGATCTGGTGCCCTTTTCTGATGGACGTAAACCTATTGGATGCAAATGGGTGTTCAAGAAGAAATTTATTTTAGATGGCAGTGTTGAGAAGTATAAGGAAAGGTTGGTGATGAAGGGGTATTCCCAAGTTGAGGGAATAGATTATGGTAAGATTTTATCTCTTGTTGCAAAAATGATATCCATTAGATTCTTGTTATCAATTGTTTCTGCATACGATTTAGAAGTTGAACATATTGATGTGAAGATAACTTTCCTTCATGGTGACTTGGAGGAGGATATTTATATGTCATAGCCTAAGGACTACATTGTGAGAGGTAAAGAAAATTTGGTTTGCAAGTTGAAAAAGTCTTTGTATGGTTTGAAACAATCTCCTAGAGGATGTGGTACCAAAAGTTCAATGCCTGTTGCATCCCCAACTTTTGATTTAGCTTAAATCTTACTTTTATGAGGCAAACATGATGATTAATCATAGTTTAATGATTTTATGTTTGAGGAAAATATCAAATAAAATCATTGATTATATGAATATTGATTAATGTTTAGTTTAGATATGTGATTACATGATGATAAGATTATTTAATTTTAATGATTTACAAATCAAATGATGATACACTAATCATGGTTATATGGTTGTGAGTGTAATCAAGAAAAGAATCTTCCTCCAAGGATAGAAGGAGAGTATCATCTAGGAGGAGGAGATAGATATGGGGAAAAAGTTAGATTGCGATCGACTGAGTATCTAAGTTAATCTTTGTGAACCCATGCAAGGTAGAGTGAGTTTGTGTCTTTCCCTTGTTAGTCATTTTCAATTTAGTCAGTGTCATCTTGTCAAGTTGAGATATCTCAACATCATCTATGTCGATTCGACTAGATGATGTTCTTAGAACATTAATTTTAGTTGATAAGCAATCTTGTTGGATTGTCAAGTATTCCCTTGTTTCCATATCTATTTCCTTATTTAGGTTTTGTGATTATTGTTTTATATATTTATATTAGTTATGGTTAATATGGTGAAGAGGGGGAGTGAAACTTGACCCCAAAGTTGCATATTATTGTTGCCATGCTAACGATGATGTTGTCATTTGATGACACCTTGGATTATTTTGATAATCCTTAAACATCATTTAGATGTAAAGGAATTATGTTGTGATATAATTATTCTTAACCCCTTAGTGATCTAGCACCTTTAATATTATTAATGTATATGACTTTTGGTACTTGGCCAACCACTATCCATGATGAGTGGAGTGAGTGGAGGCCAAATTGAAGCCTATCATAAGCTTTAACTTTGCTACCCACTCCATAATGGAGATTTTGGACCATTTGGAATCCTGTGAGGTGGCAAAGAATATTAGAACTATTTTTCACCACTACCTACAGAAAAGGTGGTGGATCTGGATAACATACAGATAACACATGCAAGAGGATATCGAGGGGGTGTCATTTTGGATATGTTTTTGTTGTGGAATGTGTGCAAGAAGGAGGTGTTGAACATAGGTAGGCAGAAAAAGGAATGTTGCAGAAGTAGCGAGAGTTGGTGCCATCAAGCTCATAGATAGAGCCACTGTCAGATACATAGAAATTATCCTTTGGCAGGCCGAACTCGACCGTATATTTTCTTATACAGGTATGAATCTTAGACTATGTATTGTATTTGAACTTAGCAATGTAAGTAGATATCTCTACTGCTATATTTTAATGATATCGAATGTGTTATCTTCATACACAACAATTATGTTGTTGTGTAATCATTAAGAGGCCATTGAGGCTGTAGTTGATACCACTGTGTTGACATTTGAAAGCATTGTTAAAACCTATTACTTAGTCGAGGCCATGAGGCCGACCACTAAGCATTGTTGTTGCATATAAGAGTCTTGAATGTCTATAAGGTAGAGACTGTAAACCCTATGATAAACTTTTGATACTCATTTTCTATTATCTGAGTCGTGTTTGTTCAAGACTGAGGGATTATTGAATAATTATGACTGTTTTAAGTGTGTAAATAAGTTGGTATTGGAGAAGGCTGAGAGCCTTGCTCAAGCAATGATAACTTTATTATTAATATTTAACCCTTGACAGTGCCTAAGGTACTAAGTCTACCAGTCTCGAGGACTATGGATAATAGTGCTTGACTATTTGTGATAGATAATATGTTATCTATGGTGTATCCTTTGTGTATAAAAGGGTAAAATGAATCCTCGATGTTGGAGTATAAATGTTAATAGGTAACTAATATTGTTACCTAGGCTACATTAAGTGCATGCCTTGTTTGTCAGAGAAGTAAACCCTCCTTTGATATTTATCTTCTTATGGGAATGAATACAATGTCTAGCATGAAAACGCTTGTGTTTAAATGTATATGAATGCTATCCCTTTTGAAACTGCAATACTTCACAAATGAAGTATAGGGTATCAAGAACTCATGCAGATTCTTTGATTTGGGGTCTATTTAATAAGATCAACCCATTAGACTATTATAATATAAGTCTTAGTTGATATGAATTAGAATGTAAACCTTGTGACAAGGTAAACACAAAATCTTGAATCAAGAAAGGTCATAAGTTTTGAAAACATGATTATGCAATTGTCATTAAGAAAGGATGGGAATAGAGTGACATGAAGTCACAAGTTCCCTGTTGTATAGGCAACAAAACATTAATGATTGTACTTCTGAAATAGGAGTCAAATGTCCAAGAAATGGACTAAGAATGAATTGAACCTATCTTCCCAAGACCTAGAAGGGTCAAACTATGATTAATGTAGGATGAGACATCTTTTAAGTTGAGTCGAGTGGTGAACATTTGACTACATTCATTGTGAAATGTATATGTATGTAAATCTTTGGCCAAGGTAATGCATCCATCTCTAAATGCATTAGTCAGTTCACTGTGCTCCAGATGGCATAATGTTTCTAGTAGTGTCATACATAGTTAGAGTGGTTCTATAGTTGTATGACCGTGAAACATTATGAAGGACACAACACTAGATGCTTAGATGGCAAACCTAACGGTTCCTTATATCTATACCCTCCATGAAGGGTAGGGCCACTTCTAGGTAGGAAGTTGTCTAGGGAATCGTCAGTCTGTGGTTAGAGGAAAAGCACTTGGATGATGCTCTCCTTCCCAAGCAGAAGACAAGCTGAGACTTATGAAGACAAATGTCAAAGTTCTAGATATAGTGCATTATTTATATGACTTGACAGTCAGTTATTATGTATATTCTTATATATGATGCCATGAGCATAGATTTGTACTTGTACAGTGAATATTCACTAATGAGTTATCTTTGGATTATTGTAAAATTAAATTTTGAAATATCTAGAAAAGAGTAGCATGTTTAATTTTCATGATGATATTGATTGATTCTTGCTTAACTATGATTATGTTAATCATGATATATTCTTATCCTTAAATAAGATGGTTAATTATGGTTGATTATGGGTAATGTGAGTTGTCATGTTACATATGGTATTAGAGCTACCGGGTTCAATACATGGACCTATGAGCTCACTACATAATGTTTTATTTTCTCCAGTATTAATGGTTGCTAATGTTTGGATGTTCTTATGCCAAAATACTAAGAATAAGAATGACACCCAAAAATAAGGTAATGGGAAATGGACGTTACCTTAAGGCCTTGAGGGAGCGAGCCACAGGAATGAAATGCCTTGAACAAACTGGTTGATTGGTAGGTGCATGGTTGGCTGATGATGAAACCTTCATTGATGCTCTTAAACACATCAAGCAAGAGATGATGAAAGTAGTTAGGATTACTACTCCTATCTTTGAAAATGAATCAGTGAAACCCTCTGCACCTAAGGAACCAATCTTGGAAAGTGATCTTAAGGATACTAATGTTACTAGGGATTTTGTGGATGAGTACCTGCAAGTATGTCCACCTCCTAAAATAGATTTGATAAATCTCAAGGATGAGAAATGAACATGGGAAGGTATCCCAATTTGATAATGACTTGCAGTAGCAAGATTTAAAGAAAATTTTGTAACTATGGATGTAAATTAAATGTAATCCATGGAAAACTACAATGCATTTTTAAATTTTGGCAAATCTTTCCATTCTTGTTAAAGATTACATGAATGAGAATGGATTTACATTTTTGAATGGATTCCTTGGTACGGAAAACTAATTGAATGATTAATCTGCAAACTTTAAGAGAAGTAGGTTGCAACAAGGTTCAGACAAGAACCAGTATGGGAGATAGCCAGGAAGAAGGGCAACCTTCAAGCCACGTTGATTCTAAACTTGACCAGATCCTTTTTATGCTCCAAGAGATGAGAGTGAGAATTAGAACTCTCAAGAAGGAGGTCAAGGGTCAGCATGGACCTAGGAAGGAAGCCTATTATGGGGGTGATGATGAGGCACGTCATGATGAAACCACCCAAAGTGAATGCGAAGAGAATAACTTTGAGGCCAGACATGAAGAAGATAGAAGAAGCCACTTGCCTTTGGAATTATCCTGAGATATGAAAAAAGTTATGCCTCCCAAGTTTGATGGGTTTGTAAGCAGAGATGTTGTGGAGGCATGGCTTATAGAGATGGAAAAATACTTTGAAATAAGAAATTATACTGAAATCACCAAAGCGGTATGGGGAGCATACCAGATAGTGGGTGAAGCATCCACATGGTGGATGAATAAGAAAATGGAGTTAGGCTTGAGGTCTACAAGTTTAACTTGCGATAGGTTTGTGGAACTCTTTAGGCAAAGATGGTTGCCTCAGTTGTATTATGACCAAAATCTTATAGATTTTTAGAATCTGAAACAGGGTGATTTAACTATGAATGAATATTGGGAAAAGTTCACTCGCCTACTCAATTATGTTCTGCAATATCAATAGGATGAAAGGTTTCCCATCCAAAAGTTTATTATGGGATTGAACACCCAGATTTGGGGAGAACTTGATGTGCATGGTTCGACCTCAATGGACCAGGTTTATGAAAAAGCTATTAAATAGGAACAAAAATTTAAAGCTATGTCTGCTTACAGGAAAAGGAATCGCAAAAGGCATAATTGGTCCCAATCCTCACAATCTTTTAAGAAAAAGGGGAAAAAGTAGGGATTTTTTGAGAAAAATGATAAAGGGTCCAAGAATAAGCAAAATGAATCCATGGGGGAAACAAAAGGTAATAATAACTCCAATAAAAATGGAGATAATTCTTGGAAGCCTCAAGAGATGCGAGGACCCATGGGAGGGTGTTATACATGTGGCAGAGATCATTATGCTAACCAGTGTCCTAACAAGATGTAGGGAACACAATCATGAGGAAATCCTTTACCCTCTCAACAGGTGGCATTCCAACAATGCATACATGCAACCCTAGATAATAGGCAAGATGAATATCAAATTACTCCCATTGAAACTACAGTTATTTTATTTGGTTTCCCAATTTCAATTTTGATAGATACTAGTGCTATAGAATGTTTTGTTTCCCTAAAAGTTTTAAATAAAATTTCTAGGAAAAGCTAGATACATGGAAAATACTTGGTCAGTTGAATATGCAAATCAGACCAAGGCTTAGGTAGAGCAATGCTTGTTTGAAGCTAAGGTTGAACTTCCAAGTTTCTCCACTGAGGTGAACCTTTATGTAGCCCCTTTAAGCTCATATGATGTTATCCTTGGGATAAATTGGTTATGGAGACACTGGACTAAGGTGGACTGTTATGCCAAAACAATAGAATGTCTAGATGACCTAGAGAGCAAAGTTTTTCTACAAGGTAACCCTAGAGAGGTCAAACTAAGACAAATTTCTTCCCTACAAATGAAAAGAGCTCAAAGAAAAGGATGTTAGCTTTTTGTTGTCAAAATTAAAAAAACCAAATGGTTTTGAGGAAACCAATTTCCAAGATGATTTAATGTTTTATAAATCTCAGAAACTCAAAGGAGGTGAGAAGAGGGAGTCTAGAGATCAGGAAAGATAAAATATTGATAGGTACCCTTTTCTTAGAGATTTTGAGGACGTATTTCTGGATGACCTACCGAGATTGCCTCCTAGAAGAGATTTTGATTTCTCTATAGACATAATTCCAGGATTGGAACCTATATCTAAAGCTCCATACAGAATGACCACTACTGAGTTAATGGAGCTAAAGGGTCAATTGCATGAATTGTTGGATAAATCACTGATAAGGCCCAGTGTGTCACCTTGGGGAGCATAGTACTTTTTGTGAAAAAGAAAGATGGTACATTACGGTTATGCATAGACTAATGTATGTTAAATAAGGCAACAATAAAGAACAAACACCCATTGCCCCACATTGATGATCTTTTTGATCAAATGAGAGGAGAAACTATGTTCTCTAAGATCAATCTTTGATCTGGATGTTAGGATTGTCCAAAATCCATTTGGTCTCATCTTGTTTCATTTCCACATTTTTATCCTAGAAGGTCTAAGTCCTTATCCTATTCATGAAAATAATCCTCTAATCATTTCCCATAGGTCTTTCCTATCATGTGCATAAGTTTAGCCTTTGTACTTTGCTCCAAAATTGTGTTTTTGAACATTAACACAATCCCTCAGCATACCCTAATAGCCCTTATGAGTGAGCGGGAGCTAGAGGAGTCAAATGTTTGTTTACCGCATCCCCGCAACATGAGAAAATTTCATTGGTGGTATCATGGTGAGAGCAAAGTCAAGTTCAAGGATCCCATGGTCTCGTGACAGTTCCAAAAAAGACAATAGAATGTCTAGATGACCTAGAGAACAAAATTTTTCTGCAAGGCAGCCCTAGAGAGGTCAAACTAAGACAAATTTCTGCCCTACAAATGAAAAGACCTCAAAGAAAAGGATGTTAGCTTTTTGTTGTCAAAATTAAAAAAACCAAATGGTTTTGAGGAAACCAATTTCCAAGATGATTTAATGTTTTATAAATCTCAGAAACTCAAAGGAGGTGAGAAGAGGGAGTCTAGAGATCAGGAAAGATAAAATATTGATAGGTACCCTTTTCTTAGAGATTTTGAGGATGTATTTTTGGATGACGTATCAAGATTGCCTCCGAGAAAAGATTTTGATTTCTCTATAGATATAATTCTAGGATTGGAACCTATATCTAAAGCTCCATACAGAATGACCACTACTGAGTTAATGGAGCTAAAGGGTCAATTGCAGGAATTGTTGGATAAATGACTGATAAGGCCCAGTGTGTCACCCTGGGGAGCACAATATTTTTTGTGAAAAAGAAAGATGGTACATTACGGTTATGCATAGACTAACATATGTTAAATAAGGCAACAATAAAGAACAATTACCCATTGCCCCACATTGATGATCTTTTTGATCAAATGAGAGGAGAAACTATGTTCTCTAAGATCAATCTTTGATCTGGGTGTTAGGATTGTCCAAAATCCATTTGGTCTCATCTTGTTTCATTTCCACATTTTTATCCTAGAAGGTCTAAGTCCTTATCCTATTCATGAAAATAATCCTCTGATCATTTCCCATAGGTCTTTCCTATCATGTGCATAAGTTTAGTCTTTGTACTTTGCTCCAAAATTGTGTTTTTGAACATTAACACAATCCCTCAGCATACCCTAATAGCCCTTATGAGTGAGCGGGAGCTAGAGGAGTCAAATGTCTATTTACTGCATCCCCGCAACATGAGAAAATTTCATTGGTGGTATCATGGTGAGAGCAAAGTCAAGTTCAAGGATCCCATGGTCTCGCGACATTTCCAAAAAAGACAATAGAATGTCTAGATGACCTAGAGAACAAAGTTTTTCTGCAAGGCAACCCTAGAGAGGTCAAACTAAGACAAATTTCTGCCCTACAAATGAAAATACCTCAAAGAAAAGGATGTTAGCTTTTTGTTGTCAAAATTAAAAAAACCAAATGGTTTTGAGGAAACCAATTTCCAAGATGATTTAATGTTTTATAAATCTCAGAAACTCAAAGGAGGTGAGAAGAGGGAGTCTAGAGATCAGGAAAGATAAAATATTGATAGGTACCCTTTTCTTAGAGATTTTGAGGATGTATTTCTGGATGACCTACTAAGATTGCCTCCTAGAAGAGATTTTGATTTCTCTATAGATATAATTCCAGGATTGGAACCTATATCTAAAGCTCCATACAGAATGACCACTATTGAGTTAATGGAACTAAAGGGTCAATTACAGGAATTGTTGGATAAATGACTGATAAGGCCCAGTGTGTCACCCTAGGGAGCACAATATTTTTTGTGAAAAAGAAAGATGGTACATTATGATTATGCATAGACTAACGTATGTTAAATAAGGCAACAATAAAGAACAAATACCCATTACCCCACATTGATGATCTTTTTTATCAAATGAGAGGAGAAACTATGTTCTCTAAGATCAATCTTTGATCTGGGTGTTAGGATTGTCCAAAATCCATTTGGTCTCGTCTTGTTTCATTTCCACATTTTTATCCTAGAAGGTCTAAGTCCTTATCCTATTCATGAAAATAATCCTCTGATCATTTCCCATAGGTCTTTCCTATCATGTGCATAAGTTTAGTCTTTGTACTTTGCTCCAAAATTGTGTTTTTGAACATTAACACAATCCCTCAGCATACCCTAATAGCCCTTACGAGTGAGCGGGAGCTAGAGGAGTCAAATGTTTGTTTACCGCATCCCCGCAACATGAGAAAATTTCATTGGTGGTATCATGGTGAGAGCAAAGTCAAGTTCAAGGATCCCATGGTCTCGTGACAGTTCCAAAAAAGACCTACGGGTTTGCGGTAATAGTTAAATTGGCAGTGATAATGTGTACCGCAGTCCCGCGATAGCTTCAAAATACACTTGTGGGCTAGTGGTAAAAGATTTAATTAACATGAAGTGTATACCGCGGCCCCGCAGCAGCTAAGACATTAGCTTGTGGGAACATGGTGAGGATTGAATCAGTAATAAATAAAGCAAAGTGGTCTTGTAACGATCAACCAAAGGGCTTGTGATAGTACAGTAAATGGTAAGGATGATGCCAAATGTCACTGTGGTCCTGCAACTGAGTTCAGTCAGACCTGCGGTAGAGTAGTAAGAGTTAAAGAGATCACAATTGATCATGTTGTCACGTGACAACAACCTATAAGGTTTACGGGATAGTGATAAACATAAAAATTAACTCTTAACTAATCTCATGGTCCCACGATGAAGTCAAATATGGTTTGCGGTAGCATAGTAAAGGAGTGAAAAGGTAGGGTTTTTAACACTGCTACACCGCATAGTTTCTTAACCACCTAAGTAGGATTACGATATAGTTGTGGAACCAATAAATACAAGGCATCATCGCCGTAGGATCATCCTTCATCAATGGTTGACATTCAAAACTAGGTCATAGTGACCAAAGATTGTCACTCAGCACAAAGTAGAATTAATGGTAGAGCAGTCTTGTATGGGAACCCGATAAATTTAAATTTGTCATATCATTTTCATCATTCACAATAATTCAAAGCAATTCAAAGTGCATCTTGGAGCATCTGGAGGGTGATAAAGTTGTAGTGTTCATATACATTGTGTAGCAAATTCACAAGTGAGTTATTCAGTGCCCTCTCTACAAAATCTAGTAAATTTTCATTACTATCAGATAGTTCAGTGAAGAATACAAGTAACTTTCAAAACTCTAGGTCAGTCTAAAACTCATAATGGCCCCAAAAAAGACTAAGTCTAGCAAGAAAGCTGAGTCTTCTATCCCAAAAGATAAGAAGAGGCCATTGCAACAGTCAATTTTGGATATATTGCCACAATAAGTGGATAAAGGATTCAAAAAGGTTTTCAAGGATGAATTCCAAGTTATAGAGATGCAATAATCCCTATCTCAGGTTAGAGTTTATTCTGGTATTTCTATGACAAGAAGCATATACAAGCTCCTGTGTGCAATCCATGGATTTTGGACCTGTAAAGCTGATTGTGCCTAATGTTTTTGTGGACATTGATCTCATTACAGTTATGGCACATTGTTATCATGGAGATACAAAGATAGTAAGGTTGCCTGATGGTTCACAAGAAAAAATGCCAATGAGGATAATGATGATGGCAATGAGGATACAGAATAATGATCTGAATAATGAATATGAGTTCGCTTCATATTTGGAGAAATAATTGCATGAGGGATTCCTTCAAATACTAGAGAATAGGGGACAAATGAAGTTCATGCATTATTCTCTATTGTGTCATTTGATTTTGTTTCAAAATAGGAAAAGGTGGAGTCCAAGCATGGATTTGACCATGGTTGATAACAAGGGATACATGTTGCTTGTACAGTGCTGGTGTTACATATGGGACATGAACTACAACAAACGTGATTATGTTTCTTTTCATGATGATTTTGCTGTTAGGATCATGGCTTCCCTTGGGCATGTTGTACCAAGATTGACATCAGAGGTAAGGGAATTGTTGAGACCAAATGCAATGAAGCCGGAGAAGGAGCATACACATAATTTTGGTGACTTCTTCTTACCAAACCACACACTGATAAGAGTTTATGGATGCACTCAGGCCCCACATTTTCTGAAAAAATTTTGTGCTTCCAGGAGTATTTGAAAAGCAGGTATTTATTGAAATGTGCTATAGAAAGAGTCTTTGACCTAGAGGGTCATGTAGATTTTGTCAGACAATTAATCCTTACAAAATCTAGGATTACCCATCAAGTCAAATATGAAGAGGATGTCATCAAGAATTGCCTCACTCCATAGCGAGTGTATGACATGAAAAGAAAATGGGACATTCTAATGAAGACTGAGGATGGAAAAAATAAAAATAACCCTAATTTTCTTGGATTTTTTGTTGAGGAAAATGATCATTTGAAGAGAATAAATTTTATCATTGATAACTTTGAGAGGATATATGGAAAAGAAGTACAGAACCAGCCTACAAAGGCTACTAAGCTCCCAATTAAGAGGTCAATTAGAGTTCTGATTATAGAACCTACTCCTGATGCCATGTTAATGGAAGATCCCTCACTTCCTGATCAACCATTTTCAAAGAAACAAAAGGCTAATTATGTAACCCCATTGGTGCCATATGAGATAACTGAAGGGATGGGATATACAGAAGAAGTTTCCAGTATACTACAACACATGAATGAACATGTAGAAGGTGATCAACCTCCCAAACAAGATGTAGAAGCTCACATGCTTGAATCAAGAATGGAAAGCCAGGAGCATGGGGAGAAAGAAATGCATGAGGATGAAAGAATAGTTGACTCTTTGAGATTCATTGAGGATGATCAGTTCATAAACACCCCTAATTTCAAGGACTTTTGGATAAAATTGAAGATGAAAGAATTTGAGGAGAAGGTGGAAATCGATAAAATGGGAAGTGATGAATCCCAACATGAGAAAATTGTTGCTCAAACATTCAAGGATCTAAAAATTGATGAAATAAATGTTAGTCATGAAGAGGCCAGACAAATTGTTTTGAAAAGCAATATGTTGATCATTCCAAGGATGGATTTGAAAATAATGTTCTTTCTTGATCAAGTAAGAAACCAAGATGATCCTATGATGGTGTTTGAATTTGATTTTGAGAATGGAATGAGTGGTGTGTGATATAATTCCAAAATTGAAACTTTGGCTATATGGATCATGCAAAAGAGCACACAGAAACCAAGATTGCTTGATGTTGTTCAAAAGATGAGAGGGACAACCATGGTTAAAACATTGAAAGATACATCATCCTTGGAAGCGACCAATCTCACCATGCACTCAGCCATGTTCACCAGAGATGTAAAAAACATGGAGCAAAAGTTTCTTGAGTATGAAAAAAGTCAAATAGAAATGAATGAGGAAGTCAACAGATTATTTTTGGAGAATGCCAAATTGAAGAAGCAACTCAAAGGAGTTGATGAGTTTCAAAATAAAGAAATTGGTCCCTATCATCCTCCATAAGCTGAAGAAGTTGGTGACACAGTGCTTGTTGATTAGATGAATGCTCTGAATTTGAGGTTTGAAAAGGAAATTGAGGACTTGAAAAAGTAAAATGAGAAAACAAAAGGAGAAGCAAGATTGAAAATTCTTGATGTATTTGAGAAAATTTTGGAGTACAGAGTGAAATTGGTTGTTGACAAACTTGGAGATGTGCATGAATGCTACAATGTTTTGTCTCAAGCAATTGAATAGTTGAAAGTTTAATTTTCAATTTTGGATCCATTATCCAAGAGATGGTAGCTAGAACATCATACATTGATTACTCTGTGAAAAGTTCTGCATAGAAATTTAGGTGCTCCTACTGCTCTCAAACCAACAGAAAAATGGTCAAGATGATTTTGGATGAGTTTCAATATGTGAATGGAGAGAGTCAAAAGATGCAAGCAAAGATAGACTCTTTTGCCACTTTCAAGCATCAATTCATTCCTTCAATTTTGACATAATGTACACAAATCAAAAGCTTTGAAGAATGGAAAAATGAGTTTGTTCAAACAGTTTCTTAGGTGATTAATCACTTGAAAAAGGATGAAGACATAAACATTTACAGTTTCAAATTGATTCTAGCTAGAGTGATTGCACTAGATGCTGGGTATGCAAAATTCATCATTGAAGTCAAAGTATTGTTGGATAAAAGATGGAAGGATCACTAGGCCAATCTGCTCTAGATTCAAGAATACAAATGGCCTAGTGACTACACTATGTATTAATGGGAGCAACAATATCTCTTGACCAAAGATTGAACAGGCAAAGTATGCAGTGGAGCTAAATGAGCATCAAGCTGGCGTAATTAGGCACCAAATCTCCATTAGCAAATTTTGGACATCCTCTTGTTTTATCTCTTTCTTATTTTATGCTTTTCAAAATTTATTCAAAATATAACTGACAGTCTTTTTGAGACTTGTCAAAAGTAAATATTGTAATATGTCATATGAAGGGGCGAGAATGTGAAAATCCACTTTTGAATGTGAAAGGTCTAAAGTTTGTTGCTTCCTTCATCCCTATAAGAAGGAAACCAAGACCATGGGGAAAGCTCTCCGAGAAGTTGATTTTGGAAAGAGACATTGTAAGGCCTATTCTCTAAAGCATATCAATAAAAGCAAACTACATTTCTATGGTGCCTGAAATCTTGTTCTCAATTGCTTGTTGCATGTTATTGTTATATTTTATCTGGTTGTCTCCATTTTTCCTTCTCTTGTTATTTAAATTAGCATATCAAGTATATGTCTAGTTTTTCAAAGCAGACTTAATGTTTTGGGTGATTTATCTGATAGGGTTTCCTCAAGTAGGAATTAAATTCCATTTAATAGGTCACTGTAATTTGGAGGATCCAAGTCGGATAACTAAGTAGAACCAGATAAAAATAATCTTGCATGTTTATGCTAGTCATAGAAAATACTATGCCAATTAATTCGAGTTGTGACTAGAAAGTAAGCACAAATCTATCTGTGAATTAGACTTCATTGCCCAGTCGAGAAAAAGGCACCGATCAATTCTTTCCCAAGATCATTTCCTTGTATTATACTCAAAATCCAATTTTAATTTCTTGTTGTAGAAGTAGGAATAGTTTTTAGTATAGATAAAAATAACCCATTCAAATCATATGCCAATCTGAATTAAGTTAAATTGGATGATTTAATTGATAAAATTATATAAACCCCATAATTTGTTTCAAAGTCACCAACAAACTTGAAGAGTAAGTATTCATTGGTGAACATAAGGTAATAGCCACCTGGGTATAACAGAGCCTAAAGTGCAGGGAATTCCAATCATTTTGATTGATTCTATCAGTTGACCAAATTAGTTTCTTAACCTAATCATAAAGCCTAGCATCCTTTATGGTTTTGTATACTGCAAATTTGAGAACCAACAAATTGGCGACTCTGCTGGGGACTTTCAAAGAATTCAAATTCCATCCTGGAACTCTGGAAGACCAAAAGACTTTTCAATATTTCCTACTTTCTTGACAAGGAGGTGGTGACTCTTGATTCTCCAAATATTTGAATTGCAGATCAAAGAAGTATAACATCACGAATTTCCAATATGGATGACAGAAGATCCCAACAAAACTTGAATAATAAGAATCAAAAGTTTGTAGAGAAGAATAAGGAAAGTTCTAAACCTCTCTCTACTGCGAATACATCTATTGGTGATGAAAGAAATTCAACAAATGAACTTGTAATCTTAGAAGTCCATGAGAATCCACAAAGTAATCAAATGAATGTTTCATCACAGCCTTATATCATATATAGTAGCCCTATGATTGAAACTCAAGTACATAATAATGAGTGGTTTAAGCCAAGATATATTTTTAGCATTCATGAATCTTAGAAGGAATTTGAAGACCACCTGGAAGCAGGAATGAGGTATAATGAGGCAAAGAGAGACTATGAGTAGAGGATGGTGCATCAGTATGCTAAGAGCTCACAACAAGGGTTCATGGAGCAAACACCCAAGATGGTATGTTTTTCTGATGCTAATGTTGTTTCAAATTCAAAAGGAAGATTAACTGACTAGGAGTTAAAATGGAAGGTGGGGCATTTGATAGTAGAAGTTGAAAGGATCAAATTGTTAAGAAGACAGGAAGAATTAGAGCAAGAATTACTTCAATTGAATTATCAGCCTATTACAAATGCATTACAACATAGACTTGTAAATAATTAGGGTGTGTGTGGAAGTACAAGTGGTTCTTTGGTCTCATAGGTAACTCACAATACAATTGGAAGGCATGGCAATGTAAGTAATGCTCCACATGTACAACATAATATTCATACAAGGCCAGTCTCAAATCCTGCAAATATTCCAGTGGTACCTCAGGGAAATGCTTACCATGTTCCTCCTGGCCAAAGAATTCAAATCAAGGATATAATCCATATGCGGGCCAATACCAGTACCAATATCAAGCTCTACATCATAATGTACATGGCAACATGTATCATCCTGCAGGGATGCATCATAATGTGCAAAGTAATGTGAATCCCAATGTAGGGATTAACTATAATGTGCACCTAGGAGTGTACCAGCAGCCTCAACATCAAAGACCTCAGCACCATCAGTACCAGCCTCATCAGAGGCAAAAGCCATTTGTAAGAGGGCCAATGAATGTGGATAGATTCAGACAGATTGACTTTTTTGGTATCCAAAGATATCCAAATGACATTGAAAACAAGGTAAAGAAAGCAATTCCTAATTTTTATGGTAATAATGCTAACTCTGGAGAAGATCATATAAGAGCATTTGAAAATGTCATGGATAATTTTGAAGTTGAACATGAAGATGTGTATATGAAATTGTTCATGTAATCACTAATTGATGATGCAAGGGATTGGTATAGAAATTTGTCTGATGCTTCAATCAGCTCTTGGGCTGAATTTAAAAGGATGTTCAAGGAACAATATGGTGATCATTCTAATCCCAAATTTGCTTTGCATGAATTGACAAATATTCAGAAGAATTATAATGAGTCTGTGGAAGATTTCAATACTAGATTCATGAAGGTGTTTAATAAAATTCCACATCATCTGAAACCAACAGATCCTATAGGCTTGGTCTTTTATTTGAATGCTTTTGATCCTAAAATATTATGATCTCAAAACAAGACATCCTCTAGTTCTTACCAAGGTATTCAAGGATGCTTTGAATATAGAGAACAATAGGAGGGCTTCAGGGAAAATTGGTAGAAGAGATGAGGTCAGAATATTGAAAAATCTTAAGGCTCATCAAAATAGGCAACCAAAAGAAGAAGACAAATTGGAAAAGGTATGGAATGTTGTCAAGGATTTATCATATAAGGTGGCAAGAAATGAAAAAGGAATATCTTATGATAAATCAAATTATCCCAGAAATGAAAGACCAAGGTTACAGGATATGCCCTGCATGACAAATTGGAAAGATGGGAGGCCTGTGGTTGAAGGCCAAAAGTAAAATGTCAACAGAGATACACCTGATCCACTGAAGAGACATGGGGAAAATATGGTAGATGATACTCCATGGTGTGTGCCATGCAACTTGCCTCATTCCCTTGATTATTATGTGGTAGCACAGTCAATCCAAGAAAATGAGATATCATTTGATCAGGAGAGAGATGAGCATACTATAAATATGTTGGCAGTTAGGCCATATAAGGTAGAAAGGGATTATTCTTCTCTAGAAGAGGATGGATTAGAGTATGATGTAAATCATCACAGGTACAATAATCATGTTGGCTAGCAAGAGGTATTCTCTGATTAAGAGGATAACAACATAAGAGATCCCCATGTCTGTTATACAAAGTCGCAATCTAACCAAACTCAGTTGAGAAGGCCTACTAAAGAAGAAATAAAAATACTTACAATTGCTGCTATAGCACAGGCTAGGAGCAACTACAACCTCAAAAATAGAACTATCATTGCTGATCAAGGTACACTTGGAAGTTTATTCATGAAGAATTCACAAGCTAATAAGAAGATTTCCCCAGAACCTCTAAGGGATGGTAAAAATAAAAATCCCTAGAAGATAGCTCAAAAATATGTCCCAAAAGATACAACCAAGGTTGATCAAAATAAGATCAAGAGTGATCCCAAGCAATAGATAATGGAGGAAAAGAAACTTGCCAAAGTAGAAGTAAGAAAAATAGAACCTCTAACAGGTATGCCCTCTTTTGACATTACTCAGGGTTTGTCTCAAATCAAATTATCAGTCCCATTAATGGAGATGATGAAAATTGATGAGTATAGAGATAGTTCTATGAAATTGATTTCAAACTTACCAAATAAACCTGAAGTTCATGGTAAGGGTCACAATGACTCAAAAAAGAATAAGAAACAACTGAACAATGTCAAAGGAGAAGCCATGAAGACTCCTGAGATATACTTGGGGACTACTTTGAGAAAGAGTCCATCCCAAGTTGATCCTTTTTATATCACATTGCTGATCAATAATAAGTTGATGACTAATTGCATGATAGACTCAGGAGCTGCAATAAATATCATGCTTATGGCAGTTATGAAAGAACCGGGTATGTGGGTTGACTCCACATATGGAAAATTCTATGCCATGGATAATAGATCAATTCCTATCATTGGTATCATGAGGGATGTGGAGATAAAACATGTTGCTTATCCTGAAGCCATATGTAAGACTAATATTACTGTAGTTGACATTCCACCATATTATGGTATGTTACTATCAAGACAATGCACTGGTGCAGTTGATGGAAATGTTCAATTAGATCTCTCATATGCAACCATACTTATGAATGGGAAAGAGGTCAAGTTATGCAAAGAACCAAGATCTGAGAAATTGATAGAAAGAATTGATCATAATCAGATGAACTACATTTGTGATGTTGACTTGAGAAATTTTAGGGTTGAACAATCACAACCTTAGCTACAAAACAGTGATCCAATTGGCAATGTTGTTCAATTGGATAAAGATGGTGTCTGGTAAATGTATTTTGATGGAGCCTATAGCAAAGAAGGGAATGGAGCTGGTGTATTTTTTATTACACTTAGTGGTAAGATCTTCAAATATTCATTTTTGTTATAGTTTGAATGCACAAATAATATAGCAGAATATGAAGCATTGTTATTGGGTCTAAATTTTGTTGTCAAGAATGGGATCAAGTTGTTCACTGTATATGGAGACTCTGAGCTAGTTGTATCACAAGTGAGATCCAAATATGCCACTAAAAATAAAAGGTTCAAGCAATACAAACATGTTGTATGGGATACAATTGAACTCTTTGATGAATTTTCAATAGATTGGGTGGATAGGTCAAAGAATTTGATGGCCAATATTATTACAAACATTGCTTTGAGAAGAAATGATATTATAGTGACTGGTGTCTCAGAGGTAAAATTTAAGACCAGACCTTATATTCCTGACAATATACATAGTTGGTAAGTTTTCAACGATGATAAGGATCTATTGAATTTCCTACAGTGTGTAGATAAGTATGAAGATCAAGAAATAGACTTCAATGCTTTTGTTGAAAAGATTGATAGTAAGGACACTATTTTTGGTCAGGAAGTTGTACAATTCAAAACAAACAGAATTCCAAAGAGTCTAGTAGCTTTGGAGTGTGTTTTTGATGGAAATGATAGGTCAAGTGTGAAACAAACACCAGTCCATCAAGATGATCTTGAAGAGGTGAATCTTGGCACTAATAATGCTCCAAAGAAAGTAAATATTGGCAAGAAAATAAGTCCAAAAGTCAGGGACATGCTCATAAGCTTGCTAAGGAAATACAAACATGTATTTGCATGGTCTTATGAGGACTTGAAAGGCTATAGAGAAGACCTATTTTAGCATGAAATTCCATTGAAGCCAGATGCCAAACCTTTCAGGCAAAGACAAAGACCTATCAATCTTGTTCTAGAGCCAAAACTGTAAGAATAATTAATGAAGCTTACGGATGGTGGTATAATTAAGCCTATTAGGTATTCTTCTTTTGTTTCAAACTTGGTACCAGTCAGAAAGAAGAATGGTGATATAAGATTGTGGTGTTGATTTCAAGAATTTGAATATCTCATCATTGAAAGATAAATATCCACTCCTAAATATGGAGGATATGTTACAGAGGGTAACAGGTTGTAAATTGCTTTCCATGATGGATGGGTTCTCTAGTTACAACCAAGTCAAAATTAAGGAATCAGAGCAATACAAATTGCCTTCACTATGTACCCTGGGGCACATATGTGTATGTAAGGATGCCTTTTGGTCTCACAAATGCTGGTGCCACTTTTCACAGAGCTAAGGATGTTGGATTTGTAGACCTAATCAATATTATAATAGTTGTATATCAAGATGATTTAACAACATATTCAAATAAATCAGAGGATCACTGCTTACATTTGGAAAAAATATTTATAAAGGCACTAGAGTATGACATATCATTAAACCCTAAAAAGTGTTAGTTTGTCGTCACAGAAGGTAATCTAATGGGGCATATTGTCTCTAAAGAAGGTGTGAGAATTGATCCAGAAAGGGTTTCCGCAATTGATAAGATTCCTATCCCAAAGACAGTGAAATCCATCTAGTCATTTTTTAGGCAGATAAATTTTGTGAGAAGATTTATCTCTAATTTTGTTGAAATTGTCAAGCCCATTGCAAAGATGTTGAAAAAAAGATCAAATATTGACTGGATGTCAGAAGCTGTTGAGGCATTTGCATCAATCAAGAGGGTGATCAAAGAGGCTTTAGTTCTAAAATCTCCTAATTTTGGTATGCCATTATAGATTTTCTCATTTGCTTCTTTTCACACTACTGCTACTGTCATGTTGCAGAAAAATGAAGAGGGGTATGAACATCCAATATCATTATTTAGTATGTCACTTCAAGGAGCTGAGTTAAAGTATGATGCCACTGAGAAGCAGGCTTATGCTCTTGTAAAGGAAGTTAAAAGATTCAAACCCTATTTGGTAGGGGCATAGGTGACTACCTATGTACCATATGCAGCAGTCAAGGATGTCCTTGTATAAATAGAAGTCACAGGAAGAAGGTGTAGATGGATAAACATAATTCAAGAATTCAATATTGATATCCAGATCACTAAACTTGTAAGAGGACAAGGTTTAGCAAAATTGATGGTTGAATCCAATTTGGAGGCTACATAGGTATGTGAACTTGAACAAGAAGAAGGTATGGTGTCAAGCATTGAACATACACCCTAGTACACAAACATAGTTCACTACCTCAGACACATGAAGTGCCCAGATGGTTTGAATGAGAATAAAAAAAGAACACTAAACCTAGACGCATCCAGATATGTATTCATGAAAGGTGATTTGTCCTGGAAAGATAAAGATGGTGTTATCCTTTTTTTGTCTAGATCAGGGATAGGAAAATAGTATTTTGAAGGAGATGCATGATGGTGTAAGTGGTGGACATTTCTCAGCCAAAACCACTGCACATAAAATATTGAGAGCAAGCTATTATTGGCTAACTATTTTTGCTGATGCTCATAGATATGTAAGGAAATGTGAAGCATGCCAGAAATATTTTGGTAAATTGAAATATCAAGGTAGTTTGCCTTTAAGGCCCATGTGAATTAATGCACCCTTTCATCAATGGGGTATTGATTTTATAGGAGAGATAGTTGATAAGTCCACTGGTGGGCATATATGGATTCTTACTACCACTGACTACTTTACTAAATGGATTGAACCAGTTCCAACTAAGTAAGCTATTAGTAAAGTAGTCATAAATTTCTTACTAGAAAATATTATCACCAGATTTGGAGTTCCTGTAAGAATTGTCACAGACAATGGTATGTGTTTTAGATATGATGAATTCAAGAAATTCTATGATTCTTATGGAATAGTTATATCATATGCCTCTCCATATCATCCCCAAGATAATGGTCAAGTGAAATAAAGTAACAAGAGTATCATAAAGATAATTAAGAGGATGCTTGATTACAATAAAAGGGCATGGGATTCAAAGCTAAAGATTGCATTATGGCCAGATAGAATCACAGTGAAAAAGGCAACTAGCAAGTCACCTTTTGAGTTGGTCTATGGATCTCAAGCAAGAATGCTAATACACAATCTTTTGACTATATATAAATTCATATTGTAGGAGGATATTAATGTGTCTGAGCCAATGGAAGAGAGGATGGAGCAATTGGTAGAGATGGATGAAATCAGGAGCCAAGGACAAAAGCAAAATGAAAAGATGTAGGTACAAATGAAGTATCTTTTTGATAAAAAGGCCAAGGATCAGAAGTTCTAGGTTGATGATATGGTCCTTATGTGGAACGCTCAGAGTCAAGACAAGGGAAAACATGGAAATATATGAAGCTCTATGGTTGGGACCATTTATCATTATTGGCAAATGTGGTGAAGATTATTATTAGCTACAAAATATGGTGGGTGAGACTCAAGAATTGCCAGTGCATGGACAATTTTTGAAGCACTTCTTTTCTTAAAAGAAGATAAAATTCCATGCACAATAGTTTAGGTTTTTGCAATTTTGGTTTTCTTTGTTATGTACAATTTTGTGTATTAGTCTGCACCCTGAAGAAATGTTCTGGATCCTTGCAATGTCTAGTCAACAATTCATCCCTAACAAGAGCCACTATTAGGATTGTCCAAAATCCATTTGGTCCCATCTTGTTTCATTGCCACATTTTTATCCTAGAAGGTCTAAGTCCTTATCCTGGATTCATGAAAAATAGTCCTCTAATTATTTCCCATAGGTCCTTCCTATCATGTGCATAAGTTCATTCTCTGTACTTTTCTCCAAAATTGTGTTTTTGAACATTACCGCAATCCCACAACATACTCTAATAGCCCTTGCAAGTGAGCGGGAGCCAAAGGAGTCCAATGTTTGTTTACCACATCCCCATAGCATGAGAAAATTTCACTTGCAGTATCGCGGTGAGAGCAAAGTCAAGTTCAAAGATCCTACAATCCCATGGTCATTCCAAAACAGATGTACAAGTTTGTGGTAATAGTTAAATTGGTAGTGATAATGTGCACCACAGTCTCGTGACAGCTTCAAAATACACTTGCGAGCTAGTGGTAAGGGATTCAAGTAACATGAATTGTATACTGCAGCCCTGCAACGGCTAAGACATCAGCTTGCAGGAACACAGTGAGGGTTGAGTCAGTAATAAATAAAGCACCAAGGTCCCATAAAGATCAACCAAAGGGCTTGCGGTAGTACAATAAATGGTAAGGATGATGCAAAATGTCACTGTGGTCTCACAACTAACTTTAGTTAGACCTGCAGTAGAGCAGTAAGAGTTAAAGAGATCCCAATTAATCCCCACAGTCCTATGGCAACAGCTTATAAGGTTTGTGGGATAGCAGTAAACACAAAAATTAACTCTTAACTGATCGTGCAGTCCTACAATGAAGTCAAATATGGTTTGCGGTAGCCCAATAAAGGAGTGAAAAGGTAGGGTTTTAACACCACTACACCATAGGGTCTCTTAACCACTTGAGTGGGATTGCAATACAGCTGTGGTTATAATAAATACAAGGCACCATTGTCGTATGATCATCCTTCATCAACGATTGACATTCAATACTAGGTCATAGTGACCAAAGCTTGTCACTCAGCATGAAATAAAATTAATGGTGAAGTAGTCTAGTATGGAAGCCCAATAAATTTCAATTTGTCATATCATTTTCATCATTCACAACAATTCAAAGCAGTTCAAAGTGCATCTTGGAGTATTTGGAGGGTGATAAAGTTACAATGTTCATATACATTATGCGGCAAATTCATAAGTGAGTTATTCAGTGCTCTCTCTACAAAATATAGTGAATTCTCATTGCTATCAGATAGATTAGTGAAGAATACAAGTATCTTTCAAAACCCTAGGTCAGTCTTAAACTCATAATGGCCCCAAAAAAGACTAAGTCTAGCAAGAAAGCTGAGTCTTTTGTCCCAAAAGATAAGAAGAGGCCATTCAAACAGTCAATTCTAGACATATTGTACAATTAATGGATAAAGGATTCAAAAAGGTTTTCAAGGATGAATTCCAAGGTTGTAGAGATGCAATAATCCATGTCTTGGGTTGGAGTTTATTCTGGTATTTCTATGACAAGAAGCATATACAAGCTCATGTGTACAATCCATGGATTTTGGAGCCAGCAAAGTTGATTGCATGCCTAATGTTTTTGTTGACATTCAACTCATTACAGTTATGGCACATTGTTATCATGGAGATACAAAGACAATAAGGTTTCCTGATGGTTCACCACTGGTAACAATTACAAGGAATGCCATAATCAATTATTTCATGTTAAACAACCAAGCTTTGACTGTTGTGGATGTTCAAAAAAGTGAGGAAGACTATAAGAAATTGAGAAAAACCTACAGAAGTGCTGAACTCCCCATGTATATGAGAAAGGGGGCCAACAATAGAAGAATGTCTATCCCTACCACTTCTGTTGAACCATTCCCTATTGATAGTTTCACAATTTACTTCAAGAAAACATACTTTGCATTATGTCAAGTTCTTGGGATAGATACACAAGAAAAAATGCCAATGGGGATTATGATGATGGCAATGAGGATACATAATAATGAGTTGAATAATGAATATGATTTTGCTTCATATTGTTGGAAACAAGGTAGATAACTGAGAGGGGGGGTGAATTAGTTATCTTAAACAATTTAACTTTCTATTCTTCTTTAATAATTAGTGCATCATCAAAGCATATAAGCATGCATAACCATGAGAGAAAAAATAAAATCAATACACATAACACAATGATTTTGACGTGGAAAACATTGTTAAGGGAAAAACCACGGGGTGACTAACCCAAGATTGTATTCTCTGTTAAAAGAATAAGAAGTACAAAATGGCACTTGCCAATTAGGGCTCATTGCCTGAGCACACTGCTCACAAGAGGCTCACTACATACAATAGTTTATAGAAAGTAACAAAGTATTTGAACTGATGAGAAGCATCCACATATGCTAAGGTTTAGTTCTAGTTAGGCTCAATATACTGATCTACTGCACTTCATTCTTCCTCTGTATTGATCCTGCTGTTATGTCACATACCAGACCTATATTGCTGCTTCCACACTTATCTATGCCTTTTCTCGCACACTTTCTCACAACTCTCACACCTTCACACCAAAATCCATCTGGTATATATATCTACACCAAGGATTTCAACATATTTCTAGTCAGCACCCAGAATACTCAAGATTTTTCCAAACTCTGGTCTGTTGGCTGAATCCATGCTTACTAAGTGATGTGTATCAAAGAGATAGCTATAGAAGTCATCAATCATGTTGGCCAACCATGAATGATCCCCCAAGAAACTTGATCACCATCAATTTCTCATCCGGATTAAGGTCTGATGCTTTGTCGGTTAGTTCTTGCTTAGTCTGCTCTGCCTGTTAGGAACCCAACACTTAGGTGCTCATATCTTTTCACTCTTTCATCATCGGAGGCTCAATCTCTGGAATGTCATAGTCATGGTACTCCTCTTAACTTCCACAAGTTCGTACTTTGCTGAGATACATCCTTTGAGAGATCCAGACTTGATTGTTGGATCTTGATGTATGCTCTGTTCTTGTTCGCCAGACCAAAACACTCTTCAATCAGACTTCTGGTATATATATACTATGTGTTGCGGATGAGTGGGATGGACTTTGTTGCCATCAATGGCAACACTCATGAAGCCACACAGTGTCTTTTGCCAACAATCTCCTCCTTTGGCATTGATGGCATCACTTAGTGAAAAATGACTAAGTGTTATAACAAACTCCCCCTTTGCTGATGCTCTATCTTATGTACACTTTTACCAGAGCTCCCCCTTAGCTGGATTCTACATTTTTCACTACTCCTCACTCCCCCTTTGACATCAATGGCAAAGGGTGGAATCTGTACACCAAAACTTGCAAAAAGTAACCTATACATAGCTGCAAATATACAAGTTATACTTACATAAACTTAAGTATATCCGCAAAAGTGGTTTTCAACTGGACAAATTATGTTGCCCAACTCTGCTTCATCCTGTCCAAAATAGAGATGTGACCACTTAACAAAAATACAAAAGCTTCTGCCCTCTTTAAGTCTACCGGATCACTGGTCCAGGCTGTGGTCTGAGCGTCAATTAGGGCCTCATGCATTGCCTTTAACTTAGGGATAATTATCCCTCTTAGTTCACTCATTCTACTTATTATATTCTTCTTTTCCTTCTCAAGCCTCTTTATCTCATTTATAGTGGCAATAACCTGGCACTCTTGATTCATTATGGATGAGGTGAGAGGATCAAAACTCTAGGATAAAATTGATAGTTTACCCTCTTGTTCTTCCACCTTCTTTGCAATGTCTGCTATCACTGTGGACCAAGATAAACAAAATTTGTATAATTCTCCACCATCTTTAAGAGCATTTTCTAGGTTCTTTATTCCAATATTCAGATTTCTCCTATCATTTTCTATGAGCCCCTATACTTCAGAGAATCTCTTACCCAAAAACTCTTTCTAGACTTTCTCTTCTGCTGATTTCTCCAAAGAATCAAAATGTGTGTTAATATAATTAACAAGAGATTTGAGATTACTAGATGAGGAGACTAAAAGATCCTTTCGGAAGGATGGCATGATTTTCTCTAGCACACCGGATGCAATCTCTATTAGCTCACAGTGTTCCATGTGAGACTTCAGAAGCTTTTCTTTTGCTTTAGCTTGAGCAAAAGATGCTACCTTCATTGTCTGGACTGGAGAGAGGGAGTCAAAATTGAGTGGTCCATGAAATAGTTCTGGTTCATCTATCTCCATTAATTCCTTGGTTAAGAAAGTATTCATTACGTTTGCAGTGTCTCTTCCCAGAGATTTCTTTCCTTTTGCAGCCTTAGAGCTGTCATCAGAGATCTTCTCTGTTTGTTCTTCTTCTCTTCCCTTTTTCTCCTCTTCTTGACTTGCTTTCTCCTCTCTTCTTGCTTCTCCTTCAGTTTTGAAGTCTGCTGGGGGATCTAGAAGAGAGATGTTTGCTTCTTCATGGACTTCCTCTTCCAGAATAGAGGAATCCAAGTCCTTAGTCTTCTCCTCACCTATCTCCTTTGACTCTTCTGCAATTTTCTCAGTTGAATCTTCCTTTGATGTACTTAATCCTTCGACATCCATGGAAGAAGGTTCATCACTTATGTCCTCTATAATAAGAAGATTGAATCTTTTATATGCATTCTTGAGGATGTCTTCAGTCTCTTTTGCCACCTGATTAGTCTCTCTGAGCATAAGCTTGTTCATTATGGCTTTGCTCTGGAACTCATCCTTACAATCCTTGAAGATCATGTTCATTTCTTCTGGAGTGATGGAAGGATAGAGCTGAATAGCTATCTATTCCTAGATCTCCATATCCTTTTCCTTGGCATTATCTTTTCTGAGTTCAAGTACTTTCTCTAAACTCTTGGGGATTAGAGAGATGATTTCAATGAATTCTTTATTATATATGTTTAAGTACTTAACTGTAGCTTCTTCCAAGATTCTTTTGTCTGTGTCACTATACTCATCATAGAATTCTGTCATTGGTTACAGATTCCCATCCATAGTAACTACCTTGATGACATCATTAATGGAGAGAGTAGGCCTTTCAACAAATTCTTCTGTCTCTTCTTTGTTTGCACCGACAGAGGATTCACCTGATGATTTCTTCTTCTTCCTCATTTTCTTAATTTCCTCATCAGTCTCTATTTCTTCATCATCCTTCTAACTTGTATAGGATCTTGTAGCCTTGGTTTTTGATCTCTTTTCTCCCTTTTCGGATGTCTTTGCTTCCGATTTGGAGGATTTTGAGCTTTTAGAAGTGGTAGGTGCAGAACTCTTTGAGGATCTAGTCCGGGAGGGGGCTTGCACTGGATCACTTTGTTTTTCTACATCTTTTCTCTCTTTCTCTGCTCTTTCTAGTTTCTCTCTATTTGCATTGACTGCTTCTTTTGAAATGCCATATCTTTTGGAAACTTCCTTTACTTCTCTTCTCACTTTTCTTTTCATCTCCGGTTGTCTTAGCTCAACATGAATTTTCACACTCAATTCTTGAAAGGTTCCAAACCTTTCTACCTCAGGGTCCTTAGGCTGACTTAGTAGGTGTTAGACATGCAGTTCCAGAATTTTTTCATCCACCTCATAGCCCATTGGCATAAACTAGACTATTCTAGGCTCTACTGCCTCCATTAGGCATTGATTAGTGTCTACCATAAAACACACTGCATCTTTATATTTTTCAACTAATTTCTAAGGAATTCTTTCTCTGGCCTGCATCATACCTTGGAAATTCTTGAAATATCCCCAGAGAGCTATGCTTTGAGCCTTGGCATCACCAAGCCCATACATATAATCTCTGATTTGTATGGCAACAGGTCTGTCATTTTGCCATATCTAGCCACTAGTTTCGGGTAGCTCATTCATATAGTAGAATAATAGACATAGTATCAAGCCACCGTACTTAAATGAACTCTTCTTATCCTTCTTTATTTTTTGCAAATTCTCTAACAGTTGGTTCAGGAGAAGCTCACAAAGATCATAATCAGCATTTTCCCTTAGCATCTGATAGGTAGTGTATATTGATGTTCCAGATACAGAATTCTCCCTGCTGGAGTGATATATTTTATAACCAATTATCATAGAAGCAAATTTGATATCCTGATCTATGATATCCTCTATTGTCATTTCTCTTTTATTAAATTTTGATCTGGTAGCCTCACTTATAGTTTGGTTTTTGACTGATTTGAGAGCAAGCAACCCACTGAATGAGTACTATCTGGTTACCACCCTAATGGCATCTTTTGTGATCTTAAATGGCCTCATCAACCACATGAAGTTGTCATGCATTCTACTCATAACATATCGAACCCATTCATCTTCTGCAAAATAGGGGAAATGGATGCAATGTCCAAAATGCTTATCCCGGATGGCCTTGTATTGGGGTTTAAGTTCAAATGTTTCGTCTATTAATTCCTTGTGATAGATATCCATCAGCTTGGATTCCCTAAATTCCTCAATGTTGGTGTGAATGTATACCTTAACATCTTCAACGTGCAAAACCCCATGCAGAATGCTAGAGAATGCACCTAGGGGATCAACTTCTAGTGATTTGTAAGGATGTTTCTTGAACTTAGGACATAGCCTATCAGTGATCTTAACAACATTTGGAGTAGCCATGTTTCAAAAGATTCAGAGAGAGATATTCAAGAGTAGAAATACCTTTTTATGCTTCTAGGGTTCACAATAAGAGTCGAAAAGATCGCTGGTTGAATTGAATTCTACGATTGATCCTTGAGAGGATTGAAGCAATCTTGTTGCAGAGCTCTTTCTTTCTTCTTCTCAAATGCAAATGTGCAAATGATGAACAAAAGAACCCTTTTATTTCTACGCAAACCCTAATTCCATATTGCAATAAATGCACAACTTAAGTCATTCCGGTTGCCTTGTTCTCCTTATTCTGAGAGATCTTTTTGGATCACTGAGATGCACTTAGAATGATAACTTATAATGTATCTCCCTTCCTTGAATCATCCTATTTATCTGCAAATCAAGGTATTTCAATTTTGAATCATACCGAATCTAACTATGAAAATCTTGCTTTTATCAGATGACTGTCAAACTGGATCAATTTAGGATGATTAGCCTCTTCAAACTTCTTGTGGATCTTTTATATTTTTTACCAAGGGTTATTTTGATATCTCTTTGAGAACTCTTCAATCCGCTACACTGCATGTGCCAATTTTAGGCACCAATTGACTAGCTGGGGGAAATTATTTTCGTTTGTGACTCCCCCTGAGCTAGAGCTCATCTATTTAGTTTCTGGAAGGAATATCAACACCAGATTCTGGTACGGATCCATTCCCAACATTTCATGTACTTCTCTTCACCCAAATCTTGTTCATCTCCCTTTGAACTTCATCCGCATTCAATTTTCCTTTTCCTTTATCTTGATTTTTATTATGATGAACCGGACCCCTTTTATCTTGATTCTTATTTCTGTAGAATTTGGCAATGTGACCGGATCTATTGCAATTGTAGCAAGCTATATTTCTTTGCATATTTGACTGATATCCTCTTGATCTGCATTGATTAGCCATATGTCCCGTTCTATTGCATGCAAAGCATCTACCATTGAATGAATGGTTTATTTGCATATTTCTACATTCATGAGATTTGTGACCATACCTTTTGCAGTTAAAACACTGTCTAGAGAAGGATGAATTAGTCTGATTCATTCTTCTTCTGCACTAATTTGCTTTATGCCCAAAGTTATTGCAATTGTAGCAGTATCCATTGAAGGATGGATATCTTTGAGCATTTGGTTGCCTTACTGGAGGTCTTCTAGGTCTGTTCCTTGGATTTCCTGATCCAAAGTTCTTCTAACCAGATTCGGAGCTTTCACCTTTCTCATACCCCAAGCCATGCTTGTCATCTACCCTCTTTTGGCTTTCAAGAAGAACTTCAAGTTGAGCAGAGCTTATCTTGAATTTCTCTTTGTATTCATTTGTTGTTTGAAGATCCCTTTTAAGAGTGTCTATCTAATTCTCAAGTTGTTCTTCATTATCTCTAGCTTCTTCAAGATCAGATTCTAGATGCCTGATTATTCTATCCATTTTGTGGCAGTCTTCTGACTTCTCCTTGAGAGATTATTTTAGATTATCTTCAATTTTTTTTTCTCTTCAATTTCTTGGGTGAATTTCATAACCTTTGATTCCATTTCATGTCTTACCATAATGACCTCTTTTGATAGTTTCTCACATAACTTGTTTTTCTCATTCAGATCTTCATTTGTATCATTGGCTTCACTTTGACATGCTAATTGTTGAAGCAGTTCTTTTGTCTTTTTCATAGAGATACTCAATTTTTCTTTGAGTTCATTTATGAAATCATCAGCCTATTTGAGTCTTTCCCTCAGGTTATTGACTTCAGAGTGAGATTGCTCAAGATCATCTAGGGCAGACTAAAGTTGTTCCCTCATACCATATATATCCATTGAGATTCCCAGATCTTCCTCAAGCTGTTAGGCTCTGTTTAGAGGAACTTAGCTTTGATACCAATTGTTGGAAACAAGGTAGATAACTAAGAGGGGGGTGAATCAGTTATCTTAAATAATTTAACTTTCTATTCTTCTTTAATAATTAGTGCATCATCAAAGCGTATAAGCATGCATAACCATGATAGCAGAAATAAAATCAATACACATAACACAATGATTTGACGTGGAAAACCCTGTTAAGGGAAAAACCACGAGGTGACTAACCCAAGATTGTATTCTCTGTTAAAAGAATAGGAAGTATAAAATGGTACTTGCCAATTAGGGCTCACTGCCTGAGCACATTGCTCACAAGAGGGTCACTGCCTACAATAGTTTATAGAAAGTAACCAGGTATTTGAACTGATGAGAAGCATCCACATATGCTGAGGTTCAGTTCCGGTTAGGCTCAATATACTGATCTATTGCACTTCATTCTTCCTCTGTTTTGATCCTGCTATTTTGTCACATACCGAACCTGTATTGCTGCTTCCACACTTATCTCTGCCTTTGCTTGCACACTTTCTCACAACTCTCACACCTTCACATTGAAATCCATCTGGTATATATATACACACCAAGGATTTCAACATCTTTCTAGTCAGCATCCAGAATACTCAAGATTTTCCCAAACTCTGGTCTGTCAGTTGAATCCATGCTTACTAAGTGATGCGTATCAAAGAGATAGTTATAGAAGTCATCAATCATGTTGGCCAACCATGAATGATCCCTCAATAAACTTAATCACCATCAATTTCTCATCCGGATTAAGGTCCGATGCTCTGTCAGTTAGTTCTTGCTCAGTCTGCTCTGCCTATTAGGAACCCAACACTTAGGTGCTCATATCTTTTCACTCTTTCATCACCAGAGGCTCAATCTCTAGAATGTGATAGTCATGGTACTCCTCTTGACTTCCCCAAGTCCGCACTTTGTTGAGTTACATCCTCTGAGAGACCTGGACTTGATTGTCGGACCTTGCTGCATGCTCTATTCTTGTTCATCAAACCAAAACACTCTTCAATCAGACTTCCGTTATAGACATACTATGTGATGCGGATGAGTGGGATGGACTTTGTTGCCATCAATGACAACACTCATGAAGCCACATAGTGTCTCTTGCTAACACATATATGGAGAAACAATTGCATGAGGGATTCCTTCAAATACTAGAGAATAGGGGACAAATGAAGTTTAGGCATTATTCTCTATTTTGTCATTTGATTTTGTTTCAAAATAGGATGGATTTGACCATGGTTGATAACAATGGATACAGGTTACCTGTATAGTGATGGTGTTACAAATGGGACATGAACTGCAACAAAGGTGATTATGTTTCTTTTCATGATGATTTTGTTGTTAGGATCATGGCTTCCCTTGGGCATGTCCTACCAAGATTGACATCAGAGGTAAGGGAATTGTTGAGACTGAATGCAATGAAGCCAGAGAAGGGGCATACACATAATTTTGGTGACTTCTTCTTTTTACCAAACCACACACTGATAAGAGTTTATGGATGCACTCAAGCCCCACATATTCTGCTAAAACTTTGTCCTTCCAAGAGAATTTGAAAAGAAGATATTCATTGAAATGTGCTACAGAAAGAGTCTTTGACCCAGAGGGTCATGTAAATTTTTTTAGACAAGTAATCCTTAGAAAATCTGGGATTAGTCATGAAGTCAATTATGAAGAGGATGTCATCAAGAATTTCCTCGCTCCAGAGCAAGTGTATGTCAGGAAAAGAAAATGGGACATTCTAATGGAGATTGAGGATGTAAAAAGAAAAATAACCCTAATTTTCTTGGATTTTTTGTTGAGGAAAATGATTCTTTAAAGAGAATAAATTTAATCATTGATAACTTTGAGAAGATATAGGAAAAGTAGTAGAGAGCTAGCCTACAAAGGCTACTAAGATCCCAATTAAGATGTCAACTAGAGTTCTGATTGCAGAACCTGCACCTGATGCCATGTTAGTGCAAGATCCCTCACTTCTTGATCAACCATTGTCCAAGAAACAAAAGTTTGATGATGTAACCCCATTGGTACCATATGAGATAACTAAAGGGATGGGGGATACAGAAGAAGTTGCCAGTATACTGCAGTACATGAATAAACATGTAGAAGTTGATCAACCTCCCAAACAAGATACAGAAGCTCACATGCCTAAATCAAGAATAGAAAGCCAGGAGCTGAAGGAGAAATAAATGCATGAGGATGAAAGGATAGTTGACTCTTTGAGATTCATTGATGATGATCAGTTCATGAACACTCCTAAATTCAAGGACTTTTGGATGAAACTGAAGATGAAATAATTTGAGGAGAAGGTGGAAATCAATAAAATTAGAACTGATGAATCCAAGCATGAAAAAAATGTTGCTCAAACATTCAAGGATCTAAAAATTAATAAAATAAATGTCAGTCCTGAAGAGGCCAGACAAATTGTTTTGAAAAGCAATATGCTAATCATTCCAGGGATGGATTTGAAAATAGTGTTCTTTCTTGATCAAGTAAGAAACCAAGATGATCCTATGATGGTGTCTGAATTTGATTTTAAGAATGGAATGAGTGGTGTGGGATATAATTCCAAAATTGAAACTTTGGCTATATGGAGCATGAAAAAGAGCACACAAAAACCAAGATTACTTGATGTTGTTCAAGAGATGTGAGGGACAAGCATGGTCAAAATATTAAAAGATACATCAGCCTTAGAAGTGGCCAATATCACCATGCACTCAACCATGTTTACCAGAGCTTCCATGAAAAACATGGAGCAAAAGTTGCTTGAGTATGAGAAAACTCAAATTGAAATGAATGAGGAAGTCAACAAATTGCTTTTGGAGAATGTCAAATTGAAGAAGCAACTCAAAGGAGTTGATGAGTCTCCAAATAAGGAAATTGTTCCCTATCATCTTCCACAAGCTCAAGAATTTGGTGACACAGTGCCCATTGATCAGATGAATGCTCTAAAGTTGAGGTTTGAAAAGGAACTTGAGGATTTGAAAAAGCAAGATTGAAAATTCTTGATGTATTTGAGAAAATTTTGGAGTACAGAGTGAAATTGGTTGTTCACAAACTTGGATATGTGTATAAATTCTACAATGCTTTGTCTCAAGCAATTGAATAGTTGAAAGTTCATTTTTCTATTTTAGATCCATTATCCAAGAGATGGTAGCCAATACATCATACATTGATTACTCTATTCAAAGTTCTACAAAGAAATCCAGGTGCTCCTTGTTGCTCTCAAACCAACATAAAAAATGGTCAAGATGATTTTGGATGAGTTTCAATATGTGAATGGAGAGAGTCAAAATATGCAAGCAAAGATAGACTCTTTTGCCACTTTCAAGAATCAATTCATTCCTTCAATTTTGATAGAAAGTAAACAAATCAAAAGCTTTGAAGAATGGAAAAATGAGTTTGATCAAACAGTTTCTCGGGTGATTGATCACTTGAAAAAGGATGAAGACATAAAAATTCATAGTTTCAATCTAATTCTAGATAGAGTGATTGCACTAGATGTTGGGTATGCAAAATTCATCATTGAAGTCAAAATATTGTTGGATAAAAGATGGAAGAATCACCAGGCCAATCTGCTCCAGATTCAAGAATACAAATGGCCTAGTGACTACACTATGTATCAATGGGAGCAATAATATCTGTCGACTGAAGATTGAACATGCAAAGTATGCAATGGAGCTAAATGAGCATCAAGCTAGCATCATCAGACCCCAAATCTTCATCATCAAATTTTGGACGTCCTCCTGTTTTGTCTCTTTCTTGTTTTATGCTTTTCAAAATGTATTCAAAATATAATTGGTGGTCTTTTTGAGACTTGTCAAAAGTAATATTGTAATAGGTCATATCAAGGGGTGGGAATGTGAAAATCCACTTTTGAATGTGAAAGGTCTGTAGCTTGTTGCTTCCTTCGTCCCTATAAAAAGGAAACCGAGATCGTGGAGAAATCTCTCTGGGAAGTTGATTTTGGAAAGAGACATTGTAAGGCATGTTCTCTGAAGCATATCAATAAAAGCAAATTGCATTTCTATGGTGCCTAAAATCTAGTTCTCAATTGCTTGTTGAATGTTATTGTTATATTTTATCTAGTTGTCTCCATTTTTCCTTCTCCTTGTTATTTAAATTAGCATATCAAGTATATGTCTAGTTTTTCAAACCATACTTAATGTTTTGGGTGATTTATCTGATAGGGTTTCCTCAAGTAGGAATTAAATTCCATTAAGTAGGTCAATGTAATTTGGAGGATCCAAGTTGGATAACTAAGTAGAACTAGATAAAAATAGTCTTTCATGTTTATTCTAGTCATAGACAATACTATGACAAGTAATTCAAGTTATGACTAGAAAGTAAGCACAAATCAATCTATGAATTAGACTCCATTGTCCAGTTGAGAAAAAGGCACCAATCAATTCTTTTCCAAGATCATTTCCTTGTATTATATTTAAAATCCAATTTCAATTTCTTGTTGTAGAAGTAGGAATAGTTTTTAGTATATATAATAATAACCTATTCAAATCATATGCCAATCTGAATTAGGTTAAATTGGATGATTTAATTGACAAAATTATATAAACCCCATAATCTTTTTCAAAGTCACCTACAAACTTGAAGACTAACTATTCATTAGTGAACATAAGGTAATACCCACTTGGGCATAACAGAGCCTAAAGTGTAGGGAATTCCAATCATTTTGATTGATTTTGTCAGTTGGCCAATTTAGTTGCTTAACCTAATCATAAAACTTGGCATCCTTTTAGGGTTTTACCTATTGCAAATTTGAGAACCAACATTGGGTACCGTCACTTGCAGTTAAAGGATGAGGATATCCACAAAATAGCCTTTAGAACAAGGTATGGGCATTATGAGTTCATTGTACTATCCTTTGGATTAACAAACACACCTGCAACATTTAGGAATTTAATGAACAGTGTGTTCAAGAATTGTTTGGACAAGTTTGTCCTAGTTTTTCTTGATGATATCCTAATCTACTCTAAGAATGAGGAAGAACACCTTCAACATTTAAGGATTGTTCTTCAAAGGTTGAGAGAGAATAAATTGTATGGAAAGCTCTACAAGTGCACCTTCTTTCAAAAGGAAGTGTAGTATTTGGGCCATATAATTTCAGCTAAGGGAATAGTTGTGTACCTGGCCAAGATTAAAGTCATATTGGAATGGCCAGCACCAAGGAATGTACATGAGGTCTAAAGTTTCATGGGCCTAGTAGGATACTACAGGAAATTTTTGAAAAAAGTTTTCAAAAATTACTTATCCTATTACTTCTTTGCAGAGAAAAGGAAAAAGATTTGAGTGGTCAGACAAGTGCCAAGAGGCATTTGACCAACTAAAGGAAAGGTTGACTTCAAAACCTATCATGAAAGTACCTAGCCCAGAAGGTCATTTTGTAGTCATTACCGATGCCTCAAGGGAAGGCTTAGGTGGTGTACTAGTCCAAGACAGACAAGTTATTGCATATGAATCTAGGAAACTAAAAACTTATGAACAAAACTATGCCCCTCATGATTTACAATTGGCAGCAGTAATTCATGTACTATAAATGTGGAGACACTACTTGCTTGAGAAACCCTTTGAACTAAAACTAGACCATTAAGGCCTTAAATATCTTTTCACTCAACCACATTTGAATGCTCACTAAAGAAGGTGGTTAGAGCTAATCTCCAATTATGATTTTGAGATTAAATATATTTAAGGTAAGGAGAACCAAGTGGCAGATGCCTTAAGTAGGAGAAGACATATCTCCTTAATGATCTCCATGCATTCTAATTTCAAGAATCAGGTACTACAAAGGGAGATGAGTTTTACGAGTAGGTAAAACATGCCCTTTTGTAGAATTCCTAGAATCTGAAATATGATAGATTTTACCTTGAGCCAGATGGGTTATTGAGGTATAAAGGAAGGATGTATGTTGTGAACTCCGAGGAGTTAAGGATTATTATATCGAAAGAGGTTCATTCTGTACCTTATTCTAGACATCATGGAGTAACAAAGTTACTAGCTGATGTGAAACCCTTATATTTTTGGAAAGGAATGAAGAGGGATGCTACAAGATTTGTAGTTGCATGTCTAAAATGCTAGAGGGTAATGTGGAACACCATCATCTGGCATGACTTTTATACCTTCATGAAATTCTAGAATGAAAATGGCAAATCATAAGCATGGACTTTGTGAAAGGACTTCCTATGTCAAGGAACATGCATAATGTTATTCTAGTTGTGGTGGATAGACTCACCAAAGCGACATATTTTATACCTGGGAATTTAATAGATGGGGTACCCATCATAGCCTACATATTTGTGCAAGAAATTTTTAGATTACACTGTATTCCTGAGACGATTATCTCAGATAGGGATGCTTGAATGACATCAAGGTTTTGGCAAACCTTGTTTTCCTCACTTGGAACCTAGTTGAATATAAGCTCTACTTATCATCCTGAGATAGATGGCCAAACTAAAAGGGTAAACCAAGTGCTGGAAGATTTATTGAGAATGTATTACATGTATCAGCAATACGAATGGGAATATTACCTTCCTCTTGTGGAATTTGCCTACAATAATTCCTATCATTATGTGATTAAGATGGCTCCATTTGAAGCATTATATGGGAGAAAGTGTTGAACCCCTATAATCTAGGATAAGCTAGAAGATAGGGTTAGCCTTGGTCTAGAAATGCTGTTAGAAATGGAAGAACAAGTCCATCTGATTAAGAAAAGGCTAATGGAAGCCAATGATACGTTGAAAAGTTATGCGGATGCTAAACGCATCGCAAGGTATTTCTTAGAGGGAGAAAAGGTCCTTCTAAGGATTAAACCTCAAAAGAGCTCCATTAAGTTTGGAAAGACATCCAAACTGGCTCCTAGATATGTGGGTCCCTTTTAAGTTCTTGAAGAGATCAATCCAATTGCATACAGGATTGCTCTATCGCCAACTCTTGCCATGATGCATAATGTTTTCCATGTTTCCTATTTGAAAAAGTTTATTACAGGATATAATCATATCCCTATTATGATTGGAATGCTATACAGGTGAAGGACCCAAGTGTGGTAGTGATCAAGCCCATCAAGGTGCTCAAAACACGTAAGCTACGCTTACGCAATAAAGAAATAACCCAATGCAAGGTCCAATGGGACTAGTATTCTAAAGGGAATGCCATCTGGGAGAACTATGAGGATATTTATACAAGATTTCCCAATCTCTTTAAAAACTTTTTATTATGACTAAACACTTTTATTTATTATGTTGATTTGATTTTGGAGACATTAAATCATCGGGGACGATGATTCATATGGGGGGAGATATGTTACATCCCCAACTTTTGATTTAGCTTAAATCTTACTTTTATGAGGTAAATAAGATGATTAATCATAGTTTAATGATTTGATGTTTGTGGAAAATATCAAATAGAATCATTGTTTACATAAATATTGATTATTGTTTAGTTTACATATGTGATTACATGATGATAAGATTATTTAATTATAATAATTTATGAATCAAATGATGATACACTAATCATGGTTATATGGTTGTGAGGGTAATCAGGAAAAGAATCTTCCTCCAAGGATGAAAGGAGAGTATCATCTAGGAGGAGGAGATAGATGTGGGGAAAAGGTCAGATTGCCATCTAAGTATCGAAGTTAATCTTTGTGAACCCATGCAAGGTACAGTGAGTTTGTGTCTTTCCTTTGTTAGTCATTTTCAATTCGGTTAGTGTCGTCTTGTCAAGTTGAGATATCTCAACATCATCTATGTCGATTCAACTAGATGATGTTCTTAGAACGTCAATTTTAGTCGATAAGTAATCTCATTGGATTGTCGGGTATTCCCTTGTTTCCATATCTATCTCCTTATTTAGGTTTTGTGATTATTTTTTTATATATTTATATTAGTTATGGTTAATATGGGGAAGAGGGGGAGTGAAACTTGACCCCAAAGTCACATATTATTGTTGCCACCCTAACGATGATGTTATCATTTGATGACACCTTGGATTATTTTGATAATCCTTAAACATCATTTAGATGTAAAGGAATTATGTGTGTGATATAATTATTCTTAACCCCTTAGTGATCGGGCACCTTTAATTTTATTAATACATATGACTTTTGATAGTTGACCAACCATTATCCACGATGAGTGGAGTGAAAGGAGGCCAAATTGAAGCCTATCATAAGATTTAACTTCGCTTCCCACTCCATAAAGGAGTGTGTGGACCGTTTGGAATCCTGCAAGGTGGCAGAGAATATTGGAATTATTTTTTACCACTACCTATAGAAAAGGTGGAGGATCTGGATAGCATACAGATAATGCATGCAAGAGGATACCGAGGGGTGTCATTTTGGATATGTTTCTGTGTGGAATGTGTGCAAGAAGGGGGTGTTGAACATGAGTACGTAGAAAAAGGAATTCTACAGAAGCAATGAGAGTTGGTGCCAGCAAGCTCACAAATAGAGCCACCGTCAGACACATAGGAATTATCCTTTGGCAAGCCGAACTCAACTATATATTTTCATATACAGGTATGAATCTTAGACTATGTATTGTATCTGAACTTAGCAATATAAGTAGATATCTCTACTGCTATATTTTTATGATGTCAACTTTGTTATCTTCATAAATAGCAATTGTGTAGCTGTGTAATCATTAAGAGGTCATAGTTGATACCACTATGATGACATTTGAAAGCATTGTTAAAACCTATTACTTGGTTGAGGCCATGAGGCCGACCACTAAGCATTGTTGTTGCATATAAAAGTCTCAAATTCTGATAAGGAAGAAACTGTAAACCCTATGATAAACTTTTGATACTCTCATTTTCTATTATCTGAGTCATCTGTGTTCAAGACCAAGGGATTATTGAATAAATATGACTATTTTAAGTGTGTAAGGAAGTTGGTATTGGAGAAGGTTGAGAGCCTTACTTGAGAAATGATAACTTTATTGTTAATCTTTAACCCTCGACTCTGCCTAAGTTATTGAGTTTACTGGTCTCGAGGACTATGGATAACAATGCTCGATTGTTTATGATAGATAATATGTTATCTATGGTGTATCCTTTATGTATAAAAGTCTAAAATGACTCCTCGATGTTGAAGGAGAAATTTTAATAGGTAACTAATATTGTTACCTAGGTTGCATTAAGTGGATGCCTTGTTTGTTAGAGAAGTAAACCCTCCTTTGATATTTATTTTCTTATGGGAATGAATACAATGTCTAGAATGAAAACTCTTGTGTTTAAATGTATATGAATGCTATCCCTTTTGAAATGGCAATACTTCACAAACAAAGTATAGGGTATCAAGAACTCATGTAGATTCTTTGAGTTGGGGTCTATTTAATAAGATCGACCCATTAGACTATTATAATATAAGTCTTAGTTGATATGAATTAGAATGTAAACCTTGTGATAAGGTATGTTGAACATCCAGAATACTGAGAGGGGGGGGGGGTGAATCGGTATTCTATTAAACCTTTTACTTATTAAACCATTAATCCATTTGCCACATTTGATAACAACAAAGCAAATTAAACATAAAAGAAGCAACCACAAAGAATCATACATAAACACCAATTATTTAATAGCAATATCAAATTACAAGAAGGCTCACTACCCAAAGAAGTACTCACTGCAAGAAGGCTCACTGCCTAGAAAAATAAAGAAGGAAAGAAGAATGGCTCACTGCCAAGTTGAACTGCTCTAATTACATCTACACATGCATGGTTACAGCTCCAATGAAGCACATAAATACTATCTCAAAACTCTTCATTTTTTATTACTTTGTTTCATTGCTTTGCTCTTACATGAGAATGAGAATATCTCTTCTTCCGCTCTTTGTCACCCTGACAAAATCACACCACTTTGCATGTCACACATACACTTATTCATATTTTCATCTTCATTTGCCAAACAATGAATTATACCACATATATATATCTGTAACATTTAGAATATTCATATTAGGTCGGCCTAATTAGATGAAGCATGTAGTCAAATAATTTGTAACTTGTCAGCCAAATGCAGTCACCATGATGCACAACAGACCCAAACAACACTTGAATCACATTCACATATGTCAGCTCCATCTATAGAACCACTTAGGATAAGATTCCAAACAATAGAACTTACCACATACAAATCATACTGTCATGTTGGCCTTAAACATAGACTATTACTGACTCAGTCTATCTGTCAGACTACATCTTTCACTGTGGATCACAATACTTGCTCAAAATCATATCAGAGACTCCTTAGACATCATAGATCATACCTCCATAATTGGAAATCAAAATATCATTTTGCGGCAAAAAGCAGACCACAAGAACACATGCCCTGTCATTGTCAAGTTCTGCCAAACCAAGTAGCGATACTCAGACACTCACAACTACCTTTTTGGTGGATCTCAGAACCTACAACTCTAGGTTTAGACACTTCATACAAGTGTTTACAACACCTCAAAACTACATAACAAGATATGCAACACCAGAGGAATGCATACCAAATTAGTTGAGTGTTCTGCTCTAAATATCACTGTATTTTGTTCTTCTGGACTTAGTTTGTTTGAAGATATGCTTCGGGTACTTATCAAGAGCTAAAATCTTGGATATAGGATCATCTAAGAACTAAAAACAACATACTAGAACTGCATGATCTAATCTTCAACTGCAGACCAATGCCAGCCATTACACTATCTCTTTGTCGTTGTCTCTTGTATACTGTCAACACTTGGCCAAAATGACTAAGTCTTCTTCACCGGACCAAAATCTTTGTCCCAACCTTATTCATTTTCTTGTTGCTATCAATGACAACACCTTCAAACATCATGCACAATCACTCTTCATGATACCAACAGTGTCTCTCTCTTAATGATGTTTGTCAAGTTGCCAACAATCTCCCCCTTTGGCATTGATGGCAACACTTGATGTGAAAAATTGTTACACTGCCCCCCCTTTCTCTTTACACACTGCTCCCCCTTACTTCATGCTTCTCTCTTATTTTTTAGTTATTTTTATTTTTATGTTTTTCACATGCTCTATTCTCGCCCTTTGACATCAATGACAAAGGTGTATATGTACAAGTTATAAAAACTTTCAAAATTGTTTTTCTACTATCCGCATATGTACAAGTGAAATCAAAATATCTTATTTCTTTGCAAGAAGAATATCTGAATAAAGTTTCCTTAGTTGAGCCACATCTTTATCCCATTTGACTTTGGCATCACTTAAAACTAATATGTGTCCATTAATCTGGGACACCAACTCTTATGCCTTCTTTACAGTAGCAGGGGCCTTAGTGATTTGCCTTGTCTACTCTGTAGCTGCTACAAGCTTAGCCATGAATACAATTTTGAAGCTCACTATCTCCTAGAGCTGACTCCTTCTTTGTTTTATGACCTTGCTTTGCATTTGCAACTTATGTATATTAGAATGAATAGTCTCAACTCTGCCCTTTGATGGCCAACAACATCTTTCATCAGATCATATCTTTTGGAGATGTTCATTATTTTGGCTTCCCAACCATTTATCTTCTCCTTTACATCCTTTGTTCTCTCAGGCCATGTAAGACAAATCTGATATATTTCACTGGCCTCTTTGATAACAATTTATGCATACTTTATACTCTTTTCTAATAAAACTTTATCATGAGAAACTTTATCATTTAGCTCTACTAACCTCTTGTCATCAATCTCTACCCTTACTTTCTTTTCTACAACTTTGTCAAGGGACTCAAAATCAGAATTGATTGATTCCATTAACTTTTTCATTTGTGCAGCAGGGGCCAATGATGTATCTCTCCTTATGGTGCTGCCACAATAATGGGTTACACTTTCTGGGACATCCTAATTTTTTTTGAAATCACATATTTTTAGAAAATATAATGATTTAAGCCTTGAAAGGTTCCATTTAAAGGATTTTAATTGAAGAGGGTTTGATCAAAACCCCTTAGATTCAAACCCCCTTGGATAGAACCCTGCTAGTTTTAAACCATATCTATAATGGAGTCTCCTCTACACCTATCAAAATGCTGATAAAAAACCACTTTCGATAATTTACCTTTTGGGGAATCAAATGAATTCATTTAAAATTTATGTTTTGTAAGTATGTAGTCCTTATTATAAGCTTCCCAAAAAAGTATAATTTTAAATATATTTAATTTGATTATTATATTTATTTTTTATTTCTTGTGAATATAGGTTTTTCAATGAACATCAAGGTCTTTGTTTCACACATACAAAAAAATATGAAAATAGAGAAAAAAATTCTAAAAAATACATGTCCTCTAGGTATTGATGTCCTTATTCTAACAAAAAAAAATTGAATTTTGATACATACAAAAAAGTTATGTTGGAAAGAATACACCTATGTCTAAATTATAACTGGTATGACTTCAAAACTTAATTAAAAAAAAAATTCAACAAAACATTATGAAACCAAATGCATCCTCTAGATATCGATGTTACCAATCTAAATTCAAAAGAATAAGAATTTTATCCTTTGTAGAAAAAAAGTTATGTGCGACAGAATACACATCACTTTAAAAAAATGTCATTTACTATTAAAAACTAGTTATCAAAGGAGACACAATTTTTTTTACAATTTAACTCCAATTTTTTAAAAAAATATATATTTAGAATCTACAAACAAAATCTCACAAATCACTAGTTCCCATCATCTTCAAATTCCTAACAGTTTAGCAGCTATCTAGGTGTTAGAAAGTGAAGATTTAGTTCAAAATGTTGATTTCAATGTCAAGTTTGGCCAAAAAATATAACCCATTATTCTGGGATGGCCCTTATTCTGGGCATTAACTTTTCAAAAATTGTTGATGCATCTTCTATCAACTCGCTATCCTCCATATGAGATTTCGATATCTCTTCTTGTGCAATGGTTTACAAAATTGTCCCAAGTCTCATCTTCTGTATTGGGGACAAAGTCGTAAGGTTAATAGGTCCTTGCAATAGCTCAGGTGCAGTCAAAATTTGAGCTTCCTTTTGCTTTTCCAAAAAATCTCAAGGAGTCAACAGTGTCTCTCCTATCTTCAACTTGAGACACTTCAGTATCTTATATCTCCAGAGGAGGTTCTTGACTGTACTTTTGTTCATTTCTTTCTAGTTCCAGAGCAGGATTGTCTATCATTTGTTCATTTATCTTTTCTCTCCGCTCTTCTTGTCTCTTAGGGATATTCTCTTTTAGAGATGCCATTGCTTCTTTAGAGCTCTTCTCTTTCTCATAATCTTTCATCTCTTCATCCTTTCCAGAGCTTTCCATAGGAGTGATTATACTTTGGTCCAAGCTCTGTTCAACATTCACTTCCGCAGCAATGCTGGAAGTGTTAACTGTATCATTATCTTTCTATTCCCCACCAATGTCTATAATGGTTGAGATTTTCAATTCATGTAACACACTTATGGTTATCTCCTCAATCTCTTTCACTAGATTCTCTATGTCACCAGACATTAGAGTATTAACTCTTTTCTTTGTTCTAAATTTTTTATAAAGTATCTTGGTGACTTTGACTTTTTCTTCATTGGTGATGTCAAGGCAAATTTTTATTAACACATATTCTATTATCTCAGCATCTTTAGCCATGGCTACTTCTTTTCTTGCTATTAGGATGTTGCCTAGGCTATTCGGTAATTCATCTATGACTTCAATTAAAGCCCTATTAAACATATCCAGATATCTAGCAATTGTTGTTTCAATAATTACCTTGTTTGCATTTGATCTTTCATCATACATATCAGCAATGGGTTTCAGGTTTCCATGCTGAGCAAATGCATTGACTGTGGCTTCTAAGGAAATTGTTTCTTCTTCTTCTCTGATCTCAATCTTTTCTCCTTTCTTCTTCTTGTTCTTCTTGTCTTTACCCTTTCCAAAAGGCTTCTCTTTTCTACTTGCAAGTGTTTCATCTATTTTTGTTTTCTTGGCCTTGGTTTCTTCATATGTTTCTATTTCTTCTTCTTCTTCTTTTCTAGTTCCAAGACTTACATACACTCTCTTTGTGGCCTTTTCTTTCTTTCTTTTCTCCTTTTCTTCTAGCTTCTTCTCAGGCACATGCTTTTCTTGATATCTACAGGCTTTGTCTTTTCTTTCTCAACCTCCGTAGTATGAATTGGTCTGGAGCTCTTGAAGGTAGCTGCTACAGAGAAGGAAGCTTTTGTTCTCCTTCTAGAGCTGGAGGTAGGCTTTTCTTTCTTTAATTTCTCTTCTTTCTTCTCTAGGGCTCTTGATTTTTGTCCTTCTAGAGTACTTGCAACCTTGGATGCCTCTGCCTTGTCTCTTGCTTCATTTATTTGTTCATCTCTGAATCCTTGGCTTTTAACAAACTCATTTGCCATTTTTCTTGCATTCCTCTTGATTTCAGATTGTTTTTGTTCCAAATGGACTTTGAGAGATAATTCTTCAAATGTTCCAAATCTTTCTTCCTTAGGATCTTTTGGTTTGCCCAATATTAGATTTGCCAAACCAATTAAGACTTCCTCTGTGACTTCATATCCCACGGTCGAGACCCACATAGTTCTAGGTTCAACAGCCTCCATGAGGTGTTTGTCTTTGTCTACCATAGGTTCACAATGTCCTTTTCATATTTCTTCACAACCTTTTCAAGGATCCTAGCCCTAGCTTGCATTTTATTTTGGAAATTCTTAAAATAACCCCATAGTGTTGCATTTTGTTTATCAACATTTCTTAAACTCTACAGATGATTTCTAATTTGTGCATCTACTGGTGAGTGATCAAGCCAACCAATATTGTCCATACCTAGTAACTCCTTCAGAAAATAGAAAAATAGGTAAATGATTAGAATTCCATACTTGAAGGGGTATTTTGTGTCCTTTGTCCTTTTTAGATTCTCCATCAATTATTACCAGAGTAACTCACATATATCATAGTCTGCATTGTTGTTTACCATTTCATATATTGTGTGTATAGCAGTTGCCAAGACTGAATTCTCCCTGTTGGAGAAGTAGACCTTATAACCAATCACCATTGAGGCAAACCTTACTGCCAGATCTTCAATGTCATTCACAGTTAGTGCCCTTTTGTCAAACTTTATACCTGTCAACTCCATCACTGTGTTATTCTTTGCAGTCTTCAAAACTGGAACCTTTCCGGTGGAACACATGTTAGTGACCGCCTTAATGGCAACCTTTGTTATCATGTAAGGTATATCAAGCCAAAAGAATTCATCATGAATTCTGCTCAAAACATACCTAACTCAAGCATCATCTGAGAATACTAGAAAATCTAACTAGGTATCCAGATTCATCTCATGCAGAGCATTGTATTCTTCTTTCAATTCAAGATTGTCATTTGTCAACTCATCCAGGTATAATTTCACTAACTTCATATGACCATATTCTTCTAAGTTTGCATGTATGTATGCCCTAATGTCTTCAGTGTGCATAACCCCATGCAAAACCTCAGAAAATGCATCATCCAGATCCGTTTCGAGTGATTTGTATGGGTGCTTCCTAAATTTAGGTCAGGGCCTCTCTATAATCTCTACCACTTGAGGAGTAGACATCTTTACTGACTCAACACCAAAAAAATTTCAAAAGAGAGAATAGTAAATACCTTTTGCTTCTATTAGGGTTTCTTCACCAGATGTTTGAATTCTCCTTAGCTCACTTCTCAAATATCTATAGTCGCTTGATAGTTCAAATGCAAAGTGATTTTTCTTTCAAATGAATTCCTTATATCTTCATTTCATCAAAACTTAATCGCCATAAATGCTTATTTCAAAAAGCTGACAAAATATTTCTTTGTCATTCATAGTCGATCCAAATTGCTTTGCAATCCACCACATTAGGTTCTTTTCTATTGGAATCTTATTCAAAACATCTGTCATTCCATCTTACATATCATGTCTTCATGCTGGATGTCAGCACCACATTTTTGGCTAGGGGAACATGATACTTCATTGAAGCTCCCCCTAAGCCAGAGCTCCAAATTTACTTCTCAGAGGAAGTATCTGCACCAAAAGCTAGTGCAGACTCATTCTTGACTTCATTCACTTCCTTCTTGACCTAAATCGTGTCCATCTCCTTCTTGATTTCTGCTAGATCTAACTTTTTTACTAGTTTCTTTATCTCTTCCTGATTATCCTTCTTCATATTCTTGCTTCTGCAGAATCTTGTAGTGTGTCCAGGTTTCTTGCAATTGAAGCATACAACATTTCTCTGACCATTGTTCCTTCCATTCATCCTTGATCTACATTGGTTAGCCTTGTGTCCAAATCTATTACATGCAAAGTAATTCCCATTGAAAGATTGAGCATTCCATCCATTATTATAGTTGTTCCTTATTTGATTTATGCATTCACTAGCTCTATGACCAAACCTCTTGCATATAACATAGTTAACTTTGAAAGTTTGAGCATTCCTTCCATTTTTGTAACCATTCCTTAATTGACTTTTGCATTCATTAGCTTTATGACCTACTTTATTGCAAGCACTAACCAGAAAATGATGGAACATTTTGATTTACTCTACTCCTACATTGAGTAGCCTTATGACCAAACTTATTACATACATTACAATAACCATGGAAAGAAGGGTACCTTTGAGCATTTAGTTTCCTGACCAGTGGTCTTCTGGGTCTATTCCCTTGATTCTGGATCTACTTGCCTTTGTCCTTCTTGATCTCATCATTCTTTTCTTGACCTGTTTTAGAACTTTCACCTTTCTCAAATCCCAAGCATTCTTTATCATCAAAGTTCTTCTGGCTAGAAAGTGTCTCATCAAGTTTTGCAGAACTTATCTTGAAGTTTTCTTCATAACTCTTTGCTTTCTCCAAATGCGTCTTCAAGTTCCCAACTTCCTTTTCAATCTTAGCAAATTCTTCTGATTTGCCTTTCACCAGTTGATTTAGATCTTCTTTTGTTTTTCTCTTTCTACAACTTCCATTTTTAGATCATTCAATTGTTCACTAACCTCCTTATGTTTTTCTTTGAAACTCTTGACTTTCTCTCTTAATTTTTTGATGCACTCATCTACTTTCTTGACATTTTCTTTTAGATCCCTATTTTCAATTTTAGTCCTTTCAAGATCTTCAAGAGCAACTTTGAGTTCTTCTTCACTAACAAGCATGCATTCTTCTTCAATTTCTTCAAGAGGAGTAGAGTACCTTTTACATGCCATGTGTTTAATCTCCAAGATCTTCCTTAAGCTGTTAGACTTCTTCCAAGGAACCTGGCTCTGATACCAATTGTTGAACACCCATAATACCAAGAGGGGGGCTGAATCAGTATTCTATTAGACCTTTTACTTATTAAACCATTAATCCATTTGCCACATTTGATAACAACAAAGCAAATTAAACACAAAAGAAGCAACCAGAAAGCATCACACATAAACACTAGAATTTTCACATGGAAAACCCTAAACAGGGAAAAACCATGGAGAGTGTTATCTTGAACAATAATTATGTAATAGAAATACCAAATTACAAGAAGGGTCACTACCTTAGGGCTCACTACCCAAAGAAGTGCTCACTACCAAAACCGGCTCACTACCTAAAGAAAGAAACAAGGAAAGAAGAATGGCTCACTGCCAAGTTGAACTAGTCTGATTGCATCTACACATGCATGGTTATAGTGTTGGCAAGAGAAACATTGTGGCTTCATGATTGTTGTCATTGATGGCAACAAAGTTCATCCCACACATCCGCAGGACATGGTGTGCCTATACCGGAAGTCAGATTAAAGATTGTTGTGGTCCGGTAAGCAAGAACAAAACATGTGGCAAGGTCTGGATCTCTCAAAGGAAGTATCTTAGTAAAGTGCAAACTTGGGGAACTCAAGAGGTGTACCTTGACTGATACATTCCAAAGATTGAGCCTCCCGTGATGAAAGAGTGAAAAGATATGAGCACCTAAGTGTTGGGTTCCTGTTTGGCAGAGTTGACAGAGGAAGAACTGACCGACAGAGCATCAGACATTAATCCGGATGAGTTATAGATGGTGATCAAGTTTCTTAAGGTATCATTTGTGATTGGCCAACATGATTGATGAATTCTATAAGCATCTCCTTGATATGCATCACTTGATAAGTAAGGATTCAGCCGACAGATCAGAGTTTGGGAAAATATTGACTATTCTGGATGCCGATTAGAAAGGTGTTGAAATCATTGGTGCAGATATATATACCAGATGGATTTGGATGTGAAGGTGTGTGTTTTGTGTTGAAAAGTGCGAAGAAAACTAGAAGAGTAGTGTGAAGACAACAAAGACAGGTCCGGTATGTGATAGGACAACAGCACCTAAGAAGAGGAAGAATGAAGTGCAATAGATCAGTGTATTGAGTCTAACCAAAACTGAACCTCAGCATATGTGGATGCTTCTCATCAGTTCAAGTATCTAGTTTCCTTATATAAACTATTGTAGGAAGTGAGCCTCTTGTGAGCAGTGAGCTCAGGCAGTAAGCCCTAATTGGCAAGTGCCATTTTGTACCATCTTATTCTTTTAAAAGAGAATACAATCTTGGGTTAGTCACCCCGTGGTTTTTCCCTTAACAGGGTTTTCCACGTTAAAATCATTGTGTTATGTATCTTGACTTTGTTTCTACTCTCATGATTATGAATGCTTATTTGCTTTGATGTTGCACTAGTTGTTAAAGAAGAACAAAAAGTTAAATTAATTAAGATAACTGATTCACCCCCCTCTTAGTTATCAACAATTGGTATCAAAGCCAAGTTCCTCCTAACAGAGCCTAACAACTTGAGGAGATCTGAAAATTCAAATGGATGTGTATGGTATGAGGGAACAACTTTAGTCTACCCTAGATGATCTTGAGCAATCTAACTCTGAAGTCAATGAATTGAAGGAAAGACTCAAACATGCTGATGATTTCATAAATGAACTAAAAGGGAAACTGAGTATCTCTATGAAAAAGAGAAAGGATCTACTTCAGCAATTGGCAAGTCAAAGTGAATTCAATGATACAAATGAAGATCTGAAGGAGAAAACCAAGTTATGTGAAAAGTTATCAAAAGAGGTCATTATGGTAAGACATGAAGGAATCAGGGATTATGAAATTCACCCAAGAAATTGAAGAGAAAAGAAAAACTAAAGATGATCTAGGACAATCTCTTAAGGAGAAATCAGAAGACTACCACAAAATGGATAGAATAATCAGGCATCTAGAATCTGATCTTGAAGAAGCTAGAGATAATGAAGAACAACTTGAGAATCAGATTGACACTCTTAAAAAGGATCTTCAAACAACAAATGAATACAAAGATAAATTCAAGATAAGCTCTGCTCAACTTGAAGTTCTTCTTCAAAGCCAAAAGAGGGTAGATGACAAGCAAGGCTTGGGGTATGAAAAAGGTGAAAGCTCCGGATCTGGTCAGAAGAACTCCAGATCAAAAAATCCAAGAAACAAGCCTAGAAGACCTCTGGTAAGGCAACCAAATGCTCAAATATATCCTTCCTTCAATGGATACTGCCACAACTGCAATAACTTTGGTCATAAAGCAAATCAGTGCAGAAAAAGAATGAATCAGACTAATTCATCCTTCTCTAGACAGTGCTTTAATTACAAAAGGTATGGTCACAAAACTCATGAATGCAAAAATATGCAAATGAACAATTCATTCAATGGTAGATGTTTTGCATGCAATAGAATGGGACATATGGCTAATTAGTGTAGATCAAGAGGATATAAGTCAAATATGCAAAGAAATGTTGTTTGTTACAATTGCAATAGATCCGGTCATATTACCAAATTCTACAGAAGTAAGAATCGGGACAAAAAGGGTCTGGTACATCATAATCAAAACCAAGACAAAGGAAAAGGAAAAGTGAATGCAGATGAAATTCAAAGAGAGATGAACAAGATATGCGTAAAGAGAAGTACAGAAAATGATGGGGATGAATCCGCACCAGAATCTAGTGTTGATATTCCTTCCGAAAACTAAATAGATGAGCTCTGGCTCAGGGGGAGTAACGAAAGAAAAACAATTTCCCCCAGCCAGTCAATAGTGCCTGAAAGTGGCACATGAAAGGTTGCGGACTAAAGGGGATCTCAGAGAAACATCTAAATAACCCTTTGGGAAGATATGGAAGATCCGCAATGAATTTGAAGAGGTTAATCATCTAAGATTAATCTGGTATAACAGTCATCCGGTAAGAACAGGTTTTTCCTAGTTAGATCCGATATGATTCAAATTTGAGGTATCTTGATCTCTAGATAGATCAAATGTTTGGAGAAAGGAAGATAGATTGTCATCAATCACCGAGAATAACTCTAAATGTATCTCAGTGATCTGGAAAAGATCCTTCTCAGAACAAGGAGAATAAGGCAACCAGAATAACTTAAGTTGCGCATTTATTGCAATATGGAATTAGGGTTTGCTCAGAGATAAAAGGGTTTATTTTCTCGTCACTTGTACATTTGCACTCAAGAAGAAGAGAAAAAGAGCTCTGCAAATAAATTATCTAAAGCCTCTCAAAGATCAACCACAGAAGACAATTCTTCCAGCTCATTCCATGAAACCTAGAAGTGTAAAAAGGTATTCTTTGCTCTTGATCAAACTCTCTCTCTAAATCTTTAAGATGGCTACTCCAAATGTTGTAAAGATTTCTAATAGGCCTCGCCCCAAATTTAAGAAACATCCCTACAAATCTCTAGAAGTGGATCCCTTAGGGGCATTTTCCAGCATTCCGCATGGGGTTTTGCATGTTGAAGACGTTAGGGCATATATTCATGCGAACATTAAAGATTTTGGGGAATCCAAGCTGATAGATATCTATCACAATCAGTTAATAGATGACTCATTTGAACTCAAACCACAGTATAAGGCTATCTAGGATAAACATTTTGCACAATGCATTCATTTCCCCTATTTTGCAGAAGATGAATGGGTCCGGTATGTTCTAAGTAGAATGCATGATAACTTTATATGGTTGACAAGGCCATTCAAGATAACCAATGATGCCATTAGGGTAGTTACTGGATTGCACTCATTCAGTGGGATACCTGCTCTCAAATCTATCAAGAATCAGACAGTGAGTGAGGCAACTAGATCAAAATTTGACAAGAGAGCAATGACAATTGAAGATATCACTGATCCAGATATCAAATTTGCATCCATGATAATTGGTTACAAGATATATCACTCTAGCAAGGAAACTTCAGTACCCAGAACTGCAATTTATACAGCTTATCAAATGCTAAAAGAAAATGCTGAATATGATCTTTGTGAACTTCTTCTGAGCTAACTGTTGGAGAACCTACAAAAGATCAAAAAGGACAAGAAGAACTCATTCAAGTATGGTGGGTTGATATTATGTTTATTCTTCTACTTCATGAATGAGCTTCTCAGATCCAGTGGTTGGGTATGGCAGAATGATAGACCTATAGCCATTCAAATCAGAGATTATATACATGGGCTTGGTGATGCCAAGGCACAAAATACAACACTCTGGGGCTATTTCAAGAACTTTCAGAGTATGATGCAAGCAAGAGAGAGAATTTCCCAATCTCTAGTTGAAAAGTATAAGGATACAATATGCTTTATGGTAGAAACTGATCAATGCCTAATGGAGGCAGTAGAGCCAAGGACAGTCTAGATCATACCAATGGGGTATGAAGTAGATGAGAAAATTGTAGAGCTACATGTTCAACACATGCTTAGTTAACCCAAGGATCCTAAGGCAGAAAGTTTTGGAACCTTTGAAGAGCTAAGTGTGAAGATCCATGTGGAGCTTAGACAACCAGAGATGAAGAGAAAAGTGAGAAAAGAAGTAGAGAATGTTGCCAAAAGGTATGGCATATCAAAAGAGGCACTTGATGCAAACAGAGAAAAGATGGGAAGGGCAGAGAAAGAAAAGGAAGAAGCAGAAAAGGAGAGAGAAAAGGAGAGTACTCCAGTGTTGGTAAGAGACACATTGGAGCTTCATGATTGTTGTCATTGATGACAACAAAGATCATCCCGCACATCTGCAGGATATGGTGTGTCTCTACCGGAAGTCAGATTGAAGAGCTTACAGGTCCGCTAAGCAAGAACAGAGCATGCAAAAGGTCTGACAGTCGGGTCCGGATCTATTAGAGGAAGTATCCTTGGAAAGTACGGACTTGGGAAAGTCAAGAGGAGTATCTTGACTGATAGATTCCAGGGTTTGAGCCTCCGGTGTTGAAAGAGTGAAGAGATATAAGCTTCTAAGTACTAGGGTTCGGTTTGGTAGAACAGACAGAGGAAGAACTAACAGTCAGAGCATCAGAAGTTATTCTGGATGAGATGTTGATAATGATAAAGATTCCTAAGGTATCATTCATGATTGGCTGACTTATTAGACAACTTTTATAAGTTTCTTTTTGATCCTCATCACTTGGAAAGCAAGGATTCAGCCGATAGACTAAAGTTTAGGAAATATTGACTAATCCAGATACCAACTAGAAAGAGGATGAAATCCTTTGTGTGGATATATACTAGATGGATTTTGATAAGGAGAAAGAAGTTATATAGTGTGGTGTGTGAAGAAAATGAGAAGAATAGAGTGAAAGTAGTAAGGAAGGTCTGATATGTGAAAGGATAGCAGAACAAAAGAAGAGGAAGGATGAAGTGCAGCAGATCAGTTTACTGAGCCTAACTAGAACTGAACTCCAGCATGTGTAGTTGCTTCACATCAGTTCAAGTATCTTATTATTTCTTGTTACAACTTGTAGACAGTGAGTCTCTTGTGAGCAGTGTGCTCGGGCAGTGAGCCCTAATTGGTAAGTGCCATTTTGTATTTCTATTCTTCTAATAGAGAATACAATCTTAGGTTAATCACCCTATGGTTTTCTCCCTTAACAGGGTTTCCATGTCAAAAATATTGTGTCATGTGTATTTCCATTTCATGGTTATGTTTGCTTATTTGAATTGATGCATCATTAATTATTAAGAAAGTTTAGAAAGCTGAAATAATTAAGATAACTGATTCACCCCCCCTCTCAGTTATCAACAGTTGGTATCAGAGCCAAGTTCCTCTCAACAAAGCCTAACAGCTTTAGGAAGACCTAGGAATTCAAATGAATGCGTATGGTATGAAGGAGAAACTTAAGTCTGCCCTAGATGATATTGAACAGTCAAATTTTGAAATCAATGAATTGAAGGAAAGACTCAAACAGGTTGATGATTTCATAAATGAATTAAAAGAGAAATTGAGTCTCTCTATGAAAAAGAGAAAGGATCTACTTCAGCAACTAGAAAGACAAGGTGAAGCCAATGATACAAATGGAGATCTGAAGGAGAAAACCAAGTTATGTCAAAAGTTATCAAAAGAAATCATTATATTAAGACACGAAATGGAATTAGGAGTTATAAAGTTTACCCAAGAGATTAAAGAGAAAAGAAAAACTGAAGATGATCTAAGACAATCTCTCAAGGAAAAATTAGAAGATTGCCACAAGATGGATAGAATTATCAGACATCTTGAATCTGATCTTGAAGATGCTAAAGATAATGAAGAAAAACTTGAGGATTAAATTGTCTCTCTTAAAAGGGATCTTCAAACAACAAATGAATATAAAGAGAAATTCAAGATAAGTTCTACTCAACTTGAAGTTCTTCTTGAAAGTCAAAAGAGGGTAGATGACAAGTGTGGTTTGGGATATGAGAAAGGAGAAAGCTCCGGATCCGGTCAGAAGAATTTTGGATCAAAAAATCTAAGGAACAGGCCTAGAAGACCTCTGGTAAGGCAGCCTAATGCTCAAAGATATCCATCCTTCAATGGATACTGCCACAACTGCAATAAATTTGGTCATAGAGCTAATTAGTGCAGAAAGAGAATGCATCAGACTAATAAATCCTTCTCCAGACAGTGTTTCAACTGTAAAAGGTATGGCCACAAATCTCATGAATGCAGAAATATGCAAATGAACAATTCATTCAATGGTAGATGCTTTGCATGCAATAGACATGGCTAATCAATGCAGATCAAGAGGCTATCAATCAAATATTTAAAGAAATGTTGTTTTCCAAATTTGCAATAGATCTAGTCATATTGCCAAATTCTGTAGAAGCAAGAATCAGGACAAAAGAGGTCCGACACATCATAATCAGAATCAAGACAAGGGAAAACAAAAAGTGAATGTAGATGAAGTTCAAAGTGAAATAAACAAGATTTGGGTGAAGAAAAGTATAGAGAATGTAGGGGATGGATCCACACCAGACTCTAGTGTTGATATTCCTTTCGAAAACTAAAAAGTGAGCTCTAGCTTAGGGGGAGTCTCAAGGAAAAACATTATCCCCCAGCCAGTCAATTGGTGCTAGAATTGGCACAAGGAAAATTATGGATTAAAGGGCTCTAAGAGAAACATCCAAGTAAATTGTGATTAAGATATGAAAGATCCGCAAGAAGTTTTAAATGGGTAGAGGACTAATCCGGTTCCTCAGTCATCTGGTGAGAAGTAGGTTTCTCATAGTTAAACCTGACATGATTCAAACTATGGAATCTTGATCTGCGGATAGATCAAATGATTAGTGAAAGGAAGATAGATTATCACTATTCTCCAAGAATAACTCTAAAGTTTGTCTCAGTGATCCGAAAAGGTTATGTCTCTGAATAAGATAAACAAGGAAAACTGGAATGAATTAGGTTGCACATTTATTGCAGGGTGAAAATTAGGGCTTTCCCAGAAATAAAAGAGTTCATTCGTTCATCATTTGCACATTAGCACTCAAGAAGAAAAGAAAAAGGAGCTCTGCATCAAATTGTCTCAACTCTCAAAGATCAGCATTGAAATTGTTTCATCCAGCTAATCAAATCCGGCTCTTTCAGCAAACCCCAGAAACGAAAAAGGTCTTTTTCATTGTTGAATATCTCTCTGTAAAATCTTTTTGGAAATGGCTACTCTGAATGTTGTGAAGATCTCTGATAGACCTTGCCCTAAATTTAAGAAGCATCCATATAAATCTCTAGAAGTTGATCCCCTAGGTGCGTTTTCAAGCATTCCACATGGGGTTCTGCATGTAGAAGATGTTAGGGTTTACATTCATGCAAGCATTGAAGAATTTGGGGAATCAAAGTTAATGGATATCTATCACAAGCAGTTAATAGATGATTCTTTTGAGATCAAACCTTAGTATAAAGCCATCCAGGAGAAGCATTTTGCACAGTGCATTCATTTCCCCTGTTTTGAAGAAGATGAATGGGTCCGGTATGTATTGAGCAGAGTGCATGACAATTTCTTATGGTTGAATAGACCATTTAAAATCACCAAAGATGCAATTAGGGCAGTAACCGGTCTGCACTCATCCGATGGGATACCTATTCTCAAATCTGTCAAGAATCAGATAGTAAGTGATGCAACCAGATCAAAATTTGACAAGAGAGCTATGACAATTGAAGATATCACTGATCCGGATGTCAAATTTGCTTCCATGATAATTGGTTACAAGATTTATCACTCTAGTAGGGAAAATTCAGTACTGGAACTGTAGTTTATACAGCCTATTAGATGCTAAAAGAAAATGCTAACTATGATCTGTGTGAACTTCTTCTAACCCAACTTTTGGAAAATCTGCAAAAGATAAAGAAGGACAAGAAAAACTCCTTCAAGTATGGTGGCTTGATACTCTACCTATTCTTTTATTACATGAATGAGCTTCCCGGATCCAGTGGCTGGGTATGGCAGAATGATAGACCAGTAGCTATTCAAATAAGAGATTATATACATGGGCTTGGTGATGCCAAGGCACAAAATACAGCTCTTTGGGGCTATTTCAAGAATTTTTAGAGCATGATGCAAGAAAGAGAGAGAGTCCCCAAATCTTTAGTTGAAAAATATAAAGATACAATATGCTTTATGGTAGAAACTGATCAGTGCCTAATGGAGGCAGTGGAGCCAAGAACAGTGTGGATCATGCCAATGGGGTATGAAGTGGATGAGAAAATTATTGAGCTACATGTTCAACATATGCTTAGTCAACCCAAGGATCCCAAGGCAGAAAGGTTTGGAACCTTTGAAGAATTGAGTGTAAAGATTCATGTGGAACTTAGACAACCGGAGACAAAAAGGAAAGTGAGAAGGGAAGTTGAAGAAGTTGCTAAGAGATTTGGAATATCCAAGGAGGCACTTGATGCAAATAGAGAAAAGATGGAAAGGGCAGAGAAAGAGAAGAAAGAAGTAGAAAAGGAAAGTGATCCGGTAAAAGCTCCCTCCCGGACCAAATCCTCTAAAAGGGCTGTACCTACCTCTGATAAAACCTCAAAGGCATCAAAACTAGAAGTCCAGACATCCAGAAAAGAAGAAAAGAGAACAAAGAAAAAGGTAACAAGGTCCTATGTTAGCCAGAAGGATGATGTAGAAACTGAATCAGATGAGGAGGTAAAGAAACTGAAGAAGAAGAAGAAATCTTCTGGTGAACCCTCTACCGGTGAAGACAAGGAAGAGATGGAAGAAGAATTCGTTGAAAGGCCCACTCTGTCCTTAGATGACGTAGTTAAAGCAGTCACTATGTATGGGAACCTGCAACCAATAACAGAATTCTATGATGCATACAATGAAGAAGATAAAAAGATTCTGGAGGAAGCTATAGCTAAGTATTTGAATGTATATAATAAAGCTTTTATTGAAATCATATCTCTCATTCCCAAAAGCCTAGAGAAGGAATTAGAGATAAGAAAGAATAATGCTAGGGCAAAGGATCTTGAGATCCGGGAACAGATAGCCATTCAGCTCTTTCCTTCAATCACTCCAAAGAAAATGAATATGATCTTCAAAGATTGCAAGGATGAGTTCCAGAGTAAAGCTAGAATGAATCAGCTTATGCTCGGCAAAACTGACAAAATAGCCAAAGAGACAGAAGAGATCCTCCGGAATGCATACAAAAAATTCAACATTCCAATTGTAGAGGACATAAGTGATAAGCCCTCTGCCATGGGCGACAAGGAAGAAACCACTAAGATGGTAGTAGAAGAGGTTAAAGAGACAGGTAAAGAAAAAGGTAAGGACTTAGATTCCTCTACTCCAGAAGAGCAAGTCCAAGGAGAAGTAAACCTGGATTCTCCTGCAATCTCTGAATCAAAAGGAGAAGTAAGAACAGAGGAGAAGGGAGAAAAAGTGAAGGGAAAGGAAGAAGGTCAAACAAAAAAGACCACAGATGACAGTACTAAGGCTGTAGAAGGGGAGAAAGTTCTGTCTCTGGCAAGAGACACAACAGAAGCAGTCAAGGACTTTTTGACCATAGAGATGATGGAATTTGATGAACTGGAGTTGCTTCAAGGTCCATTCAATTTTGATTCCCTCTCTTTGATGCAAACCATGAAGCTAGCATCCTTCACCCAAGCAAAGGCAAAAGAAAAAATTCTGAAGTCTCACCTGGTAGACTGTGAGCTCATAGAACTTGCTCCAGTGTCTTAGAGAAGATTATGCCTTCCTTCCAAAAGGACTCTTCAGCCTCCACATCCGGTAATCTCAAAACTCTTGTTAATTTTGTTAACACTCACTTTGAGTAATTAGAAAAGTCAACTGAGGCAAAGGTTCGGAAAGAGTTTTTGGATAAGAGATTCTCGGAGTTACAAGGCATAATAGCAAATGATAGGAGAGTTTTGGATATTGGAATAAAGAGCTTGGAAAATGCTCTCAAGGATGGCAGAGATTTCTACAAATTTTGTTTATCCTAGCCTAAAGTGACCAAGGATATTGAGAAGAAAGTAAAGGAACAAGAGGATAAACTGCTAAACCTCTCACAGAATGTTGATCCTCTCACTCTATCCATAGTAAATCAGGAATATCAAATTATTGTAATCATGAATGAGATTAAGAAACTTGAAAAGGAGAGGAAAAACATAATAAAAAGGATGAGTGAGCTTAGAGGGATGATTATTCCCAAATTAGAGGCCATGCATGAGGCCCTAACAGATGACCAGACCACAGCCCAAACCAGTGATCTGACAGATCTCAAGAGGGCAGAACCTTTTGCATTCCTACTGAGTGGTCATATCTCAATTTTGGACAAGATAAAGCAAAGTTGGGTGACACAAGTTGTACAGCTAAAGATAGACATATTACAGTATATTTAAGTAAAACCTGTCTATATACTTGTGCGACTCAGTATAGTTGAATTTTTGGGCAATTTTGGTATGCGGACTCTACCCTTTGCCATTGATGTCAAAGGGGGAGTGAGGAACAGTGAAAAATGTGGAATCTAGCTAAGGGGGAGCTCCGGTAAAATGTACATTAGAAGAAAGCATCAACAAAGGGGGAGTATAGTATAACACTTAGTCATTTTTCACTAAGTGTTGCCATCAATGCCAAAGGGGGAGATTGTTGTCATTGATGACAACAAAGATCATCCCACACATCTGCAGGATATGGCGTGTCTCTACCGGAAGTCAGATTGAAGAGATTACAGGTTTGGTAAGCAAGAACAGAGCATGCAGAAGGTTTGACAGTCAAGAGGAGTATCTTGACTAATAGATTCTAGGGTTTGAGCCTCCGATGTTGAAAGAGTGAAGAGATATAAGCTTCTAAGTACTGGGGTCCAGTTTGGTAGAACAGACAGAGGAAGAATTGACAGTTAGAGCATCAGAAGTTATTCCAGATGAGATGTTGATAATGATAAAGATTCCTAAGGTATCATTCATGATTGGCCAACTTATTAGACAACTTATATAAGTTTCTTTTTGATCTGCATCACTTGGGAAGCAAGGATTCAGCTGACAGACTAAAGTTTAGGAAATATTGACTATTCCGGATGCTGACTAGAAAGAGGATGAAATCCTTTGTGCGGATATATATACCAGATGGATTTCGATAAGGAGAAAGGAGTTATATAGTGTGGTGTAAGAAGAAAAGGAGAAGAGCAGAGTGAAAGCAGTAAGGAAGGTCTGGTATGTGAAAGGACAGCAGAACAAAAGAAGAGGAAGGATGAAGTGCAGTAGATCAGTTTACTGAGCCTAACTGGAACTGAACTCTAGCATGTGTAGATGCTTCACATTAGTTCAAGTATCTTATTATTTCTTGTTACAACTTGTAGATAGTGAGTCTCTTGTGAGCAGTGTGCTCATGCAGTGAGCCCTAATTGGCAAGTACCATTTTGTATTTCTATTCTTCTAATAGATAATACAATCTTGGGTTAATCACCCTGTGGTTTTCTCCCTTAACAAGGTTTCCACATCAAAAATATTGTGTCATGTGTATTTCCATTTCATGGTTATGTTTGCTTATTTGAATTGATGCATCATTAATTATTAAGAAAGTTTAGAAAACTGAAATAATTAAGATAACTGATTCACCCCCCCCTCAGTTATCAACATCTAGTAGAAGCCCCCTCCTGAACCAGATCCTCTAAGAGCTCTACACCTGCCACTGCTAAGAGCTCAAAGGCATCAAAACCGGAAGCAAAATCATCCAGTAAAGGAGAAAAGAGAACAAAGACAAAGGCTACAAGATCATACACAAGCCTCAAAGATGATGAAGAGATAGAATCTGATGAAGAGATCAAGAAGATGAAGAAGAAGAAGAAAGTATCCAGAGAATCCTCTACTGGTCTAGACAAGGAAGAAGAAAAGACAGATAAAAGTGTTGAGAAGCCTACTCTTGATGATATCATCAAGGCAATTACTGTGGATGGAAACCTGAAAACATTAATAGAATTCTATGATGAATGTAGTGAAGCTGACCAGAAGATCCTGCAAGATGCCATAGTCAGGTATCTGAATATCTACAACAAAGCTTTCATCGAATCATATCTCTAATTCCTAAAAGCCTTGAGAAGGAACTTGAAATCAGAAAGAATAATGCTAAAGCAAAGGATATGGAGATCCAGGAATAGATAGCCATTCAGCTCTATCCTTCCATCACTCCTAAGCAAAATAATATGATCTTCAAAGATTGCAAGGATGAGTTCCAGAGCAAAGCTAGGATGAATCAGCTTATGCTTGGAGAAACTGACAAGGTGGCTAAAGAAACAGAAGACATCCTCTGGAATGCATACAAAATATTCAATATTCTTATTATAGAGGACTTAGGTGATGATCCCTCAGCCATGGATGACAAAGAAGAATCTACTGAGATAGTGGCAGAAGAGGCAAATGAGACAAGTAAAGAGAAAGCTAAAGACTTAGATTTCTCTGCTCCGAAAGAGGAAGTTCATGAAGAAGAAGACACTTCTCTTCCGGATCCTCCTGCATACTCCGAAACTGAAGGAGAAGAAAGAAAAGAAGAGAGCATCAGTCAAGAAGAACAAGTAAAGGGAAGTGAAGAAGGTCAAACAGAAAAGACCACAAATGACAGTGCTAAGACTGTAGAAGGGGAGAAAATCCTATCACCGGCAAGAGACACAGCAGAAGCAGTCAAAGATTTCTTAACCAAAGAGATGATGGAATTTGATGAACCAAAACTTCTTCAAGGTCCATTCAATTTTGATTCCCTCTCCCTGGTTCAAACCATGAAGCTAGCATCCTTTACTCAAGAAAAGGCAAAAGAAAAACTCCTGAAGTCTCACATGGAAGACTGTGAGCTCATAGAAGTTGCATCCGATGTATTGGAGAAGATCATGCCATCCTTCCAAAAGGATCCTTCAGCCTCCACATCTAGTAATCTAAAGTCTCTTGTAAATTTTGTTCATACACATTTTGAATCCTTAGAGAAGTCAGCAGAAGAAAAGGTCTGAAAGGAGTTTTTGGGAAAAAGATTCTCCGAAGTATAGGGTCTAATAACAAATGATAGGAGAGTTATGGATATTGGAATAAAGAGCTTGGAAAATTCTCTTAAAGATGGCAGAGATATCTATAAATTTTGTTTATCCTAGCCTAAAGTGACCAAGGATATTGAGAAGAAAGTAAAAGAGAAAGAGGATAAACTATTAAGTTTATCTCAAAGTTTTGATCCTCTCTCCTCCTCCATAGTAAATCAAGAGTGTAAGACTATTGCACTCATAGATGAAATAAAGAAGCTTGAGAAGAAGAAGAAAAATAGAATAAATAGGTTGAGTGAACTTAGAGGTATCATCATCCCTAAGTTAGAGGCCATGCATGAGGCCCTAACTGATGCTCGAGCCACAGCCCAGACCAATGATTTGATAGATCTTAAGAAGGAAGAAGTGTTTGCATTCTTGTTGAGTGGTCACATCTCAATTTTAGACAGGATGAAGTAGAGTTGGGCTACATAAGTTATACAGTTGAAGAATACTTTTTTAGACATACTTAAGTACATATAAGTACAACTTGTATATACACTTATGCGGATATGTATAGACTATTTTTTAAAATTTTGGTGTGCGGACCCTACCCTTTGCCATTGATGTCAAAGGGGGAGTGAGGAGCAGTGAAAAATGTGGAATCCAGCTAAGGGGGAGCTCCGATAAAGTGTACATTAGAACAAAGCATCAACCAAGGGGGAGTGTAGTATAACACTTAGTCATTTTTCACTAAGTGTTGCCATCAATGCCAAAGGGGGAGATTGTTGGCAAGAGACACATTGTGGCTTCATGATTGTTGTCATTGATGGCAACAAAGTTCATCCCACACATCCGTAGGACATGGTGTGCCTATACCAGAAGTCAGATTGAAGAGTGTTGTGGTACGGTAAGCAAGAATAGAGCATGTGGCAAGGTCTGACAGTCAGGTCCGGATCTCTCAGAGGAAGTATCTTAGTAAAGTGCGGATTTGGGGAGTCAAGAGGTGTACCTTGACTGATACATTCCAGAGATTGAGCCTCTGGTGATGAAAGTGTGAAAAGATATGAGCACCTAAGTGTTGGGTTCTTGTTTGACAGAGTTGACAAAGGAAGAACTGACTGGCAGAGCATCAAACCTTAATCCGGATGAGTTATTGATGGTGATCAAGTTTCTTAAGGTATCATTCATGATTGACTAACATGATTGATGACTTCTATAAGCATCTCCTTGATACACATCACTTGATAAGTAAGGATTCAGCCGATAGATCAAAGTTTGGGAAAATATTGACTATTTCAGATGCTGACTAGAAAGGTGTTGAAATCATTGGTGCGAATATATATACTAGATGGATTTGGATGTGAAGGTGTGTGTTGTGTGTTGAAAAGTGTGAAGAAAAGAAGAAGAGCAGTGTGAAGACAACAAAGACAGGTCCTGTATGTGTCAAGACAACAGCACCTAAGCAGAGGAAGAATTAAGTGCAGTAGATCAATGTATTGAGCCTAACCGAAACTAAACCTTAGCATATGCGGATGCTTCTCATCAGTTCAAGTATCTAGTTTCCTTATATAAACTATTGTAGGCAGTGAGCCTCTTGTGAGCAGTGAGCTCAGGTAGTGAGCCCTAATTGGCAAGTGCCATTTTGTACCATCTTATTCTTTTAACAGACAATACAATCTTGGGTTAGTCACCCCGTGGTTTTTCCCTTAACAGGGTTTTCCACATCAAAATCATTGTGTTATGTATCTTGACTTTGTTTCTTCTCTCATGATTATGAATGCTTATTTGCTTTGATGCTGCACTAGTTGTTCAAGAAGAACAAAAAGTCAAATTAATTAAGATAACTGATTCACCCCCCCTCTCAGTTATCAACATATAGTTCCAATGAAGCATAGAAATATTGTCTCAAAACTCTTCATTTCTGACTACTCTATTTCACTGCTATGCTCTTACATGAGAATAAGATCTCTCTTCTTCTTCTCTTTGTCACCCTTACAAAATCACACCAATTTGTATGTCACACATACACTTATTCATATTCACATCTTCATTTGCCAAACACCAAATTGGATCACATATATATATATGCAACATTTAGAATCTTCATATTAGGTCAGCCTAATTAGATTAAGTGTATAGTCAAATAATTTGTAACTTGTCGGCCAAATCCAGTCACCATGATGCACAACAGACCCAAACAATACTTGAATCACATTCACATATGTTGGTTCCAGCTATAGAACCACTTAGGATAAGATTCCAAACAATAGAACTTATTGCACAAAAATCACATTTTCATGTCGGCCTTAAACACAGACTGTTACTGACTCAGTCTATTTGTTAGACCACATATTTCATTGCAGATCACAATACTTGGTCAAAATCATATTAGAGACTCCTTAGACATCATAGATCATACCTCTAGAACCATAAAGCAAAATATCCTTTTGTCAAAAAATGCAAACCACAAGAACACATGCCCTGTGACAATCAAGTTCTTCCAAACCAAATAGCGATACTTAGACACTCACAACTATCTTTCTGGTGGATCTTAGAACTACAAATCTGGATTTAGACACTTCCTACTAGTGTTTACAACACCTCAAAACCACATTACAATATATGCAACACTGGAGGAATGCAGACCAAATCAGCTAAGTGTTCTGCTCTGAATATCACTATATTTTGTTCTTTCAGACTTAGTCTATTTGAAGATATGCTTTCGGTACTAATCAAGAGCTAAAATCTTGCATATAGGATCACCTGAGAACTGAAAACAACATACTAGAATCGTATGATCTGATCTTCAATTGCGGACCAATGCCAGCCATTATACTGGACCTCTTTGTCTCTGTCTCTTTTATACTGCCAACACTTAGCCAAAATGACTAAGTCTTCTTCACCGGACCGAAGTATTTGTCCCAACCTTTTTCCTTTTCTTATTGCCATCAATGAAAATAGCTTCAAACATCATGCACAATCACTCTTCATTATACCAAGAGTGTCTCTCTCTTAATGATGTTTGCCAAGTTGCCAACAAGGTAAACATGAAATCTTGAACCAGGAAAGGTCATAAGTTTTGAAAACATGATTATGTAATAGTCATTAAGAAAGGATGGGAATAGAGTGATGTGGATTCACAGGTTCCCTGTTGCATAGGCAACAAAATATTAATGATTGTACTCCTGAAATAGGAGTCAAATGTCTAAGAAATGGACTAAGAAAGAATTGAACCTATCTTCTCAAGACCTAGAAGGGTCAAATTATGATTACTGTTGGATGAGATAACTTCTAAGTTGAGTTGAGGGTATGTGCAGGATCATCGTGGGCCAAACAGTGGCAATAGGAAAAAAATCACGTTTTTACTTAGCCAAATTCGCGACTTGGCAAAGTTTGACTTTGAAACGGATATCCGTTTTGGAAACAGATATCCATTCTCAAAACGGATATCCGTTTTCTAGAAAAATTTGGGAAAAAGGCTTTTTAGTCTTTTTGAAAATATACCTCTTAAATCTTGGATCTCCCATCAATATATGAACCTCCTTAAAGACCGTTTCTAGTGAAGGAGGAGGGCAAATTAACATTGGTAGCTTCTTTACACATTAATCCATAAGGATTTGTTAAACACTAAGAATCATCACTAATGAATTACTCAAATAATCAATAATAAAATATTTAGTTTTGTTCATCATGTGAAATAATCACTTTTAGACTATGTTCCAATATTTCAGGGATAGGAATGGTGGGGCAGCAGGGGATGTGTTTCGGGGCGTTTTGGATTTCATGCCCTAAATTGCTTTACCCAATCCTTCATATGATTTGATTCATGATACATGGTTTGAGAAGGATACACATGATATACCCTTACCCTCTAGTGATAAAATTATGAATGATACTTTACGTGGGGAAGCTACACCTTCGTTAATCCTTCATGACATTGTTATTCCTTGTGACGATGATGTCCTTCATGTGACATGTTAGGACATAATGCAAAGTTAACATGGCATGAACTCTCTTGGAAGGGTAAGCATGGACTATAAGAACATTAAACTAGTTGGATCGGTTAAGCTCACCATTTATGAAAGAACCTTAAAGGTTAACCTTAATTAGGTAAGGTTATGTTTCAGTGTGGTTGTTTGTACAACAATGTGTAAATTAATGTTACCGAAGGATAAATCTAACTATACTAACATTTTAATAACCATGAGAGCCGGGACTAACAATTAGACTAAAAACTTGACAAACAATACAACTTGGACACATGTAGGACTTGGAAAATGGAAAAGAATATAATTAAATGTGGAAAACAATGAAAAAGTGGTATTAGTTGCACCTATATAGAGAAGTGGTTTAGAGGTTGGTTAGGGGAATTATTTAGGGTTTAGAGGTTTAGGGTTGCTCGGGTTTAGGGGTTTAGGGTTTACAGTTTAAAAAGAGATAGAGAGAGGGGACTGAAAGAGTTTGGGAGAGATAAAGGAGACAGAGGGGAGAGATAGGGAGATAGAGAGTGAGAGACATGTCCAAAGACATAGAGAGAGAGAGAGAGAGATTGAGAGGTAGAGGGATGATAGAGATAGGGAGATAGAGGTTTAGGGTTGCTTGGGTTTAGGGTTTAGGGTCTTGGGGTTAGGGGTTAAGGTTTAGAGGTCTAGGGTTTAGGGTTTAGAGAGAGATAAAGGACCAATAGGGAGATATAGAGGAGTCTGAGGGGAGAGATAGGGAGATAAAGAGTGAGGGACATGGCAAGAGACATAGCGAGAGAGATTGAGAGGTAGAGGGACAAAGGTGATAGGGAGATAGGGGAGAGATAGGGAGATAGTGGTTTATGGTTACTTGGGTTTAAGGTTTAGGGATTTGGGGTTTAGGGTTTCTCAGGTTTAGGGGTTAGGGGTTAGGGTTTAGGGGCATTATAATTTAGGGTTTAGGATTTATTGTTTAGGGGTTAGGAGTTAGGTTTAGAGGTTTAGGGTTTTGGATTTAGGGTTTATAGAAAGAGAGGAATGATAGGGAGATATAGAGGAGTCTGAGGGGAGAGATAGGGAGAAAAAGAGTGAGGGACATGGCAAGAGACATAGGGAGAGAGATTGAGAGGTAGAGGGACAAAGGTGGTAGGGAAATAGGGGAGAGATAGGTAGATAGTGGTTTAGGGTTACTTGGGTTTAGGGGTTAGGGGTTAGGGTTTAGGGGCATTATTTAGGGTTTAGGATTTAAATTGTTTAGGGGTTAGGGGTTAGGTTTAGAGGTTTAGGGCTTTGGATTTAGGATTTATAGACAGAGAGGAATGATAGGGAGACAGAGAGAGGAGATCGAGGAGAGAGATAAGGAGATAGAGAGTGAGGCACATGGCCAGGGACATAGGGAGAGAGATCAAGAGAGGTAGAGGGATGATAGAGATAGGGAGATAGGGGAGAGATAGGGAGATATAGGTTTAGAGTTGATTGGATTTAGGGTGTATCTAGGTTTAGGGTTTCTCAGTTTTGTAGATAGCTAGATAGAAAGAGAGAGGAGACATATAGGGAGAGATGGAGGTGACAAAGGGGAGAGATAAGGAGATAGAGAGTGAGTGAGATGTCTAGAGAAATAGGGAGAAGGATTGAGAGGTAGAGCTCAATGATAGAGATAGGGAGATAAGGGAGAGATAGGAGATAGGGTTTAGGGTTGCTTGCATTTAGGGTTTAGGGTTTAGGGGTTCGGGGTTAAGGTTTAGGGGCATTATTTAGGGTTTAGGGTTTATGGTTTATAGGTTAAGGTTTAGAGGTTTAGGGTTTAGTGTTTAGAGAGAGGACAATTAGGGAGATATAGAGTGAGGGACATGGCCAAAGCATACGGAGAGAGATTGAGAGGTAGAGGAATGATAGTGATGGGGAGATAGTGAGATAGGGAGATAGAGAGATAGAGGTTTAGGGTTTCTTAGGTTTAGTGTTTAGGATTTAGGGGTTTATGGTTTCTCAAGTTTAGGGTTTAGGGGTTAGGATATAGGGGTTAGGGGTTAGGGGTTAGGGTTTAGGGGTTAGGTTTAATCATGTGTTAATACAGGTTGTGGAGTGAGAAATGGGTGGTATGGGAGATCGGAAGACTAGTTTAAAGTTGGGCCGATGGATATATGTCACAGCGAAAGGTTCAAAGGCTCGTCAAAAGTGGAGTGATCGGAGCATCGGTATAAGAATTTTTGAGTTGGCCGATAGTGTTTATCTTGTTGATAGGAAGAATGTATATGATTTGATGTTATTTGGGACTTTGAGAAGGTTTCTTAAAGATGATTAAGCTTTAATCTATTTGAACTATGGGTTTTGATGGGTATTTCACCATGTTTTGAGAGCTTCCACTGTGTGCTCTGCATCAGACCAATAGGGAGATATAGAGGAGTCCAAGGGGAGAGATAGGGAGATAAAGAGTGAGGGACATGGCAAGAGACATAGCGAGAGAGATTGAGAGGTAGATGGACAAAGGTGATAGGGAGATAGGGGAGAGATAGGGAGATAGTGGTTTATGGTTACTTGGGTTTAGGGTTTAGGGGTTTGGGGTTTAGGGTTTCTCAAGTTTAGGGGTTAGGGGTTAGGGTTTAGGGGCATTATAATTTAGGGTTTAGGATTTATTGTTTAGGGGTTAGGGGTTAGGTTTAGAGGTTTAGGGTTTTGGATTTAGGGTTTATAGAGAGAGAGGAATGATAGGGAGATATAGAGGAGTCTGAGGGGAGAGATAGGGAGATAGAGAGTGAGGGACATGGCCAGAGACATAGGGAGAGAGATTGAGAGGTAGAGGGACAAAGGTGGTGGGGAAATAGGGGAGAGATAGGGAGATAGTGGTTTAGGGTTACTTGGGTTTAGGGTTTAAGGGTTTGGGGTTTAGGGTTTAGGGGTTTAGGGTTTCTTAGGTTTAGGGGTTAGGGGTTAGGGTTTAGGGGCATTATTTAGGGTTTAGGATTTAAATTATTTAGGGGTTAGGGGTTAGGTTTAGAGGTTTAGGGTTTTGGATTTAGGGTTTATAGAGAGAGATAGAGGAATGATAGGGAGATAGAGAGAGGAGACCGAGGAGAGAGATAAGGAGATAGAGAGTGAGGCACATGGCCAGGGACATAGGGAGAGAGATCAAGAGAGGTAGAGGGATGATAGAGATAGGGAGATAGGGGAGAGATAGGGAGATATAGGTTTAGAGTTGATTGGATTTAGGGTGTACCTGGGTTTAGGGTTTCTTAGTTTTGGAGATAGCTAGATAGAAAGAGAGAGGAGACAGATAGGGAGAGATAGAGGTGACAAAGGGGAGAGATAAGGAGATAGAGAGTAAGCGAGATGTCCAGAGAAATAGGGAGAAGGATTGAGAGGTAGAGCCCGATGATAGAGATGGGGAGATAAGGGAGAGATAGGAGATAGGGTTTAGGGTTGCTCACATTTAGGGTTTAGGGTTTAGGGGTTAGGGGTTAAGGTTTAGGGGCATTATTTAGGGTTTAGGGTTTATGGTTTAGGGGTTAAGGTTTAGAGGTTTAGGGTTTAGTGTTTAGAGAGAGAGGACCAATAGGGAGATATAGAGTGAGGGACATGGCCAAAGCATAGGGAGAGAGATTGAGAGGTAGAGGAATGATAGTGATGGGGAGATAGTAAGATAAGGAGATAAAGAGATAGAGGTTTAGGGTTTCTTGGGTTTAGTGTTTAGGATTTAGGGGTTTATGGTTTCTCAAGTTTAGGGTTTAGGGGTTAAGAAATAGGGGTTAGGTTTAATCATGTGTTAATACAGGTTGTGGAATGAGAAATGGGTGGTATGGGAGATCAGAAGACTAGTTTAAAGTTGGGCCGATGGATATATGTCACAATGAAAGGTTCAAAGGCTCGTCAAAAGTGGAGTGATCAGAGCATCGGTTTAAGAATTTTTGAGTTGGCCGATAGTGTTTATCTTGCCGATAGGAAGAATGTATATGATTTGATGTTATTTGGGACTTTGAGAAGGTTTCTTAAAGATGATTAATCTTTAATCTATTTGAACTATGGGTTTTGATGGGTATTTCACCGTGTTTTGAGAGCTTCCACTGTGTGCTCTGCATCAGACCAATAGGGAGATATAGAGGAGTCTGAGGGGAGAGATAGGGAGATAAAGAGTGAGGGACATGGCAAGAGACATAGCGAGAGAGATTGAGAGGTAGAGGGACAAAGGTGATAGGGAGATAGGGGAGAGATAGGGAGATAGTGGTTTATGGTTACTTGGGTTTAGGGTTTAGGGGTTTGGGGTTTAGGGTTTCTTAGGTTTCCCTCAAATCATGTATAAATATGCATAAACCTTCGTGGAAAAGGGATTCGAGATGTATTGAAAACATTTTGAAGATGAATTGAAGACAAGTTTGAATGAAATTAATGTCAAGAAACTCTGTTTTTGTAGATTTTACTATTTTCCTACTATTTCTTTATTTAGTATAGCCCTGTATGGATGTGTTAGGGCCTAAGAGAAATTGTAATTGAAAGCTAGTGGAATCTACTTTCTTGTGTTTTAGGTGCCAATAAGGCCAATAAGGACACTGGGGGCACATTATAAACATAAAAAACTTACATCTTGGGGGGAGGTGCCAATAAGGCCAATAAGGATACTATATCAGTTGGGTGTGTGTGTATGCAAATCCCATTTATGGCTGAGAAGCTCTCTATTTACTATTATTCAACTCTCATTGATAGGAGGTTGGCTCTACAACTATTGCAATTTGTGTATGAAACCTAGATGCCTACGAGATCATATATATATGTATGTATGTATGTAAATCCTATTTATGGTCAAGTAGCTCTCTATTTACTATCATTGAACTCTCATTGATAGGAGGTTGGCTCTCTGTCTATTGCAATTCAATCCATTTGTAATGATGCCTCTATCATGTTGAGTTGGATCCTATCTCTGCATCAAGTTAAAATCATGAATATGACAACACCATACAATCCTCATTGGGCTATTAAAATGCACAAAACAATCATACAAGATAGTAATTCAGGAAATTACTATACAAAGAAGGTTTATAAGTTGCATTAGGGTTTGTATAAATGATCTAATGGATTTATAAGGTTGTCAAACACCAAAATGGATGATTTATATGAGTTTTGGGACTATCATAGTCCATGTACAACTTGCCCTTTATGATTGTTAAAAAGATACATATGGCTATCCAAAAACTGCCCTTTATGACTATCCTAAAACAACATCATGTATATGCTCATAAAAGCCATCAAACTCTGTGAATAAACTCGTCATTGGATAAGGAGTGGAAGGATAAAGTCACATGCCCAAAACCTCTTAAAATCACATGTCTCCCCTTATGAAAACTAGGGTCTTTGCCGATACATTGTTCTATAAGAGCAAAAACCTTGCTAGGTGCCATATTTTTTGTTTTGCTCATTGTGGGGTCAAACGGACTACGCCAATGCATCGGGGTGGATGGGTAAATGCCAGTGGAGGTCTTGTTTCATGTGCCAAGTGTCCCAATCATTCTGGGCAAGAGGCTACCAGCAAAGTCCCTTAAGATCCCTGAGACCAAAAATGCGCCAAACTTTGACAGAGCAGTTCTCAGAATTCATGACAGTTGGGAATGTTGTGTTTGGACCTACAAGTGCATGTGGGGTCCGTCGACAATAACCTCTCTCATTTTTGGCCAACTCCATTCCGTTTGACCATGCCGAAATCAAACGCATTGTTGCAAAATGCTTCAATTTGATGTAGTGGAAAGGTGCTAGGTGTGACATTTTTCATTCCATAGCTCGTGGGGTCAAACGGACTACGCCAACGCGTCGAGGTGGGTGGGTAAATGCCAATGGAGGTCTCGTTTCATGCGCCAACCGTCCCAGTCGTTCCAGGCAAGAGGCTACCAGCAAAGTCCCTTAAGATCCCTAAGACCAAAAATGTGCCAAACTTTGATGGAGCAGTTCTCAGAATTCATGATAGCTGAGAATGTTGTGTTTGGACCTACAGGTGCACATGGGATCCACCGACAATAACCTCTCTCATTTTTGGTCAACTCCATTCCGTTTGACCATGCCAAAATCAAACGTATTGTTGCAAAATGCTTCAATTTGATGCAGTGGGAAGGTGCTAGGTGTGATATTGTTCATTCCATAGATCATGGGGTTGAACAGACTGCACCAACGCGTCAGGGTGGGTGGGTAAATGCCAGTGGAGGTCTCATTTCATGTGCCAAGCATCCCAGTCATTCTGGGCAAGAGGCTACCGGCAAAGTCCCTTAAGATCCCTGAGACCAAAAATGTGCAAAACTTTGACAGAACAGTTCTTAGAATTCGTGATAGCTGGGAATATTGTGTTTGGACCCACATGTGTACGTGGGGTCTGTCGACAATAACCTCTCTCATTTTTGGTCAACTCCATTCCATTTGACCATTCCAAAATCAAATGTATTGTTGCAAAATGCTTCAATTTGATGCAGTGGAAAGGTGCTAGGTGTGACATTTTTCATTATATAGCTCATGGGGTCGAACGGACTACACCAACGTGTCAGGGTGGGCGGGTAAATGCTATTGGAGGTCTCATTCCATGCGCCAAGCGTCCCAGTCCTTCTGAGCAAGAGGCTACCGACAAAGTCCCTTAAGATCCTTGAGACCAAAAATGCGCCAAACTTTGATTGAACAGTTCTCAGAATTCGTGATAGCTGGGAATGTTGTGTTTGGACCTACAGGTGCATGTGGGGTCTGTCGATAATAAACTCTCTCATTTTTGGTCAATTCCATTCTGTTTGACCATGCCAAAATCAAACGCATTGTTGCAAAATGATTCAATTTAATGCAGTGGAAAGGTGCTAGGTGTGATATTTTTTATTCCATAGCTCGTGAGATCGAACGGACTATGCCAACGCATCGGGGTGGGCAGGTAAATGCCAGTGGAGGTCTTGTTTCATGCGCCAAACATCCCAGTCCTTCCAGGCAAGAGGCTACCAGCAAAATCCCTTAAGATCCCTGAGACCAAAAATGTGCCAAACTTTGATGGTGCAGTTCTTAGAATTCATGATAGCTGGGAATGTTGTGTTTGGACCTACAGGTGCACATGGGGTCTATTGACAATAACCTCTCTCATTTTTGGTCAACTCCATTCTGTTTGACCGTGCCGAAATCAAACGCATTGTTGCAAAATGCTTCAATTTGATGCAGTGGATAGGTGCGAGGTGTGACATTTTTCATTCCATAGCTCATGGGGTTGAACGGACTGTGCCAATGCATCGGGTCAGCAGGTAAATGCTAGTGGAGGTCTCGTTTCGTGCGCCAAGCTTCCCAGTCATTTCGAGCAAGAGGCTACTGACAAAGTCAAAAGTTGCTAGGATTGAAATTTTGCATTCCACAGGTCTTGGGGTCGAGCGGATTATGCCAACATGTCAGGGTGGGTGGGTAAATGCTAGGGGAGGTCTCGTTTTATGTGCAAAGCATCGCAGTCATTTCAAGCTGTAAGCTACCGGTAAAGTCACTTTGCTGGTAGCTTACAGCTTAGAAGGACTGGGAGCCTTGGCACATAAAATGAGACCTCCCCTAGCATTTACTCACCCACCCCGATGTGTTGGCGCAATCTGTTTAGCCCCAGGTCCTATAGAATGCAAAATTTCAATCCTAGCAACTTTTGACTTTGTCAGTAGCTTACAACTCAGAACGAATGGGACGCTTGGCACACAAAATGAGACCTCCACTGGCATTTACCTACCCATGCCAACTTGTTGGCGCAGTCCGTTCGACCCCATGAGCTATGGAATGAAAAATGTCACACCTAGCACCTTTCCACTGCATCAAATTGAAGCATTTTGCAACAATGCGTTTGATTTCAGCACGGTCAAACGGAATGGAGTTGACCAAAAATGAGAGAGGTTATTGTCGACAGACCTCATGTACACCTGTAGGTCCAAACACAACATTCCCAGCTGTCATGAATTTTGAGAACTACTCCGTCAAAGTTTGGCACATTTTTGGTCTCAGGGATCTTAAGGGATTTTGCCGGTAGCCTCTTGCCCGGAAGGACTGGGACGCTTGGTGCATGAAACGAGACCTCAACTGGCATTTACCTACCCACCCCGACGCGTTGGCATAGTTCGTTCGACTCCATGACCTATGGAATGAAAAATGTCACACCTAGCACCTTTCCACTGCATCAAATTGAAGCATTTTGCAACAATGCGTTTGATTTCAGCACGGTCAAACAGAATGGAGTTGACCAAAAATGAGAGAGGTTATTATCGACGGATCCCATGTGCACCTGTAGGTCCAAACATAACATTCCTAGCTATCATGAATTCTGAGAACTGCTCCGTCAAAGTTTGGCACATTTTTGGTCTCAGGGATCTTAAGGGACTTTGCCGGTAGCCTCTTGCCTGGAACAACTGGGACGCTTGGCGCATGAAATGAGACCTCCACTGGCATTTACCCACCCACCCCGATGCGTTGGCGCAGTTTGTTCGACCCCATGAGCTATGGAATGAACAATATCACACCTAGCACCTTTTCACTGCATTAAATTGAAGCATTTTGCAACAATGTGTTTGATTTCGGCACGGTCAAACGGAATGGAGTTGACCAAAAATGAGAGAGGTTATTGTTGATGGATCCCATGTGCACCTGTAGGTCAACACAACATTCCCAGCTATCACAAATTTTGAGAACTCCTCCGTCAAAGTTTGGCGCATGTTTGGTCTCAGGGATCTTAAGGGACTTTGCCAGTAGCCTCTTGCCCGGAACGACTGGGATGCTTGGCGGATGAAATTAGACCTCCATTGGCATTTACCCGCCCACCCCAATGCGTTGGCGCAGTTCATTCAAGCCCACAAGCTATGGAATGAAAAATGTCACACCTAGCACCTTTCTACTACATCAAATTGAAGCATTTTGCAACAATGCATTTGATTTCGGCACGGTCAAATGGAATGGAGTTGACCAAAAATGAGAGAGGTTATTGTCGATGGACCCCACATACACCTGTAGGTCCAAACACAACATTCCCAGCTGTCACGAATTCTGAGAACTGCTTCGTCAAAGTTTGTCACAGTTTTGGTCTCAGGGATCTTAAGGGACTTTGCGGGTAGCCTCTTGCTCAAAATGACTGGGATGCTTGGTGCACAAAATGAGACCTCTAATAGCATTTACCCGCCCACCCTGACGCATTGGCACAGTCCGTTCGAGCCCATGATGAGAAAAACAAAAAATATTGTTCTAGCTGACACATTCTCAATCATTGACATGGATGTTATCTTAGTACCATTCCTTTAGGCACAATATGAGCTTCCAAGGGAAGGCGCAATTATGAGGTTGGAGATAATGAAAAGTGCACCTCATTCACACTCATGTTTTACTTGTCTTCAATGATGATTCCTTGATTCAACTTAATCCTTTGATAATACATTTTAACCTCCTTGTCAAAGCGCACTTTCAAGGTTGCTTGAGCAAGAGCTAGCGCCTCAACATCTAGGCGCACTTTTGGTGTTCTAGAAGCATGAACTAGCAACTCAAATAGTAAGGCACTCATTCTAGGTTGTTTGTTCAATAATTGGCACCTTGTATTCTTTGGACATTCTTTCAACTTGTGGAGACAACCTCAACTTGCAAGATCAATTCATTATCAAGGCGCATATCCAAAGTCATACATATATGAAGTGGTGCCTCACTAATCTAGGTACACATTTGATGGTGTAGAGAGGTAGATGTGCACCCAAGTCATCATTTGATGCCTTCAATAACTATAAACTCCTTTGATGATGCATTTTATCCTTCCAATTCAATATCTAGCCTTAGGTGCACATTTTAGGTTGATCAATCATAATCTACTGCCCTAAGTACCAAGGCGCACTTTTAGGTTAGTTTGATCAAGGATTAGCGCCTTCACTTCTAGGTGCAAGTTTGGAGTTGAAATACATCAAAATAACAAGTTTCTTCATCACTTCATATTGTCACATGTTGTAAGCCATGTATGTGAAGATGTAAACATAGTATTGGTGACATGAGCAACACTACTACATATTCTTAAGTGTTGTAAATATGCATCTTCTTATTTAATCATGTGTTGTAAATGAAGGAATGCAATGATTGCAATATGTGCACAAAACAAAATTTTTGATAAGGATTGAAACGAAATGTTAAGAAAATGCAATTGGCAGGTATAAATCCAAGGTGTGGAAGCATAGACAAGGCATGTGAACAGTTTGGCATGACACCTCAAAGAGATGCTATCTCATGGAATGCAATGATTGCAAGATATGCACAAAATAGATTTTTTGAAAAGGCTTTAGAAACTTTGAAGCAAATACAATTGGAACGTTTAAAACCAGATTCCATAACGTTTGCAAGCATTCTCCCTACTTGTGCCAAATTAGGATCTTATATATACATATATGCATAATGTCATGAAAATAATTTGTATAGTGTATATATCAAGCCATATAGGCATGTACAAATAAAACCATATGGGTATATACAACGATATAAATCGATAACATACAAAAGTATGTTTACAAAGCCAAATAGGCATATGTAACAAAATGTCCCAAAATCAAATCTCCTATGGATTGCTATCAAATAATCTATGGCTCTTGCTAGGCCATGAAGATGGTGAACCAGTCAATGACTCATCCTCTATCACTCATCGACTAGACCTCCTCGATAGAGATTTTTGAATTTCAACCTATTAATACAATCAAACAACGTGCACATTAATATAGAGTTTAATATTCAAAATATATAACATGACATAAGTAATCAATCACTTACCGCTAATTGGTGATCCCTCTTGATCATTTGTTGTCTCTCTTCTTCTGTAGAGCTGGATGGGTAGGGGAGGTGACGTCCTGTGAGAAGCATGAACAAGCAAATTTAAGTAAATCCCAATTCTTTGCCAACGGACACTCTGCAATGTCCATATTGCTACTACAAAATAGATATCCGTTTTATTATGTACATTTGGATTCTAGACTAGGGATTCATTTTATTATTCTATAAACTTGTGAATTACCATCTAATTTGAATAAACACCAAGCATTTGTAGTTATGGCAAGTGTAAATGGAAATAGATTACAATTTTAGACAATCTATCCTCTCCTAGATTGCACTGACTGAGTGGAAATTAAAAATTCCCTATCAATGTCCTTTATATACTGAAGGTATGGGTGAGAAAGGTAAACTTTGTATGTTGTAGACAAGGCCTCAAATATAAAATATATTATGACAATAACGATAAGGACTGTTAGGCATGAATGCTATCACTATTATAGATTGTCAAACCAACCATAGGCTGCCATAATAGTACACTGCTGACTATCATACCTTTAGGCATGGTGCCATGAACCTTATGAGTAGAATGCATTGGTATTTGTGAGAAATGTATTGCTTATGTTAAGAATAAGTATTATATTGTTTGAACATCATCAAAAGGTGGACTACAAATATGACTTTGTCAAAGGAAAACTTTAGTGGCAAAAATCTAACTATGAACTATTGTGCCATCCAAGCACAATCATTACCAACATCAAGGGATAGTCAAGGCATGGGTGTCTTAAGAAACACAATTGAAATTGTCCATGGATATTTGAAGTAATTTGCAATAGTCATGATCAAGAATCAACTCTGACTGTCCCAACAGTGGTAAATTTGGCTTCAAGACAATCAAAAATGAGCTTAGGGATTCATTATCACCAAGTACTAAAGAAGAGTAACCGTAAGTGTCGACCTTCAATTTCATTATACAAGAGGATGAAGAAGGGGCCATAGTATTTTCATAACATAATACAACATACAAAAGGAAAATCATGAAGTCAAAACATGTGCAAAGGGTATCTATGTTAAAGAGGAGAGTTGTGAATGGACGATGACTATCACTGTCAAAATAAGATATAGTCTCACTAAGGACAGTTAGGTGATTTGTGGATTGTCATGACTACAAGGCACAGGAATCTTGTGTATGAAGAGGAAAGGAATATAAATAAAAGAAGATTGAAGGATTGTTGCACCTGGGTACAATGATCCTAAAGGAATGTCATGCTAAAACGATAGTCAATAGTACAAAGATTCATATTTCAAGGCTATCCTTAATCTCATTCACATGGTCCTAATGTTGGTTTGATTTGCATGGAGTGAGATGACACTCAGGATTAATTGAAAAGGTGAAAGGATTTGGTACCAAATTTGGTCACAAGTGTAAAAATTGCAATAAGCTTGAGAATATTGTTCACTAAACCTAGAACTATCACCAAGCAACATCTGTTTCATAAGATGTGATAAAAAAACATGTAAGAAAAATGGATATCAACCTTCTTGGTTATGCGTACTTGATAAGAGCCCATAGTTTTTACAAGGAGCCACCAATTTTTAACTAAATATTCCATTAGAAACGGATAAAAAAATGTTCCCCCAAATGAGGAAACTAGATTATTAATTAGAATTCTATGTGTAATGTGATATGAAACAATAGATACACCTATAAATGACCAACTAACTTTAACTTCTTGTATTATTGCCTCGATGTTTCAAATATGTTGCTTCTCTTCATCCAAAACCAATGGTACAAAATTTTTCATAGATCAAGGAAACAGAATGGATATCCGTTTTCAGAACGGATATCCGTTTTGAGTTGCTTTTACCGAAGCAAAACAGATATCTATCTTGCTTTGGTACAAAGTAAGATGGATATCCATTTTGGTTGTTGACTTTTTATGGATTCTAACGTGTTTTCATGTTTTAGTCTCTTCTTCGAACTTCACCCTTCGTGCTGACGACTTTTTTTTAATGCAAAATTGATAAAACAAAAAGGGTTTATAGAAAAAATTGTTAGCTTTTTAAAAATATAAGATTTGTTTGGTTATCATTTTATTAAATAATTATTAATAATTTTCTATAAACCGTGTGTCTGAAATCTTGATGGACACACTGATTGAAAAACATCCATAACTTTCAAACCATTTCACCTTTTTGAGATCCAAAACCTGCGTCACACTCTATGCTTTTCTAGCTATAGGTTAAAAAAAAAATTGAATTATGATTTTTTTTAATCGAGTTAGGTTGGCTGGAAAATTACTTTTTATTTTTTAAAAAAAGTCACAGTAAAAAAATCATAACTAATTATTTTATTGGAAAAAAATTTCAAATAAATATGTGTCACATCCAGACATGAGTCCTCTACTTATTTTGAAAGTTTCAAAAATATATATATATTTTTACTCATAGTTAGGTTGGCTGGACAGACACCCACTTTTTATTTTTTTTTGAAAAATTTAATAGCTGTTCTTTGAAATATTCAATTTTCACTAAGTAAATTTAGTTTTAAAAAAAAATAGTAGCCTATAAACTAGATTCAATTCTCTACAAATTTTGTTCTTACATCTTTTTCAAATTGTGTAGATAATCCATTCAAATTTTCACATGAACTTGATAAATTCTGATTTTCTGTATTTTTTGCCACTTAGAGGTATAGTTTGGCCCATGATGATCCTGCACATACCCTTGAGGTGGTGATCATTTGACTATGTTCATTTCAAAAATGTATATGTATGTAAATCTCTGGCCAAAGTAATGTATTCCTCTCTGCATGCATTAGTCGGTTCACTGTGCTCTAGATGGCATAATGTTTCTAGTAGTGTCATACATAGTTAGAGTGGACCTATAGTTGTATGACCTTGAAACATTATGGACACAACACCAAATATGCAAATGGAAAACCTAATGGTTCCTTATATCTATACCCTATGTGAAGGGTAGGGCCGCTTCTAGGTAGGAAGTTGTGTGGGGGACCGCCAGTCTGTGGTTAGAGGAAAAGCACTCCGATGATGCTCTCCTTCCCAAGAAAAAGACAAGTTGAGACTTATGAAGACATATGTCAAGGTTCCAGATACAGTGTATTCTTTATATGACTTGACAGTTAGTTATTATGTATATTCTTATATATGATGCCATGGACATAGCTTTGTACTTGTATCGTGAAGGTTATTCACTAATGAGTTATCTTTGGATTATTACATAAATCTAAATTTTGAAATATCTAGAAAAGAATAGCATGTTTAATTTTCATGATGATATTGATTCATTCTTGCTTCACTGTGATTATGTTAATCATGATTTATTCTTAACCTTAAATAAGATGGTTAATTATGGTTGATTATGGGTAATGTGAGTTGTCATGTTACAATGCTTTTCTATTGAGTTTGGGATTCCTAAGATTGAAATTTGATCATTGTGTTTATTGTAAGATGGATAATGATTGGATTCTCATTATTTCTTTATATGTTGATGATATGTTGTTCATTGGGAATGGTAAGAATTTAATTTCTGATTTGAAGTCTTAGTTGTTAGCACAGTTTGAAATGAAAGATTTAGGTGTAGCCAAGTACATTCTAGTAATGGAAATAAGAAGAGAGATGGCAAACAAAAAACTTTGGGTGATCCAAAGTAAGTATGTGAATACTGTGTTGGAGAGATTCAACATGGTAGCTTGTAGACCATTGACTATTCCTGTTATGTTGGAGAAAAAGTTATTTGTGGAGGATTGTCCAAAGTCTCCTACTGAGATGGAGGACATGAGTAGAGTTCCTTATGTTAGTGTTGTTGGCAACTTAATGTATGATATGGTCTATACAAGACTAGACATTGCCCAAGCAGTGGGAGTCCTTAGTTGGTTAAATGGCTAATCCTGGATGGGTACATTGGGATGCTATGAAGAGAGTGTTCAGATATTTGTAAGTACTTTCAACTATTCCCTATGTTATCATGGTCATCCTACGAGATGTCAGCATTATAGTTTGTAATCATGGATAGTGCTTATGTGTTCACGATGTTTGGTGGTGCCATTAGTTGGATGAGTAAGTAGGAAGTTGTAGTCACTTTGTCCACTACATAACTAAATTACATGGTGGAAACTCATGCTTGTAAGGAAGCCATTTGGCTTAAGAGATTGTGTTTTGATGTTGGGATTGATGCATGGATGATCACTATTTTCCGTAATAGTCAAAGTGCTATTTATTTGGAAAAGAACCCAACCTTCCATGCTAGAGTTAATCATATTGATGTTCAATTCCATTTTATACGTGACATGGTGGAATGTGGTAAGGTGAAGCTTGAGAAAGTTGATACTTTGATGAATGTTGTGGATTCACTAACAAAGCCTGTGACCACAGAGAAATTCAGATGGTGTTCATATTTTATGGGCCTCTTGGTCCCTAGCAGTTAAAATCTTGTCTTTCTATTGTCTCTTGAAAGGTGTTTGACAAGTGGGAGAATGTTGGGAATTAAGGTGTATAAGCAACCTTTGCAAATTCCTAGCATTGGTATTATTAGTTGTTTATTATTTGCCTATATTGTATTTATTTATACACATCTTATTTTGTCATTTAGTGTGAAGTGGCATGGTGAGTTCTCATCCCACTTGGAAGGTGACTTGGATGGACATTTCAACATGAGGAAATGTAGGCATCCCATTTGAGGTTGCATTAATTTTCCATGTGTCGGCATCTTGAGCAATCTGTAAGAGGTTATTACATATGACAGAATCTATGACATGTAAGAGTTGATCTTATGACATGTATGACATGCGTCATAAAGCATCTTTGCATGTTTAAATGAGGAATATTTAGGTACCCAATTTTGACTATGACAAGTTGTAAGAGAATCATTTATTATTAGTCAGTTATGACAGATTCTCTTACAACTATAAGTGTTGTCATATATGACAAATTTTATGATAGTGTAAGAGAATTTGTCATACCTATTTTAGGTAAATTTGAGGTGCCCAAGTATGGAGAGTTCTAATAGGTGTAAGGGAATATTGTACAAGTGTCATTTGATCCAAATGAGGTGTTGGAATGTGTGCCATGTGGATTTGGAATCCCACCTCTTGTATCTTCCTGTAGAAGCTTCTTTCATGCTTGTTATTGTCTATAAATAAGGTGCTTGTTGGAGTAGTTTATATGGTTTATATGTGGATATTGTTATGATATCAGAATTACTCTATAATATCAATAGTGGTGAAGTCCTCTAAGAGCTTGGCTCTAGAAGTGTACTGTAACCTTCATTGTTTACATATTAATACATTGAGTTGTGCTTTTGAGTGTTAGGTTTTTCACCCGAAAGGATTTTTCCAACGTATATCTTGTGTGTGAACTTTTGTATTGCATTTGATGTTATTATATCTTTTTTGTATTATGAATCTCATTATTGTAATTGTTAAAAAATAAAAATTTGTACAAATCTCCTCATTAGATCAGTTTAGGAAGTGTATTCTGCGTACCTTGCTTGCTTTCAACATCCTTGCACTGATGTCTCTTGTTAATTTTCCAATTATTATATAAAGGAAGACATGATCATTTACCATCTTGAAGTTGTTCTTAGCCTCTTTGAGTTCTAGTTGAGGATAATAATCCTAATTTTTTCTTCGTCCTTGGGCTTTACCTCACACTCCCTTGGTAGTCATCCCTGGGAAGTTGGCTTGTCTTGCTGCCATATAAATAATATAAGAAGTCATATAGAACTTTTTTCTATTAACTACATTTGTAAGTTGGGTATGTAGTTGGTTAGACACAATTTGTCCCTAGTCCAAAACAATTTCATTATTAAGAATGATGTTGATGTATTGAAACATCCATGTGTTGTATGTCCTACCATCATCATTTCCCAAGGCTTTGTTCAACAAGGTGATTATATCTCCAATCTCTGAATGAAAGTAGGACCTAGTTAGGTTTCTTGGGATCTTTGCCACATAATTTATTTCCTTTTGAAGCCAATGCATGTTTAAATGTTTAGAATTATTAGTATGGTTGTCTTCAAAAGATGTCCTAGATTGTTGGACTCTATCAACAATCCTAATTGTGCATGGTGTGGGAGGTCGAATGTCATACTGATCATGGTAACTAAGATGTATAGAATTATGGTACCCTTTGTATCATAACATCTCCTATCCATAGGATGGTAGTGTTGTGTATAGGTTAATATCAACTTAGGACATTAAACTACAACTAGAAAACTTGCCACATGTGCAAGTCTTGATCCTAATAAAATTCTAGTTAGGTGAAGGTTCAAAGCTATGCCACACTTTCATAAAGGAAACAACCAACACTGATCTAACTTTTTCAACTTGAATCACTACAATGTGACATATATGTTTTGAATTTTTAAATGATGCAAACTAATAAAATGTAGATTTTTTAGTGTATTTTATGTTCGTATTTAAAAATAAAAATAAAAATTATTTAAATGTAGTATTTTGTAAAATTGACACTATAATTTAGTTGCTGATAAAATATTGAAAAATAAGGTTGAATGGGACGCCACACTTTATATAGTAAATTTCATTTATTTTCCTTTTTTTGTGTATTCATAACTCAAAACTTTAGCGCATGGATTAATTTTTTCCTTATTTTGACAAATATATATTTTTAAATAAATCTTGGAAGTTGCACGTGTAATGTAAACAACACTATTTCAATGGGACATCAACTTTTGTATTAAATATTTATCCAAAATAGGAAAAGAATTATATCATCTCGACATGGAATCTCTCCTCTAGTGCATCGTGTTTTTTTTCAATTTTTTTTGATAAAATTTATGTTCTTTTCTTGAGAGGACAATCAACATCATATTTTGTTGTTGATGACCTACTTTTAGTAAAAATAAAAAATAAAATGTAAACACTAATTGAAATGTTTAAAAATTTATATTTTTAGAAAGTAGACTTATAGATATACAAAAGGGTATTTTTAGATTCTTTTAAAATGATTATTTGCACAAGTAGGAGTTGTTACAACTTCAAGTTTCTCAAATAATTTCATTTTTTTGGTAAATTAGCCCTAAAGTGATACTAAATATGTTTTTAGTGGATGGTTCCAATTGGAAAAGTTGTGGCATAGATGTAATTTAGCTAGAATGAATCCAAATAGAACATATGTTTCACCAAAATTAATTTTTACTTGGAAATACTTAAATTCATTTATGCTAATGAGTTGGCCAAAAGTTTGACATAGCTTTGAACTTTTACCCAACCCTTGGGGTGGGGTTATCTCTAAATACATCCTTATTGAACTATTCTAAGCTCACATGGCATAGGTCTATATTAGTGATGTTTTACAAATCTGAGGTTAACTTGGAAGCCTTTCGGGCTCCTTGGAACTGGTAATACATGGTTAAGGGCAATTTTTCGAGCTTCTCGAGCATGGAAGTTCATAAAAAACCAATAAAACCTTACATTAGTTTACTGATAGAAATAAAATAGTTAAATAATAAGCATTTTGGTATTTGGCAGGTTTTCAGGTTTTAGGACACAAGGATCAAAAACATAGGTGCGTAGGTGCAAAGGGACCCTAGAATTCTGAAGGTTTTTTCTTACTAGCTATAATTAGGGATCCAGAGGGATTGCAGACCTAGGGACAAAGTGTGGAAGTTCCATTGGGGTCTAAAGGTCCACAAGAATATCATTTGTCGTTATTATGGGAATACATGAATCTAGGGAGCCAAAGGATTTTTGAACCAAAGTCCATGATCCTCATTGAAATTGGGATTCTAAAAAGTTCAAGTTTTAAATGTGGATGCTAGTGAGACTTCAAGTTTCTAAGGGATGAAAGTACACAAGTCGTAAAGTGGCAAGGATCAAGAAATCAGGAGAACTAAGGAATTTTGGACAAAGTTCTAAGGTGCTTGAAACTTCTAAATACCTAGAATATGTATTTTTCTCTTTGCCACATGGAAAGATCTTGGGGTCTAGAGGGATAAAGGGTTTTTGGACCTAATTTAAAGGTTTAATGGCTGATGAAGAACCTAGACTAGGTTCTAAGCAAGAATTCTATGGCTAAACTACCTAAATCTGTCAAGGCACATAAATTCCAACTAAACTCTAACCTCAAAAACCCTAAAATACAATCTAACCCTAGAAAATGAAGAGGAAGACCCTAAGCCTTGTTCTAAACAGAACTAGGCTTAGGGGAACCAGCAAAAATAGAAAGAAAACAAAGGAAACAACAAAAAAGAAATAAAACAAAAACAAGACAAGAAAACATAACAAGAAAAACAAAAATGAAACAAATCCTACCTCAAAATAATGAAGCAAAAGAAATGGAGGTAGGAGAAGAATGGTGTTGTGAGATCCCAAAAGCCAAGACAAAGAACTCTTCCACAAAACTTGTAATTGTAATAGAAAATCAAGTCACTTGGGAAGAGAATATGCCAAGGAAGGTTCTTATCTCAAAAATTTAGGATTTTGAATGCAATGTGCGAAGAAATTGGCTAAAATCAATTAAATACCAAGGTATTAAATTAATTTGTGTGTTAGTAATGCTGATAGTGTAGTGGGAAGTGAAAATCTGAGAGGAACTCAGTCTTTGAAATTAGGTCTCAAGGATCTCATGTTCCTTAGAACTCAAAAAGTTTGATGACGAAACAAACAAAAATGAAGAAAGCCAAGTGAGAATCGGGTGTCCAGGAGGAATAGGAACTTTTGGACAAAGTTCCAAGGTGCGAAGAACCTCCAAAAGTATGAACTTCTAGAACAAAGAAAAGGTTAGGAACTCAGTCAAGACCTGGGATCCCAGGGTTTTAGAAAACCCTGACACTTGAAGAAAATCTATCAAATAAAAGAAAATAAGGCCGAAAACCAAAACAAAATGAAAAAAATAAAAGACCCAAAAAGGGGTCAAAACATAAAACATTTAAAGAAAATAAAAGAGAACAAACAAACATGAAAAACAAACAAAAGGGAGGGGATCCCCAATTACCAAGCAAAATATGGGGCGTGTATGCAACGCATAATAGCAGTCACATGATCATTCTCATTTTTCATGGTGATTGGTCTAGTTACATTGAATGGAATGAAGTGAATTAGACTTTCAACAGGCAACATAAAGTTGATGGTCAACTATGAGGATCGAATTAGTTGTGAAAACATATGGATCTAAATTTATAACACTAGTTTTTTATTTGTAACTAAGTAAGTCATAGTTGAAACCATTTAAGTAGGTGCAACTACTATTGTGTAAGTTTAAAAATTTACCAGTACTGCATCCTATTGAATCCTACTCACTAATTTTAAATTTAGCTCTACTCTTACATGCTTAGAAGCCATTACATGTTGAGATCAAAATATCAAAGTGTTGTTGTACCATTCTATGCTATTGCAATCCTTTTTCTCCACTTATTGTCAACAACTAATTTTTAATCAAGAAACAATTTATAGTTGGCTCCTTTCCAATTGAGGAGGGTATCCCTCTCTATGAAATTCAAATTGTCTTAACTACCTTTAACCACTGTGTAATGGTAAAATTTATGTCCTACTGTCGTGCAAGTTTTAGAATTTATCAATAATCTATCCTATTGAATCCCAGATCACTTATTAATTTTGAATTTAAATCTGCTTTGTTGGAATAATATGTAATTTCTCACTATCGTAATTAATTATTGTCTTTGCATAGTTAATTAATTATTTTCATGTTTACCCACAAACAAAACAAAAAAATCAAACTCATCTTTGGTTTGATGCATAGTTGCAGACTAAGAATGAGAAGGGAGTGTTGCATTGGAAGAAAATGAAAGTGAATATGGAAGAGTGTCCTGCTGGTTATGCAGTGTATGATAAGTTTATGGAGGACTATATTTCTAATATGCATTTGAGAAAACTCTCTCTCTCTCTCTCGCCCTCTTTGGGAGTTCCACTTCCTTTACTACAAAACCACAAAGGGAGAAGCTACAGTCATTCTAAATTTACATCATATGATGGGAGACGGTACTTCCCTCATGTCTTTAGCAATAGACTGCTCTTCCAAGGCCAATAATCCCACACCTCCACCAAGCTTTTCTGTCTCTTCCCAACAGACACAACCTCCTACACAAATTCATGAAAGTTCATACACTGGTTCTAGGGTTGGCTTTAAGTTCATGAACAGAATATGGCATATGCTGTTCAGACTACTTGTTGTAATGTATTGCACTTTGCATGACATTATTGCTAGTTTTCTATGTTTGACATGGATGGAGGATAGCGGCTTCCCTATATTCGAGGACCTCCTAGTGTAGAGATGTTGCCTAAAGTTATGGCATCTGCCACCTTACCCCTAGAAGATATTAGAAAAGTAAAGAATCATGTTGGAGGGGTACGTAACTACTCTTATATAAATATTTTTTCTAGCCTTGTTATTAGGAGAAGAGATGTTATATATAATGAGAAGGTCATGTATAAGGATTAGCTATAGGAAAAGAAGCATGAACATGCCAAAAAGGAATATGTGGTGCTAGATGAGATTCCAGAAAATAAAATGCCAGTGGTACCTAATGCTCAGCAACAACAAGTTATCTCATAGACTTCTGCAAGTGTTAAACATTCTACAAGGATAACTAGACCTCCAAAAAGATTTTCTCCATCATTATATTCTATATTATTAACTAATTTTGGTGAACCTGAAGGTTATGAAGAAGCAATGCATGTAGATACCAAAAAGCAGTGGGAGCTAGGCATGAAAGAGGAAATGGATCCTTATTGCAAAATCAAACTTAGGACTTAGTCCAATTACTTGTAGGTAAAAGAGCATTGCAAAATAAATGGGTTTACAGGTTGAAGGAAGAAGATGGAGGCAAGAAAAGATATAAGGCCAGACTCGTGGTAAAAGGTTTTGCACAGAAAAAAGGTATAGATTTTGATGAAATATTTTCTTCAGTTGTAAAGATGACTTCTATTAGAACTATTCTAAGTCTTGTGGCCGCAGAAGACTTGAATCTTGAACAGCTAGATGTGAAAACAACATTTCTCCATGGGGATTTGGAAGAGGAAATATACATGCAGTAACCACAGGGATATGAGGTCAAGAGTAAGAAGAAATTTGTGTGCAGCTTAAAGAAGAGTTTGTATGGCCTAAAGAAAGCACCTTGGCAATGGTATTTGAAATTTGATAGTTTTATGGCTAAACAAGGTTACAAAAGATGTCATTTTGATTATTGTGTTTACTTTAAGAAATTGGGTAATGGAAGCTATATTATCATGTTGCTTTATGTTGATGACATGCTTGTTGCCAGGTCTAACATGCAACATATTAATGAACTTAAGCAGAAATTAGCAAATTTATTTGCTATGAAGGATTTGGGTGCAACAAAACAAATCCTTTGTATGAGGATCACACGAGATAGGATAAATAGAAAATTATCTTTGTCTCAAAGTGGGTATGTAGAGAAGGTGTTGAAAAGGTTTAACATGCAGAATGCAAAAGTAGTTAGTACACCTTTGCCCAATCATTTTAAGTTGACTAAGGAGATGTGTCCAAAGACACAAGAGGAGGAAGACAAAATGTCTAAGATACCATATGCATCAACTATTGGTAGGTTGATGTATGCAATGGTATGCACAAGGCCAGATATTGCACATGTAGTGGGAGTTGTGAGTAGGTATATGAGAAATCTAGGAATAGAACATTGGAATGCGGTAAAATGGATTCTCTGATATTTGAGAGGTACTACTTTAAAGAAACTATGTTTTGGAGGAACAAATTCTACTCTAAAAGGATATGTTGACTCTGATCTGGTAGGTGATATTGATAGTAGGAGTACTATAGGGTATGGTTTTACTATAGGAGGTAGTACAGTTAGTTAGATTTCAAGGTTGCAAAAGGTTGTTGCACTTTCAACCACTAAAGCTGAGTATGTTGCTGCTATGGAAACTAGCAAGGAGATGATATGGTTACAATGTTTTCTAGAGGAATTGGGACAATGACAAGAAGATAGCCCTTTGTACACTGATAGCCAGAGTGCCATTCATCTTGCTGAGAATTCATCTTTACATTCAAAAACTAAGCAGACATAGCTCAGATACCACTTCATCTGGTCAGTTTTGGAGGATGGATAGTTGAAGCTAGAAAAAATTCACACAAGTGAGAATCCTGCAGATAAGTTCACAAAGGCAATTACACGGAAGAAACTAATTTCCTCATTAGTTTTTGTTGGCCTTCACGACCAATAATGGTGGACATAAGAAACCAACCAGGCCTATAATCCAGTGGGAGCTGCAAGTGTAGTGGTGTCATCCAGGATCAGTGTCCAAGTGGGAGATTGTTTGGTATGAAGTCTGATTAGTCTCCAAGTGGGAGATTGTTGGTATGTGGCAATTGATCATACAAATATTGTACACTCATAATGTATCCTTACCGAGGTTCAAGGGTGTAGCCCCCGAATTTTTTTCCCTTTTTTGCACGTTCGGGGTCGGTAGTTAATTTTTTGTTTACCGACAAATGAAAAATGACATTGTAAAACCCTAATTCTAGAAGCTTCCAAAAATCTTGTTATAAGCGGCTGGGATGTATGTTGCAGCATGGAATTTGTGAGATTGTAATATCTTTTGCATTGGATAATAAAATCATTGGATGGCTGAGTCTTTGTGGATGTATCCCATTTTGGGTGAACCACTTTAAAATTCTATGTTGATCTCTTTTGTGTTATTCTTCATTGTTATATTTGGGTTATTTAATCTGCATATAATTGTTAGTGTGTATTGCTTTGATCTGCCTAAACCCTAACATGTCTAACTCCTTATTCATACATACATGTCTTGCACATCTCCCATTTACATTATTCTCCTTGAGTCTTATCACACCTCATCATCTTATCCGCTATATTGATTTGTATGATGAGTTCATTTCCATAGTCCTTAGATCTTCCACATTGAGTGACTCCCCACTTTCATTATACACAATACTTTTACATCTCTTGGCATCCATAACCATTTGATCTTAAACATGCTAAGTATAAAATCCATGATTTGGTCCATGCATGTTTTTTCCCTTCTATTCTTCTAATACTCAAAACTCTCTAGTGATTCCTAGAACCTTATAATGGATCACACATTCCCTCTCTTTCCTCATTTAGGCATGCATATTTCTATACTCTTAGGTGGAGGCTCTATCCAAAGCTATAAGGGTGACATTCAACTTAAAATATGGCCATAACTACTTAATCTAATCTTCAATTATGATCCCTTGCACCCTACTAGTTGCATGAGGTTAGTCTATGGGGATGGCTCCAAAATAAGAAAGAGAAAAAAACAAGAGAAAGAATGCAATACTAAGAGACAAAATTCAAAGCAATATCAAAGAAACTCAAAGGTAAAGAGAAATAATGCAATACTTAAAAATGTCATTGAAGAGAGGGTGAGGTACTGTTAATGTTGCTAGAAGGATGGAAGAGATGTATGAGATAATGGAAGCTATGCAAAAGCAAATGGATGCCTTTGAGTAGGATTGTTGAAGAAACCCTAACCCTAGGATTGAGGAGAGTGATGAAGAGAAAGAAGTAAATTTTTTTGAGGTTGAAAGTGAAGAAGGAGACAAGGAAGAAAGGATGTTGATAGCCATATCAGATATTGGTAAGAGGACTAGAGTGGATATTCCTAATTATTTTGGTAATTTCAATCTTGAATATTTGATAGATTGGATAACTTATTTAGAGGAGCACTTTGTGTATGAGGATATTGCAAATCCAAATAGAATGAAATTTTCTAAGACTAATTTGAATGGCCACAACTATAGAGGAGATGTCATGGAAGATGGAATGTGGGAGCAAATGTCACCAAAAGGAATCTATCTAGAGGATAGGATAGATGAAGGATAGAATGAAGATTTATACCAAGGACTATGCAACATTAGAAGATAGAGCATGAAGCCTGGTATAAAACACTATGTGGCAACAAACAACCAACCAAAGAAGGTGGATGACAAAAGTAAGGAACAAGTTGACAGAAAGGGAAAGAGGATTACAAATGAAAGTAAGTCAAGAAGATGCAACCTCGAAGATGATTGGTGGAATAGAGTACCAAAACCACAAAAGAGGGAATTTGAAGGAATGCCAAGCAATGAAGAGGAAAGAAGCAAGTAGGACATGTCACTTGAGGCATGAATAAAGAGGTGGAAGGAAAGTGTTGAAGTGTCAAAATAGAATGCAAAAGCAGGGGTAGATTGTCCTAGAAAATGAGGGACTCATTTTTTATTAACCCTAGGTGTCTAATGTAGGAACATCCCTAGGTGTTGAAGCAATCTTGCATCATCCAAAAATATTTTTCTTTCAGTTCATTTGTTTTTTGGTTGGTTTTGGTTATTAGATAGTTTCAAAAGAAGTCACCACATTTCACTACAAGTTGATATTTGGTCTCATTGTTTTGAGAGTATATTTTATAGTAATAGATGGATGTTGTATCCATGTTTGAGGATAATTGGATCAATAAAGGGGTGTCTTTGGTTTGTGAGTATCTACTAGGATGGTAGATTTGTAGAGTTGTGAATTTCCCACTTGCGCTAGATTATTTGAAGTTTGCATCAACAAGGGAATATATGTGAGTGTTCATTGGACCTAAGAAGGCATATGTTGAGAACCACATAGGAATTACCCATTATGTTACCACCACATGTATTTGAATTTGTTAACATTGATTGACTACACATTTCATGTGGCCTAGAGCCTTGCGCCAACTTGTAGTTGGCATAGATTATCTTTGAGGCTTGGGATTTTTATATATACATTACTTGTGATTAATTGAAGTTAGTAAAAAATGGAGAGAAAATGGTGAATTAAGAATAAGAAGGTTGAAGAAAGAGCAGGAAAGTGCAGTCTTAGAGTAGGAGCTCAGAGAACATGAGGATGAGAGTTTGAGATGGAGTTCTAGAATGAGAGTGAAGATCTGTTGGTAATGTAGCATGTAGGAATGTAGTAGATTTATTTTGAGTAGTTTCATTTTATGTTAGTAATCAAATGGTTATGGTCTAACATGTATGATTTGATTGTGATGAATTATGAGTAATTAATTTTCAAGTTGGTAATGAAATGACTATATGACTTGGCATGTTGAAATCCTATTGTGGGAAGTTGTAATCATTCAAATTTGTGAAATAAATATAACTGTGTTGCTATTCTATGAAATTTTGTTGTGTTGTTGCATTAAGTGTCTTGGCTGCATGGTTGGGCAATCCTTGATTGGATCCTCTGTCTAAGATTGCATCATATCCCTACTTCTACTCCCTACTTTACTACTTCTTCCTCTTCCTTACATTAAGACTCTATAAGAACATTTGCATCTAATGTAAAGTACATCCATGCCTTTGCTCTCCACTTTCCTACTTTATCTTCCTTGCATACTTTTAGACTCCATAAGCACATTTGCGTCTCAAGAAAAGGGCATATGTGCCTCCACTCCCCACTTTCTTGCTTCTTCTTTTTCCTTACAAACTTTCAGACTTCATAAGAACATTTATATCTGATGCAAAGTGCATCCATGCCTCTGCTCCCCACTTTCTCACTTCTTCCTCTTCCTTGTGGACTTTTAGAAACTACAAGCACATTTACATCTTATGAAAAGCCCAACCCATGTATCACCTTCTGATGGTTGACCATTTTCAAACTGTTACCCCCTTCCTACAAGTTACTTTCTTGTGTCTCTATTCCATAGTTCTGCATTTTCAGGTCATCCCACCACAAGCATCCTTCAGACTTTTGGCATCTCCCTAAAGCTACACAATGCATGCCCAGATATAATTCCCACCTAGTTTATGTTGTGGACATTTCAAGCTCCCATGCACATTCACAAACCTAAGTTGCACTTTTGTGTAAAGACTTTGTCAATAAAATAGAAGTCAATACCTACTCCTAGGTGCACACAAAAATGCCATTAATGCTCTAAAATGGAAGTGATTATGCTTGGAAAGATATTGAAATTCTTGTTGGTACATGTGGACCCTAAAAACCATGGATTTAATTATTGGGTCATGCTCTTTCTACTGAAGGAAGAATGGGCACCATGAACACGTGATATCAAACCCCTTGCATCCACAAGTCTACAAATTGGTATTAGATGGTTTGTCATTGCATGGGAAAGTTTTTTTCCTTATCCTAGCATGCCATTTGATAGATTCAAGAGGAATTTTTCTTACATATGCAAATGGACATCATATAATGGTTTTATAAATAGGTAGAATAACGATTTTATAATGGTCGAAAACCTTGGTTGTAAAACTCAACTATAAACTCTTGAATATAATAAAATTTTATTCTTTCCTATTTTTCTTTCTTTCTTTGTGTGTTGTCCAAACAAAACCTATGTTGATTGATGAATCTCTACTCCCTACTGATTATTAATGAATTCTACAAAGTTTTCCATTGAATTATCACAAGAATCTTAGGTTGTGAGGATGGTATGCTAGTGATTTGTGTATATATATGGTAGTCATTGAATCCTTCTATATTGTTGACCATCCTTATGCACCTACACCTTTCTTGTTTGGATGGTTGAGTATATTTTGGCCATAGAAGGATTGGTTCTACAAGGAGTTGATCTCTTTAGCAAGAGTAGACCTATCATCTAAACAAGATAGGGTCTTTCTTCTCTCTCCAAACCATGATCTCTTTTACAATTTTTATTACATATGTACTTAGAATAGAATTAAGTTTAGGAATAAAAACTTACAATTTGTTGTTGTAGAGTTAAAATTTCTTATTTACAAGTGTGATAATTGCTAGTTAATGAACTTTGAAGTAATATTTAAGAGTGATTCATGTTTTGATAATTCTATGATAAATGCTAAATCTAAAAATATTGATCATTTTGTGCAAAAAAAATCATAAATATAAGCTTGGAACTTGACTACCTAGTAATCAATTTCTACTTGAATCTTCACTAGGCCCCTTGATGAAACAGCAAGAACATAACCACTAAACTATCATACAATATGGAGGCCTGGTAATCCTAAGACCTTAGAGAAACTCTTAGCCTCATTTCAAGACAAGAGTTGGTGATTTGACTCCTTAAGGCTCACAAGTGTAGTCTAGCTAATCAACATCATGCTACATGATAGAAGAATAGGCAAGAATTATTATTAAATAATATTAAATATATAAGTATAACCATTTCATCTTAAACTTAATTAAACACTTCTTCTTTCAATTACTGTATGAGAAGCTTAAAAGGTAAGATATGGCATTAAAAATGGTATAATGGTGATCAATGTGGACAAGTTAGGTTACAAACTTAGAAGAATTGGATACAAATTTCTACATCATTAGGTCTATTGTAGCAAAGGCAAATCATATTCTAGAATCTATACCTAGAATTATTGTATGCTTGCATATAGACTTGTAAGAAAGGGCCAGCTCTGACAACAAGCCAAATGGTTCACTAAGTTCTTAGGAAACATAATTAGGAAGTTATTGCTTCAAATGGAGGGGTGACTAATCCATGATGACTTATTAGATAAGGTACTTATAGTAACACCTAGACCATCCTCATGGCTTGTGTTAATTTGGGGCTACTTCTAGGGTTTGCAATATAATAGAGCACCTACTTGATGCTCTAGAAAACACAAAGATCCATATCTACTATATAGAAGATGCTACACATGCTTTGGCTATAGTACAATGCACTTTATAGACAAACAAACACTTTTATGGAAAACATGCCTCAATAAATCAATGTGTGGTTTTTACCAAAGTTCCAACAATGGCCCAATACACATTCTAGCAAGATTATAATGTCCAAATCACAAATCTTCTAACCACATTATCATGAGTGTCATCCGATAGTCTTTAGACAAAACAATCAACATGGCAACCAAGTTGGCACCCACAAGTCTCATGAAACACCAAGTACTAACATGTATGTATGTATGTATAACTACTATGTGGTAATGTACATGTATTGGAATACTTCATATTATATGTTTGTCCTATGACAAATGTAAATGATGAGTACAATAAATACCTTGTATTTTGTCATGAAATGTAAAAGGTTGTCAAAAAGTTTTATGATCATTTAAAGTTGAATATAAGTTGTATTCTAAATATGAATGTGTTGTTTTTATAACAATAAATAGTATTTTGTGTTTAACTATTGGGTCATTTGTGTTGGATATAAATGTTAGAGATAATAAGATTCATGGTTACCAAAAGGTATTGTGATCATTTAGGTTGCATATAAGTTATATTTTAAATAAAAATATGATCTTATTTAGTAATGTGATGTACACTGAAAAGACATGTTTGAAGAATTTAAGGATAAAAATGGGCAGTTATTTTCCTGTGGAGGAAATAATAATCACATCAAAAGCAAAGAGGAGCGTGATGATAAGTATGGTCAGCCTCTTAAGAGCTTCAAGTATGGCATTTCTTGGAGAAACAATTATGCAAGATGCTAAAGTGTTTAGCTTTGCTTGCCTTAATAAAATATTAGAAAAAAATGGAAATATATATGAGAAAAGTTTTCTAAACTAAGCTAATAATTTTTTGGATTTTTTTTAATTATTAAACCTAAGGAAGCCATCAAGGGAGAGGTTAGAGATGAACAAACCCAAGTATTAAATTTTATATTGATTATTCTTTTGTTATTTTAACTTTATAGGTGGAGTACACCCTCTTATATGAATGGCCTTGTACTATTTCTAGATGGGAGGCACACAACTCTATATAAATATGTGAACTAGATAATTTAAGGTAAAAGGTGCAAAAAATATTACTATAAAAATTTAGTTTTTCCAACGTTTGAGTTGTCAAGAGATTTTAACTTTTTAAAATTAATTATAAGAATTTTTTAATTTTCCAAGTTGAAGAAAAAATTTGTTTTAGAGTAGGTAAAATTGGATTTCAATATATTGCAATAAATATACAAGATGGAGATAAAGAAATTCTCTAGGTAATTATTAAGGTCACGTAAATTGAATAATATTTAAAGTTATTTATTTCCTATGATTTCATAGGACTCATTTCTCTAAAGTTTTTAATTTAAAAATTCATATAAGAAAAGAAAAGAACTTTCTTCATGATAAGAATTTGCATCCCATTTCAGAGCATAATCTATCATGTCACTTGTTAAGGTGATACATGTCATCTATTGTATTGTGCAATTTTCCAAGTGGATGCTATTTGAAATGCATAACTAGACGGGTGCCAAAATTTATTAATATTTGAATCATCTCAACTTGGAATGATTTCAAAAACCACTATCCATGGTATGAACAATTACTATACATAAATCCCAAGGACTTACAATAAATTGGGTCACAATTGATATCAGTAAAGCTAAAAGACAAGGATTAGCATTTACAACTATATTGAGAGTTAAAAACATTAAAGGGTTCTGCATAGAACCATCATTCTCCTACAACCGCTACTCTAAATTTGCAAAAGAAGGTCCCTACTGCATTATATGAAAAAAAGAAGAGGTCTGCTTATACTTAATCTCTTCATAGCAAATGTAAATATGTAAGCATCTATCTTTGTTAATTCTGATTACTCACATTAATCTTCTATTGATCATTATGTTTTCTACAACGCTCATTCATAACTAATTTATTAAAATGTCTTTAATTTATAGGTGGATACTTAGTAATCAAAAAACATTGCAACATAAAATCTTCATTATCCTTATCAAGAATATATACATTTTACTTCAATTAATTTAATTTATAAAAAATAGAAAATCATTTTATACAATATAATCTTAAAATAACAACATATCCATCTACTAATTTGTGTGGAATTTCATTCTAATTATATTCTCTAGAGTAATATTCAAAGTGGGTCTATTTGTTAGATTGATTAGCAACTACTTCTGATGTTGTATCACTTTTTTATAGATTACTTATGACACCAACTTAAGACCCCTCTTAGAATATGTTTATGTTTCTATGTTCACCCAATGCTACTTTCCAATTTATGGAACATCCTATATAAATAACAATTGGTGTAACCATTGCACCTCCTTTCCGTGCAAGTGCTAGTTATAGTATTTTTTTATTAAATATTACTTTACAACTAACCCCGTCTTAGTTAACCCTGTATCAAGTATTAAACCCGATACTATTTTCAAATTTATGGGAATCCTATATAAATAACAATTGATGTAACCATTGCACCTCCTTTCAATACAAGTGCTAGTTATAATATTTTTTGAATAAATATTAGTTTACAACTAGCCCCATCTTACTTAACCTCTATACGGAATATTGGACCCAAGGCCACTATGGAGCCCTCTCCCCTAGCTGGTGAGACAAAAGTATTTATGTTTATAGTACAATCTCTGAAAAATATATACGAGTGTGCTTAGGTGAAATGACAAAGCTGGTGACTTCCAGTCCATCTGTCCTTTTTTGTTTAATAAGGCTTACGTTGGCCGCACGGTTGAGAGTCACACCCATTGAATTTGCGGGGTCAAGTTTCAGGGCTTAAATTTTACTAGGTCTGCACGAGAAAGTGCTGGCTGTTGCTTTAGGTAGGTCTATAGAGTATTGAGTTTTACTTTCTTTGATAAAGTAAACTTGGTGCAGAGTTTGGAAGAGATGACAAATTCCGGAACGGGAACTCCATGGGGAAATCGGTAGCATTGTGCTTCAATAGGTACGTATCCACTTTAGAGATACAGCTCCTGACAGCGAAAGAAATATGATCCTGGTTTTTAATTTGTTTTTGGCACATATTACAGCTAAAGCTTTGTACAATACGTTGGCCAATACTACGCTTACCGTAACGAATATGAATGGCATTCCTCAGGTGAAGTGATTGCTTACTGCAAGTTGATGAACCTTTATTTATTTCCTAGCAGAGGTGTTAATACATACCTAGGTGTCTTTGTTTACCTGTATGAGCTACGCAGACAATATTAGAATGCAAGTGATCACAACAAAGCGTTATGTGGACGCAGACAAGCTTTCTAAATGCTTTGAGGACGCATTTGTGGAGATCAGAGATGCCTATGTAAGAAAAATTGATGGGCTTTTGGTTTTTTCTTTGCTTTCCTTAAAAATGCTAGCATTTGATCGGATAGTTCATTCGCTATTTATTTTTCATACATATTGCAAGTTTATATAAATAATAATAAATATGCCACATTATTCACTATAGCAAGTCTTCTATTACCTCTTGAGGAATGTTGGATTTCGAATATTATTTAAATGTTCACAAAGGTACTTGTATTTAGTTGTTGAACTTTCATTTTACTTATCTATTTATTTGTAATGGTGAAATTGCATATCTATGTCATTTTTCATTTAGTTTTGAATGTTGGAAATAAGGCACACCCGAACCGACAATGGGCTGGCCACAATGGGCTAGTGGCTCAGTTGGTAGAGCACTCCAGTAGCAAATGGAAGGTCCTAGGTTGGAGTCCTAACTGGTCCATATGAAGAGCAGCTCAACATTGAATATCTTTTGGTGGAATGTTTTAGTAATATTACATATTGATAGGTGGGATATTTTTGTGTTAGATTTGGTTCATACTCTAGTATTTATTTTTTTCACATTTCCCATTTATATACATTATTATATATTTGTTATTTATTGTATTCATATTTGTACCCACTTTCATATATTTGATTCTTTCCTTGAACTTTTTCACATTTCCCATTTATATACATTATTATATATTTGTTATTTATTGTATTCATATTTACACCCACTTTCATATACTTGATTCTTTCCTTGAACTTCTTTTTCTTTACTTGGTTCATTTTTTCATGGCGCAAGATTGACCTGGTTCAATCTCATGGAATGTGAAATTAAATCCTTTATTTAAACATTTGAATTTTAAATCTCAACTTTCTTTTTGACTTTCCCTAACTAGTGTGCTAACATAGGCACATGTTTGTGCTACTTATTGCTATGGCTTGATATTTAAAGACATTCATTTTGTGCAATTAATTTATATGTGAATATATAGGGAAAGAACAAAGAACAATCATTCTAGGAAACATTTAGACCTTAAAAAGAACAAATTACATTAGAACTAGGAAACATTTAGATCTTAAAAAGAACACATTGCATTAGAACTAGGAAACATTTAGAGCTTTAAATGAACACATTACATTACAACCATTTGTGCCATCTACACATTTGTGAATGATGTCTACAATTGTTTGCTCAAACTTTTAAAGCTAGTTTGTCCAAGGGGTTGGCCAAGGAGAAGTTAACCCTAGTGATTTGACAATCTCTTCTAAGATCTTTGTAACCATTGCTTTGATAGATTCAAACACATAAGGTGAAGGTAAATAGATCTCTATGCATAGATTTTGTCAATTCATTCTTGTATGGCAAGATTAATTTATGTGCATCAAATCGAAGTTGTCAGTTCATTCTTACAGCCAAGTTAATTTTCAGGCATTAAATCAAAGTCATGGTGCTTGGGTTTAATCCTAAGGAACTTGGGTTTGAACCTGCATAAAGATCGAGACATCTTCTAATTTGAAAATCAACTTTTATACTTGTGAAAACCCATTCTAGCTCAACATCAACAATGTCTCTTAACTGATTCTAGCTCGACATCAACAATGTCTCTTAATCATTGTTGCCACTTTGTGAATTGGTGGGAGTCTACCCAAATTTGAAATGTGAAAGAGTCAACTGATTCTCTATTTTTCGAACATCTTCCAGCGGTTAGGTGGCAGATACGATAACTTTAGTCAAGATCTCTACGCCAGGAGGTCCTCGAATAAGGAATCTGCCATCCTCCATCCAAGTCAAACGTAGAAAACTAGCAATAAGGTCGTGCCAAGTGCAATACATTACAACCACAAGTGTGAACGGCAGCTGTATGAACTTTCATCAATTTGTGGAAGACATGAGGGAAGTACCGTCTCCCAGCATATGATCTAAATTTAGAACGACTGTAGCTTCTCCCTTCGTGGTTTTCCACTTAAGGAAGTGGAACTCCCAAAGAGGGCGAGAGAGAGTTTTCTCAAATGCATATCAGAAATATAGTACTCCACAAACTTATCGTACACTGCGTGACCACCAGGAAACTCTGCAACAAATACATGGTCCTCAATATTCACTTCTATTGTCTGCCATTGCAGCACTCCCTTTTTATGCATCATGGCCAACTATGAGGATCTAAATTTATAACGATTGTTCTTTGTGTAATTTGAGTAGGTGCAACTCCTGTCGTGCAAGTTTCAGAATTTACCGGTACTGTATCCTATTGAATACATAATTAAAAAAAAGGTAAAATTGTAAATTTTTAGTAAAATTTAGAAGGAAACGAGTTAGTAAAATAAAGTTTTTTTAAGAAGAGTCAAGATAATTTAGGAAGTTTATAAAAGAGAAATACTATTAAATGTAATGTATTTGTAATTTATTGAAAAGTTCTTTATATATTGAAACATGTAAAGCAATAGAAATTGTTTATCGTGTAGTATTGCCTTATATCTACCATCATGCTCTTATATGCTTAGAAGCTATTGCACATTGAGATTCAAGATGTTAAAGTGCTATTGCACCATTCTATATCGTTTGCAATCTTTTTTTCATTTATTGTTGAAAATTAATTTTTGGTCGAAAAACAATTTATAGTTGGTTCCTTTCCAATTGAGAAGGGAGACCCTCTCTGTGAAATTCAAATTGTCTCAACTACATTTAACCATTCTATAATGATAAAATTTGTGTTGTGATATAATTATATAATTTTGTGTGAAGTTGGGTCTTTTGTTTTATGTCACTTACCCTTGCATAAGTGAATTTTCTTCTTAAATATGAAAAGGAATTTAGAATCTTTCCCTATTTTAATAGAGCAAAACTACTTAGAAATTGAAAATATGTTGTGGAAAAAAGGGGGGCTAAAATAAGAAGCAATTATATAATGGGAAAAATGTCACATGGCTCCATACATTTCTTTCCCTCTTTTTTTACATTTCTTTCCAGATTTTTCCCTGAAAATTTGGTGCTTATAAATGATGTGGTAGTGTTACATAACAATGATTTTTGGAAATTGTATTTAAAAAAAATTATGTAGTTAAAAGACTAAAATTTAAGATAAGTGTTAAAGCAAAAAAATAAAATATTCATGGGACCACTAGCTTTACAAATAACTTCTTAAAAAGTTGAGTTGTGATTGCTAAGCAAAATAAGTTAAGCAGCCACATGGAACCTTGCCTTTATTATCCATTACACATATTTTTTTATATATTTATGTTTTACTTTATTCATATGGAATATTTTTTTTGTATAAAGTTGGGTCTTTTGTCTTATGCCACTTACTAGGGAGAGGTAGTAGTTGTGCATTACATGGAATTGTGTAGGACCTCCAATTTTTTAAGAAATGAGATATGGAATCTTATCTATCTACAACTAAGGTTTATAGGTGTGATTTATCACACAACTCGCCACATCTACATGTCTAGTGAGAGGTGTGCTTAAAATATTTTTTTAAAATTTTACCAAAACTTTATCATGGAATCCCTAGTAGTTGAACTAACAAATATCATTTGTTGTTAGAACATCATATTTTTATTTAAAATACAATTTATATGCAACCTAAAAATTTAAAATAGAAATTGAATTCCATGCAAATCACGACTATGGTCCCTCTCCCCTAATAAGTGACATAAGACAAAAAACCCAACTTTATACAAAAAAAAACATTACATATAAATAAAGTAAAAATAAATATGTATAATGAATAGTAAGTGACATAAAACAAAAGACCCAACTTTACACAAAATTATATAATTATATTAGACGCAAATTTCACCATTACACAATGGTTAAACATAGTCGAGATAATTTAAATTTCATAGAGAGTGAACTCCTCATTGTTTGGAAAGGAGGCAACTATAAATTACTTTTTGGTCGTAAATTAGGGGAGAGGACCCAATACTCGCCCACCCTAACTTCGCGTACCCTAAGCTCCTAAATGGTACATCAGATTTTTACAAAATTTTTTAGGTTTCTTCGTATGTGACTTAAGAGCTTAAATCTATTGTTTGGAGTTCTAGGTATCAATGATGTAGCCTAATCAACTACATCTTCACCGAGTTGTCCAAAAACACCAAAAAAAATTAGATCGAAACATGTGCAACAAGGTAGCTATTACCAATTGTCTTATGATTACCTTATGTGTCACCATATGATTGGTTGATTCTTTGATGTGACATGTGAAGTGTATTATTACACACATATATATGTGCACATGTATTGGTCCCTTATTAAAATTTTACTAGTATATTATTTCTCAACTACTATTCTTTTCATATATTTAATTGGCTGCTGTTGGAACATGGACGAGTACTGGGTTCTCTCCCCCAGAGGAGACAAGATAAGTTTTGAAGTTTCTAAAAGAGAAAAAATATTAAATACAATGTACTAGTAATTTATTGAAAAGTCCTCTATATATTGAGACATGTTGTAACATTTTTTATCAAGCAATAGAAATTGTTTATAGTGTAGCATTGTCTTATATCTACCATCATGCTCTTATATATGCTTAGAAGCCATTACACATTGAGATTCAAGATGCCAAAGTGTTATTGCACTGTTCTATGTCATTTCCAATTTTTTTCCATTTATTGTTGACAACTAATTTTTGGTCGAAAAATAATTTATAGTTGGCTCCTTTCCAATTGAGGAGGGGTTCCCTCACTATGAAATTCAAATTGTCTTAACTACCTAAATAACCATTATGTAATGATGAAATTTGTGTCGTTATATAATTATATAATTCTGTGTGAAGTTGGGTCTTTTGTTTGTCACTTACCCCTGCATAAGTGAATTTTCTTCTTAAACCTCAGTAGTAGGGCTGATCCCATGCAAATTTTTAATTATGTGAAAAGGATAATTTAGAATCTTTTGCTATTGTAGTATAGCAACAATTACTTAGGAATTAAAAATATGTTGTGGAAAAAAGGCGGGGCTAAAAATAAGTAGCAATTGCATAATGGGAAAAATGTCACCTGGCTCCATACATTTCTTTCCCTCTTTTTTTAACATTTCTTTCCATTTTTCTCTCCATATTTTTCCTTCAAAATTTGGTGTTTATAAATGATGTGGTAGTGTTACATAACAATAATTTTTGGAAATTGTATTTTTTTAAAAATATATAGTTAAAAAACTAAAATTTAAGATGAGATCTTAAAATTAAGCAGAAAAATAAAATATTCATGGGACCACTAGCTCTACAAATAACTCCTTAAAAAGTTGAGTTGTGACTGTTAGGCAAAATAAGTTAAGCAGCCGCATGGGGCCTTGCCCTTATTATCCCTTACACATATTTTTTATATATTTATTTTTTACTTTATTCATATGGATATTTTTCTTTTGTTGTAGTATAAAGTTGGGTCTTTTGTCTTATGTCACTTACTAGGGGAGAAGGACTAGTCATGCATTGCATGGAATTGTGTAGGACCTCCATTTTTTTAAAGAAATGTGATATGGACTCTTATCTATGTATAACTAAGGTTTGTAAGTGTGATTCATCACACAGCTCGCCACATCCACATGTCTAGTGAGAGGTGTCCTTAAAATAAATTATTAAAAATTTGACCAAAACTTTATCATGGAATCCTTAATAGTACTTGAACTAAAAAATATCATTTGTTGTTGGAACAGCTATATAGTCTTATTTAAAATACAATTTATATGAAACCTAAATATTTAAAATACAAATTAAATTCCATGTGCAAAGTACAATTATGGCCCCTCTCCCCTAATAAATAACATAAGACAAAAACCCCAACTTTATAAAAAAACACATTTGATATAAATAAAGTAAAATTAAATATATAATAAATATGTATATTTAATAATAAATGACATAAAACAAAAGACCCAACTTTACACAAAATTATATAATTATACCTAGACACAAGTTTCACCATTACACACTGGGTAGTCAAGACAATTTGAATTTCACACTGGGTAGTCGAAACAATTTGAATTTCATAGAGAGCGAATCCCTCCCCGATTGGAAGGAGCCAACTGTAAATTGCTTTTCGACCGAAAATTAGATGTCCACAATAAGTGGAGAAAAAAGATTGCAACGGCATGGAACGGTGCAATAACAATTTGATATCTTGACTCTCAATGTGTAATGGCTTTTAAACATGTAAGAGTACAGACAAATTCAAAATTAATAAGTGAGCAGGATTCAATAGGATATATTACCGGTAAATTCTGGAAATTACTCGACAGTAGTTGAACGACTTAAATGGTTCTCCCTGGCCTGGCTGCTAACCAAATAACTCATTCTCCTTTTGTATTTGATCTAGAAAACTTTCAACTCACTCGAAATCGTTGTTTCAACGTATGCAAACTCAAACCAAATGGATAATTTAAGAGTAACAGCTCTCGGTCTGATGAACTTGAGATCGCGGCCTGGTCTAAAGGTTCTGTTAACATTTTTTTTTCATAGTTTCATTAGCTTCTAGCTTTCTTTATTTTCATTAGGCTGTGTTTGCGCTATGTTTGGTTTGTCATACTTTACTTAAACATCATTCACTTCAATGGTTAAATGGTCAATAGCAATTTTACATTCCATTCACAACAAAAAGTGGTAAATATTTATCCTATTTTTATTAACCAAAACTAACTTTTGACTGTTGAAATAGATGATGTTTAAGAATAGCCAACTTATCAAGTGTTTATTTTGCTACTGCCTTTGTCTAATAATCTTGGAAGACATTAGTTTTTAGGAGAGAATAAGTGTTTCTTAAACAGTCAATACTTCTATTTGTGCTGCTCAATTACTATTTAAGGGAGTTAGAACTTGGTAGCACTTTTTTTCACATTGCTTAAAATAAAATTGTAAGTTATAAGATCTCATAAGAATTTAATTGTGTAGTTTCCAGTCAATCAAGTATTGTTGATTTATATAAAATGTGGGCTACTAAAGTTTGTTGGTGGAGAAGACGAACACACAAATATAGAATTGCCTGAAATGTCTAGAGTGCTACAACACTCAACTTTTTATTGATCACTTGATTAAAAATCTTACAAATTATCTCTATTTATGGAGGTGTTCACAACATGATACTAGTACATTATATTTAATGTTTTTGCAATGATTAACAAACATTGCAAAAAAAGTATTTGGCTTTATTCCCTTTAGTGGTGGCCTGGGTGATTCTTTCCTTTGGAATGATCTGCAACTTGATAAAACAAGGTAGTAGCCTTTTTCTTCGACCTCCTTCAATATTACTTTGTACTGTCTTCAACAAAAATGAGACTCCTTTATTACTTGTATTTAGTTGCTGAACTTATCAAGCCTGGCATTTTACTAATGGTGAGTAAAGTGGTGAAATTGCATATCAATGTTATTTTTCATTTAGTTTTGAATATGTTTTGATGGAATGTTTTAGTATAATTACATATTCATAAGTAACATGCTTTTGTGTTAGATTTAGTTCATGCCTCAATATTTATTTTTCACACTTCTCATTTATATACATTATTACATATTTGTTATTTATTGTATTCATATTTTTACCCACTTTCATGTATTTGATTCTTGCCTTGAACTTGTCTTTTTCTTTATTTGGTTCATTTTTGTATGGTGCAAGATTGACGTGGTTCAATCTCATGGAGTGTGAAATTAAATCCTTTATTTGAACATTTGAATTTTGAATCTCTACTTTCTTTCTTGCTTTTTCTAATACAATGTGTTGACATAGACATATGTTTGTGCCACTTATTGCTATGTCTTGGTATTTAAAGACATTCATTTTGTGCAGTTAATTCATATGTGAATACATAGGGAAAGAACAAAGAGCAATCGTTCTAGGAAACATTTAGAGCTTAGAAATAACGCATTGCATTAGAACCATATGTGCCATCTATGCATTTGTGAATGATGTCTACAATTGTTTGCTCAAAGTTTTAAAGCTAGTATGTACAAGGGATTGACTAGGGAGAACTTAACCCTCACGATTTGATAATCTCTTCTAAGATGTTTGTAACCATTGCTTTGATAGATTTAAACATAGAAAGTGAAGGAAAATAGATCCCTAGATGCATACATTTTGTCAATTCATCCTTGTGTGGCTAGATTAATTTTTGTGCTTCAAATCAAGGTTGTTAATTCATCCTTGCAACCAAGTTCATTTTCATGCATTAGATGAAGGTCACGGTGCTCGAGTTTGAGCCTAAGGAACTTGGATTAGAACCACATTGAATTTTGAGCTTGCATAAAGATCAAGACATCTTCTAGATTGAAAGCATCAATTTTTTTACTTGTGACAACTAATTCTAGCTCAACATTAGCAATGTCTCTTCATCATTATCACTAACTTGTGAATTGATGGGAGTATACCTAAATATGAAATTGAATATGGAAAATTTGAAAGAGTCATCTGATTGTTTATTTTTCAAACATATTCTAGTGGTAAGGTGGTAGATGCCATAACTTAAGGCAACATCTCTACACTAGATAGGTCCTCGAATAGGGAACTTGCTATCCTCCATCCATGTCAAACATACAAAACTAGAAATAAGGTCGTACAATACATCACAACCATGATTGTGAAGAGCAAATTGTTGAGTTTAAAGTGCATATCAAAATAGAACAACAATAAAACATAAAACAGAACAAATAGAACAACAACACAAGAAGTTATGTGGTTCACCAAAGTATGGTTACCTCCACGAGAAAAAGTAGGGCACACACTCTTATTACTTGTAGCAGAGAATACAATGTTTCGTCATAGAATCAAAGTGATTGAAATGAGCATAAGTAATGTTCTCTTCAAGGAAAACGAAGAGTCATGAGAAGGGAAAGACAAAGAGGCAGTGATGGTTGGACTTCACAACCAACAATCTCCCACTGAAGTCCAAACCATATTGCGATGACAGAGTTATCTCTGTAAGCACAAAAATCATGTACAACCTCCACAAGGACCCCTATGATAATTTTAATCCTTGTCACACACATGTAAGTGTGAAATAATGTCCTCTAAGCAACAAACCTCTTGATGACATGTCTTCTTTCTTCTCTTGTGTTGTTTCCTCTTTGTCGATTTCTCTCTCTATTTGTGACACTTTTTGACACTTTTTGTGACACTTGTCAATTTGTGTTTTCTGGGATTTCAAGCTTGTTCCTAAGCCTTGTAAGCATCTTGTAGGTGAGTTTTCACCTTTCACCTATATTTTTCATCCTCTGTACCCTGTAGAAGCCTTCTAGAGGCCCCTTATCCATCTCCCACTTTCAGTTTTTAGTTTCGCTCAAACAATCCAAATCTCCCCCTATTATTTCCAGATCTCCATTGGGAGATCTTGTAGGTGCAAGTGGAAATTTGGATTCTTACACATGACTGACCTGTTTCCAAAGGCGAAATCCCTCCTTTTCCTCTATTCTATCATCGCCCTTTTACTGTTCTTTAGAAAACCCTTTCTTCCCTGGATCTCCCCCAGGCAACCATGGTCGCCCAAGGGTGACCCTACTGACGAAAGGGGTGAGCCTATCATGTTTTAGGCTACAAAAAAATTGAGTTTCTCACTCAAATTAGCTCTATTTTTGCCTATTTTTCTTCCAGTTTGCATGGTTTTTGATGCCTAATATGGAGTTGATTATTTCATGCACCCACACATGCATAATTAACTCCATTTGATCTAAAATTAACAATCCAATCATTCTCATGCATCCTTTCAACTCCAATTTCCTCTTCAGTGATAAGCTATTATTAATTTATCACTCCATAGTTAGTTGAGTTCACTGTGTAATCAACCTTGTTAACTCCCTGGTCAATCCTTGTTAACTCATCAATCAAATGAGTTAACTTCTCAATGAATCCCATTCTTCAAACCTATAAATACCCCCTCCCTCAAGAACAAAGGGACACAAATTCATTGTGCACACAGCTCTTGCCAGTTTTTACTCTCCAAATTAGCATTCTAATGCTCTCACAGGATGAAGGTGCCTTTTTCTTTATTCATTGTTCAACCAAACATCGTTACTCTGCTTCATTCAGCACCATTTTGCTCAACCAAAGCTCACATTGAGCTCTTTTTAAGCTTCAACAAGCTTCTTTTTTCTTCTTTGTGTTGTTTTGTCATCAAGAGGTCGTCTCGCTACTTCAAAAAGACTCAAGGTTGCCAACATCAAGGATTTCTAAGGGTAGTGGAGTCACACAAATCTTCATTCTTTCAGGTTCCTTTATTGTTTTATTTAGTTTGTAATAATTAGAAAACCAAAAATTGCTCTTGGGAATAGTAAATCTTTGTTTTTTCCCTTGATAGTGAGATCTTGCATGTTTGAATAATTGTTTTCATATTTCGGTTGCAAGTATGGGCCTAACCGGTGTTGTCATTAATGTCAACATACCCCTATTCCATTGATGATAATGAATGGATGAGTTGTATGCTGAGGATATTGAGAAAATTAGTCCTATCAAGAATAGAGAAGAACAGTGAAGACAGTGAGGTAAAGATCCCAGCTAAGATAAAGGTTAGAGGATATGCATCAAAGGGTTTGTAGATATGTGTCCTAAGATGATCCAGTAAAGTTTTGAGAGGTCCGCATGAAGATCTGAAGAAGTTATGGCCACTTGAGCAAAACCGGTTCTAGTAATTGTTTAGAGGTGACAGAGTGACACAAAAAGGTCCAGTGAGATCTAGAAATGCAATATCTTGTTCTGTAGATTTGGTGGAGTGTTTAAGAAGTTACTTTGAATTGAAAACTCAATTGGTTCATGGTCTGGAGGTCCACAAGCATCTATTCCAATATAATAGTGATAACATACTGTGTTCTTGAGGTTCCGGATGAAGGAGAGAAAGATTTCAGTAAGCAGAAGTAGTGTGGACGTTCTTGGTGATTCATGAAAGCTTGTTGAGGTCTTTGGATTGTGTTCAGTTCGTGTTGGTGGTCCGCATTGAAGATTGAGCTCATAATTGAAGAATTACTTCTGAATTATGTTGTTCTTCCTAAGTCTAGCCGACTGGATGAGTTACACATCCTGTGGATGATCTTGAAGATGTTCTATGAAGCATGGCGTGTTCTTAAAAGAAGATTGAAGTGTCAGACCTATGTAGCCGATTGTGTGTTGATCCATATGAAGTCTTTTGTAATTAGTCAAGTTGTATTTGCTCTATAATGTATGCTGACTTGGATGATTATCCCAAAGTCAAATGTCTTGTATAAATAAGAAGTTGTGAAGTCATTTCAAAAGTATCTTGGTGGAGATGAGAGTGTGGTAGAAAGGAGAAGTGCAAAAAGCAGAGCAGAAGTATTTGGCTTAAATGTAACTGACTCAAGCATGGTGAAGATGCTATTCTTCAGTTCAAGTATGTAATATTTATTATTCTGTAGATAGTGTGTCTTCTGTAGGTAGTGGGCCTCTTGTGAGCAGTGTGCTCAGGTAGTGAGCCCTAATTGGCATGTGCCATTTTGTTCCTTTTATTCTTCTAATAGAGAATACAATCTTGGGTTAGTCACCCTGTGGTTTTTCCCTTACCAGGTTTTCCACGTCAAAATCTTGGTGTCATATGTGCTAATGTGTTTTAACTCTTAAATGATTGCATTATGTTTCCATGATTAATTTATGATTATGCTATTGAATTACAAGAAGGATTTAAGTAATTAGTAAGAGGAAGTTTTGGGACAACTGATTCAGCCCCCTCTCAGTTGTCTGCCTTAATTCTAACAATTGGTATCAGAGCCAAGTTCCTCTAAAAGAGCTTAACCACTTGAGGAGTTCCAAGATCTTTTCCTATAAGAAAGATAGCCCGAGGATTGATGGAACCAATTTCACTCTTTGGAAAAGCCGCATGGAATGTCACTTGCAATGTATGGGAATGTAATATTGGATCATGGTTTCAAAGAAGTATGTTCCTCCTCAGAATGGTCTGAGAACTGTAGATGAAATCAGAGATGTTGAAAACAATCTTCGTGCTAAAGAAGCTCTACTAAGTGCCTTATCTGATTCAGAGGTGACAAATGTTATAGATCTAAAAATTGCATATGAGATTTGGAAATAAATTGGAACTTTTGCATGAAGGAGACAAGTATGTTAAATGTGCCAAGCTATAGAGTCTGAAAGGAAAATTTGAAAACATGAAGATAAGAGAAGATGAGAATATCACCTCTTACATGATGAAAGTGAATGAGCTTGTATGTGGCATCAGATGTGCTGGTGGAGTTCTGGATGAAGATGAAATTGTTGCTAAGGTTCTTAGATCCTTACCTCCTGCTTATAAACACAAAGTTGTTGCTATTGAGGAAATCATATCCTTAACAACTATCACAAGGGATCAATTGGTTGGTAAAATATCTGCATTCAAGTTAGTTGAGTTTGGTGATGCACTTCCCAATACTGAATCAACATTCAAAGCTAGTGCCTCTACAAAAGGCAAACATAGATATGATCTAGGAGAAAGTTCCTCAAGAAAATCTTCTTGGTATGAAAAAGCAAGAAAAGATCTGGAAGAGGATGAATTAGAAGCTGAAAAACTTGAGGCTCTCATTGCAAAAAGACTGCCAAGAGGATCCAGTAAGTATGAAGGAAAATTGCCTTTCAAATGTTTTAACTGCAATAAGATTGGTCATTTTGCCTCAAGGTGTCTGGAAAGATTTTCTAGGCCAAACCCTAATAGACGAAGATTTCAAAAGAAGTGTTACTATGTTCATGAAGAAGATGATGAAGGAGTAACAGATGATGAATCAGAGACAAGAAACAAATTCGGAAGTGACTGGGTGTTTATTGCCAACAAGGAAGAAGATCCAATGCCCTCTAAATCTGTCAATCATAAAATGGTAGAAAGAGCTCTGGTTGCCCAAGTTGAAGAAAAGGATGATTGGGCCATTGACAGTGGCTACTCCCACCATATGACAGGTGACAAAAATAAGTTTATATATTTGGAAAGATATGAAGGTAGAGTTGTAAAATTTGGTGATAATTCTGCTGGCAAGATCAGAGGTAGAGGAACTATTTCTTTTGATGGAAAGAACAAAACCAGTAATGTACTATATGTTGAAGGTCTGACGCACAATCTTCTTAGTGTTGGATAGTTGGTGGACAAAGGCTATGATCTCTGATTCAAAAATGGAAAATGTAAGATCTTTAAAAGTTCCAGAACAGAGATTGTATTCGGTACTCAAACAAAAGGTAATATCTTCCACTTGGTTGGTACTGGTAAAAGTTGTTTATTTGTTCAAATTGATCAGAGTTGGTTATGGCATAGAAGAATGTGTCATGTAAATTTTTATAACATCATCAAGATAAGAAACAATCAGGCTGTAAGAGATCTTCCAAGACTGGTGAAACCTACTAATAGTTTTTGCAAAGAATGTCAGTTAGGTAAGCAAAGCAGAGTCACATTCAAAAGTAAGGAACAATCTTCTACTGGATTTTTGGACTTAGTTCATACTGATCTATGTGGTCTAGCAAGAATCAGGAGTTTGCAAGGTGATAGATACTTCATGTTATTAATTGATGACCACTCCCGGATGATGTGGGTGACTTTTCTAAAAGAAAAATTTGAGGCTCTTAAGAAATTCAAAATATTCAAAGCTATGGTAGGAAATGAAACTGGTTTAAACATAAAATGTCTAAGGTCTGATAGAGGTGGAGAATTCACATCCGGTGAGTTCATAGAATTTTGTGAGAACCATGGGATAAAAAGATAGTTGTCTGCTCCAAGGACTCCACAACAAAATGGAGTAGTGGAAAGAAAGAACCGGACCATCCAGGAAGCATCTAGAACCATGATGATGGAAGCAAATGTTCCTCAGATCTACTGGAGAGAAGCTGTAAGAACTGTTGTCTATACTCTTAATCAAGTACAAATCAGAAGCAATACTAGTAAGACCCTTTATGAACTCTGGTTTGACATCACCCCCACTATGAAGTATTTTAAAGTCTTTGGTAGCAAATGTTATAGTAAAAGAGATGAAGAACTTGGAAAATTTGATGCTAGAAGTGATGAATGAATATTCTTGAGTTATTCTACTCAAAGCAAAGCATACCGGTGTTATAACAAGAGATTGAGAAAGATGATAGAAAGTACAAATGTGAAGGTTGATGAAGGTGTTGAAAAACCCTCAAGGTTTTAGGAATATGATGAAGATGATCAGAATGATGTTTTGATCCAAGCTCCTTCTAAAATTTAGATCCAGACTGATCTAGAGAATCAGGAAGAAGAGATAAGTTTGAATGAACTTGTTCAAGAATTAGAAGTGCAAGAAACTCCCAAAATTCCTAGGTATGTAAGATTGAATCACTCTGAAGATCAGATCATAGGTGATAAGAACAAAGGTGTTCAAACAAGAAGAAAGATTGCTCAAGACTCAGAAAATTATTGTTTGATTTCAAAGATTGAACCAAAGACAGTGAATGAAGCATGTAATGATGAAAGCTGGACTAAAGCAATGGAGGAAGAGCTGATGCAAATTGAGAAAAATCACACTTGGGATCTTGTTCCCAGACCTAGAAACAAGAATGTGATTGGAACCAAATGGGTCTTCCAGAATAAACTAAATGAAGATGGTGAAGTAGTCAGAAACAAAGCCAGATTGGTCTGCAAGGGTTACTCTCAAGTAGAAGGAGTTGATTTTGAAGAAACTTTTGCTCCGGTGGCAAGAATTGAAGCAGTCAGATTATTTCTTGCCTTTTCTACCTTTAAGGACTTCAAAGTATATCAGATGGATGTCAAGTTTGCCTTCTTGAATGGTGACTTGGAAGAAGAAATATACATTGAGCAACCGGATGGATTTCAATTGTCTGATCATGGTGATATGGTCTGCAAGTTGAAGAAAGCACTGTATGGACTCAAACAAGCCCCAAGAGCCTGGTATGAAAGACTGGATAAGCATCTTTTGAAGATTGGTTTCAACAAAGGTACTGCTAATAGTAATTTGTACTTCAAAATTGAACATGAAAATATTTTGATTGTTGAAGTATTTGTTGATGATATCATTTTTGGAGGAAGAGATAGTATGTGCAAGACTTTTGCAAATCAAATAAAAAGTGAATTTGAGATGTCTATGTTTGGGAAAATAAATTTCTTCTCAGGTCTGTAAATCACTCAAACAAAGAAAGGAATCTTCATTTCACAGACCAAATATGTGAAAGAATTGTTGAAGAAGTTTGGGATGGAAGACTCAAAACCAATGAGTACTCCCATGGCAACCGGATGTAAATTGAGCAAAGATGATGAATCTCCTAAGGATGATCAGAAAAAGTACAAGTCAATGATTGGAGGACTATTGTATCTTACTCAAACTAGACCTGACATTATGAATATTGTTGGTCTTGTTGCTAGATTTCAAGCTAATCCTATAGAATCTCATGTCATGGCAATCAAGATGATTCTCAGATATATAAAAGGGATAGTTGAGAATGGTTTATGGTATCCTAGAGATCATAATTTCTCACTTCATGCATATACAGATGCGGACAAGAGATGTGGATGACCGGAAAAGTACCAGTGGTGGAGCATTCTTTTTAGGGAAAAGATTGGTTTCTTGGTTGAGCAAGAAATAATAGGCAATATCTTTGTCCACTACAAAAGCAGAATATATTGCAACAAAAGGAAGTTGCACTCAAGTATTGTGGATGAAGCAAATGCTAAGGGACATTAGAGTGGAGTATGAGGAACCTGTCAAAATCTTCTGTGATAATTCAAGTGCAATAAATATATCAAAAAACCTGGTGTTGCATTCAAAGACAAAACATATATCCATCAAGTTTCACTTTTTGAGAGAGCAAGTGAACAAGAGTGAAGTCAGATTGGAGTTTGTGCCCTCCAAGGATCAGATTGCAGACATATTTACTAAACCTCTACCTAAGGACTCTTTTGAGTATCTCAGGGAGAAGTTAGGGGTTATTACCCCTCTGGTTCTGAATTAAGGTGCACTGATGTGCATCAGTCCGGTGGATCTCACAATCATATCTTGTGGTCCGGATTAATGATGGGAAGTTGCTACTTAGGGGGAGCAGTTGGTATTGATGCAAGTATGTGCCCTTTGCCATTGATGTCAAAGGGGGAGAGAAGACATGTGAAAAACAAAAAAGTGATTACTGATCAAAGGGGGAGAAGTAAAGGAAGAGAAGACATGTGAATGGTTGTTGTTGATAAGGGGAACTATGATAGTCAGAAAAGAGAAGTTCTTGTCTTGATAGTTAAAATAATTTTTCACATCATATGTTGCCATCAATGACAAAGGGGGAGATTGTTGCAAGTATGGGCGTAACTGGTGTTCTCATTGATGTCGACATACTCCTGTTGCATTGATGATAAGGATTGGATGAGTTGTATGCTGAGGATATTGAGAAAATTAGTCCTATCAGGAACATAGAAGAACAGTGAAGACAGTGAGGTAAAGATCCCAGCTAAGATGAAGGTCAGAGGATGCGCATCAAAGGTTTTGTAGATATGTGTCCTAAGATGATCCAGTAAAGTTTTGAGAGGTCTGCATGAAGATCTGAAGAAGTTATGGCCACTCGAGTAAAACCAGTTCTGGCAAATGTTCAAAGGTGACAGAGTGACACAGAAAGGTCCGGTGAGATTTGAAAATGCAATATCTTGTTCTACGGATTTGGTGGAGTGTTTAAGAAGTCAATTTGAATTGACAACGCAATTGGTTTGTGGTCTGGAGGTCTGCAAGCATCTAGTCCAATATAACAATGATAACAGACTATGTTCTTGAGGTTTCGAATGAAGGAGAGAAAGATTTCAGTAAGAAGAAGTAGTGTGGATGTTCTTGGTGATTCATGAAAGCTTGTTGAGGTCTTTGGATTGTGCCCAGTTTGTGTTGGTGGTTCACATTGAAGATTGAGCTCATAATTGAAGAATTAGTTCTGGATTATGTTGTTCTTCCTAAGTCTGTCCGATCGGATGAGTTACACATCCTGCAGATGATCTTGAAGATGTTCTGTGAAGCATGGCGTGTTCTTAAAAGAAGATTGAAGTCTCAGACCTGTGTAGCTGACAGTGTGTTGATCCGCATGAAGTCCTTTGTAATTAGTCAATTTGTATTTGCTCTGTAATGTATGCCGACTTGGATGATTAACCCAAAGTCAAATGTCTTGTATAAATAAGAAGTTGTGAAGTCATTTCAAAAGTATCTTAGTGGAGATGAGAGTGTGGTAGAAAGGAGAAGTGTGAAAAGCAAAACAAAAGTATTGGGCTTAAATGGAACTGACTCAAGCATGATGAATATGCTATTCTTTAGTTCAAGTATGTAATATTTATTATTCTATAGACAGTGTGTCTCTTGGAGGCAGTGGGCCTCTTGTGAGCAGTGTACCCAAGCAATGAGCCCTAATTGGCATGTGCCATTTTGTTTTTTTTATTCTTCTAATAGAGAATACAATCTTAGGTTAGTCACCCCATGGTTTTTCCCTTAACCGGGTTTTCCATGTCAAAATTTTGGTGTCATATGTGCTAATGTGTTTTTACTCTTGAATGATTGCATTATGTTTCCATGATTAATTTATGATTATGTTGCTGAATTACAAGACAGATTTAAGTAATTCATAAGAGGAAGTTTTGGTACAACTGATTCACCCCCCCTCTCAGTTGTCTTCTTTAATTCTAACAATTTCTAGATCTAGACTATTTGTAGAAGCAATTTCCTTTCATAGATTAGATTACTTCAAAACAATCAAAAACCTAAAAATATAGATTAAACTTGCATTACGAAAAGTCATATTAGCTTTCATCCATATTTCCCTTTCATAGATTAAAGAGTACTTTTTATTTCAAAAATACTTAAAAAGCACAAAAACACATTTGTGTTTCATTTAGCTTTGCATGCATATATAAATCCTAGAAAAAGACAAATTTGCAAACCCTCGATACCATCACGAGGTAAACCATGATAAACTATTCAATCAAACCCTTGATCACATCATAACGTAAACACAAGTCAAAGCATAACCAAACCCTAGGTCAAAACCCTAAGTCTAGTTAAGGTTGGTCATTACATATTTATCTCAATCTTGGCTCACAAATGTGCCTAGGAGTAAGAGGCGAGTGGGTAAGGGCTATCCTCAACGAGATCGAGGAAATCAATCCACGACAACAGTAGAAAACATTTACTTTACCACAACAAGATCCATTTGTCCTCTTATTAATAGAAGAACAAAGACAACTCCATATACAACAAGAAGTCATTCAATGAATTGAGAGACAAGAGAACATAAACGAAAGAAACCGCTCACCCACACAAAGGTGGAATAGAAGAAACCCCAATAGGAGAAGAGAAACTAGTGACCCTTCAGGTCATAGGGTCATCTCTACAACAATAGCCATCAAACGAAACATTCAACTTGGCACACAACAACAAAGGCCGCAGAACTTGCCGATCCCTCTTTGTGAAGTCCATCTCTCCAATGAGCCAGACCCCCGCTATCTCTTACCTCCTCTTGACTGGTTACTTCCATGAGAGTGAGAGTGACATGGTGGATTGCCTCGTGGCAAGGAGGAAAGGGTCTATGTGCGTGCCAAAATCTAACCCAACAACCCCAGGTAATTGGAGTCATGATTTTGAGCATATATATTTTGGTGAACCTGACATGAATTACAAAATCTTTTGGTTCTATAGTTTGCGTTCCCATTTCAAACGCTTCAAATATTCATCTAGCAAAAGCTTCAAAACATTTTCATGCTACTCTTCATAGTTGCTTTAGCCACTTCAAATATTCATCGCCTATGCTACCATCTGTTCCATTTGTTTTGTGGTGTCTATGGCAACCCCGAATATGATGGAACCTGACTTAAACCAAAGGAATATTCCCTCAAGAAAACTAGAAACTACTTGATTTGATAGGTATGTGCTTCCACATCTGGATGCACCAATCACCAACTGCTATGACTATGAAGATTCGGATTACGAACTAGATCAAAGAGAATCTAGGCATTCTTTGTCTTTCAACAACCCAGCTTGGGCAAATAATCTGGCCATATAAAATGCACCATGTAAAGCTAGAAGGATAAGGTCAGAAATACATCGATCCGATCAAACTTCCACAAGTACATCAAGTACTCATCTTAATGAGGAAGTCAAATGATTATAAAAACATATTCAAGAAGCCAAGGACGCTCAAGAGGCATTGAGAATTGCCTTGCGAGAAGAGCAAAGAGAAAATGCTACATGAGAAGAAGCATATCACCATGAAAATACTTGGAGAGAAAATCCTAGAAATGAAGAAACACCTAGATCTACTACTCTGATAGACTTAATCGCAACTCTAGTGCAAAGGATTAGAATCTTGGAAGCAGAGCAAGCTACTCCAGAAAGAAGGCAAAAATCTCATGAATAGAACCAAGGGGCATCTCAAAATCCCCCCTATCTCAATTATTATTCACGAAATGCTAGTAACAACACATGTCTAAACGGGAGTCCTCCTATTTAAAACAATCTAGCAAATCCAACAATGGGTTATTAAAACCCACCTACAGGGTTATTGCTATCAACCCCACAATCTCAAAGTGCCTTTCTTGGAACGTATCTTGAGTACTTAAAGGAGTCTCTTGATCAAAATAGAAGAAGTGTGCAGCTACCTCAGCCATTGCCAGATCTCCCGAAGTTCAAAGGAGAGGGAGATTCAAACTCCCACATTAAAGCCTATACCATGGCAATAAGAGAACTCCTCCCTTGGGATGGGGTTGTAGCAAAAATCTTTCCAAAAACTCTTGAAGGTATAGATCTAGATTGGTACTATTGCTTATCAGAAGCTTCAATTCACTCATTCAGACAACTAATCAGAGAGTTTGTCATGGTATTCGACATGAACAAACTCGTTAAAATAGAGATAAGAGAATTCCTCACAATGAAACAAGATCCAAATGAATCTGTATCCCACTTTGTCACTTGATGGAGGCAAGTGCTTTACTCTTCGACTAGTGCTCCAAACATGGATCACTAAGAACTATGCAACCTCTTTTTGCATGCCCTAAACAAGGACATGAGAGAAGATGTTCAAAAATTGCCATACAAATCCTATGAAGAAGCATTGGAAAGTGCTTTGAGGATTGACCAATCTGCCATCGACAGTGTTCGGAAGACTTATGATACCAATAGAAAACTTAGGATATCTAAAGGAACAGAGAAAGCCACATCCAATATGCCTCAAGAGAAAAATGTTAATATCGTAGAAAGCAATCCTAGCAATGAAAAATGGTGACAAAAAGGAAATCAAGGACCAAACCAATCCGCATACGACCCCAATGCTTATTGTTGGTTCCATAGGACAAAGGGTCATGAAACAAAGACTTGTTATGCATACAATATGGTTATCTCCAAACTTACTCCAGATCAACAAAAAAACTTCCTCAAACTCCTTCAATCCTAAACAAAGGAGAAGGAACCTCAAATTGAGAAAGGGAAGTCCAATCAAAACAATTCCAATCACACAGAACTAAACCAAGAAGTGTTTGTGATCCATGAGGAAGAACAAACATATCAAACCGAAAACATCTTCTCACAAGTGATAAATTTGTTGAGAGCCTCTCCCTCACACCACAAGACATTCTTGGAAGTATTGGAAATAGGATGTTTGACACATTAGGAATCACCTCTCACATTCGATGTTTCCAAGCTACCCCAAAATGAAGGAAGTAAGAAAAATGATTTGCCTCTATACATACAAATTCAAGTCGAAGAGGTCACTATAAAAAGAGTAGTGGTAGACAAAGGATCGTCAGTCAACCTTCTGCTGATATCATTCCTACAGAGAATGGGATATAAAAAAATAGGAATCAAATAACAAACTGCCACATTAAGGATATATGACAGTCATGACATTTAAACAGTTGGAAGAATCAACATACCGCTCACTCTGATGGGTAAAACCATCTCCGTAGATTTCTATGTTATCAACAGAGAAACCAATTATAATATGATCCTTGGAAGGCCTTGGATTCATGTCATGAAGGCCATCACCTCCACTTTATTTCAACAAATACATTTCCATCATTTGGGAAAGGTTGCCATCGTCAAAGTAGACCCTGATCCTTTCAGTATTTACAGAAAGGAACAGGAAGAAAAAGACAAAAAGTTAAAGACGCAAGAGAAACCGAAAGAAGAAGCTCAATACATCGAAACAAATACAAGCACTCACAAAATATCCTATCAAAGAATGGATGACCTTAGAGAATTCCCCTTTGATCCACATACCACCAAGTCCCATGCACCTTTCAGCTTAGTAGCCATTCCATGTATCAACGAATGGGATATTAAAAACCTCTTGGTTGGAACAATCAAAATCATCGAACTAGAAGGAGATGAAAAAGAGGAAAAATGAACTTCCATGTATGAGTTTGGAGAAACATCTCAATCACAAAACCATCAAAGATTATGGACCCTACATTTCGATGGAGCTAGTTGTAAAACTGGGGCAGGGACGGGGATAATATTGACGTCTCCCGAAGGAAAAGTTCTCCCCTTCACCTTCAGACTAGACTTCTTTTGCACAAACAACATGGCCGAGTACGAAGCCCTATCCCTAGGAATCATGCTAGCCATGAGAATGGGGATCAAGAAGATCTCTGCCTCTAGGGACTCTTAATTAATAATCAACCAAGTTGTGGAAAATTACGAGACAAGATCAGAACGATTACGACCTTATAAACAAACCATCAGGAAGTTAGTTTAATTCTTTGACTTCTTCTCCATAAAATCCATACCCAGACAAGAAAATTAAGTGGCAGACTCAATGACCACGTCAACCACATTATTTTTGTCACATGCCCAGTTACAAAATACAGAATACATTGTGTCAGTACGTGGAGAACTGTTGTTAGAAAGCGAAGAGTTACCAAATATCCTGAATTATGTCAATGGGTTAAAAAGAGAGACCCACTCGAGACTATGCTAAGAACGATGAAGCCATCCTTGAGTATTTACATGCTTATGATGGGCTTCTAAGAGTATACCACAAGAAAGGATACATGCTCCTCCCTCACCCAGAGGAATATTTTGGGAACGAGAAAGAAATCCTCCAGATCGATGCAAACTTAGATTTACCACATGCTCCTCAAAAGTTTGAGGAAGGACACCCATCCCTAACTGGGGATACGATCGACATCATTGTTGGAAAACCTAAAAAACCTAGGATGTTAAAGCTAGGAGGAGAACTAAATGATGAAGAACTGAAAGAATACACAAAATTCCTCATCGAATATTCTGACATATTTGCATGGGCATATTCAGATATGTTAGGGTTAGATCCAAAATTTGTGGTGCCCAATTTAGTGACAAAATCAGATGCAAAACCTGTGAAACAAAAACCAAGGCCCAAAAGGCCACAAGTGGCTGAATGGTGAAGGAGGAATTAAAAAAGTTATTAAATGTTAGTTTCATCAAATTGGTAGACTATTCAAGTTGGGTGTCAAACATTGTCCTAGTTTTGAAGAAGAATGGAAAAATACAGATACACCTTGATTTTAGAGACATCAATCAGGCTTGCCCAAAAGATAATTTCCCTTTACCACCTATCGATCAAATCATCGATTCGACGACAGGATACGAGATCCTTTCTCTCATGGATGGATTTTCAGGATATAACCAGATCAAGATCGCAGAAGCTGACTAAAACAAAAAGACGTTCACCACCCCTTGGGGAACATTCTATTACATAATCATGCCATTCAGGTTAAAGAATGCAGGAGCAACCTATCAAAGGGTAATGACGCATATCTTCCACTATTATATCCACAAGATAGTTGAAACTTACATTGATGACCTTCTGGTTAAGTCAGAACAAAGGTCAAGACATGTGGAGGACCTGAACGCAAAATCTTCAATAGACTTTGAGAGTATAAAGTAAGGTTGAATCCTAAAAATGCGTTTTCAGAGTCACATCAAGAAAGTTGGGATTCATTGTTTCATGAAGAGGAATAGACGTCGACCCAACTATGGTCAAAGATGTCTTAAATGCAACCCCACCAATGAGTGAGACAACAGTAAGAGCCTTTTTGGGACAATTAGGTGTGATCAGACAATTCATACCAGACATGACTTTCAAAATTCATCCAATCAATCAGCTATTGAAAAACAAGTCAGCATTACTTAGATAGTAGACTATCAAAACGTGTTTGAGCAAGTGAAGAAGTTCCTACTAACCCCATCCATGTTGATTCCACCAAAACATGTCAAGCCTTTCATCTTATACTTTCCAGCAACCGATATCTCCGTAACATGCATGCTAGCTCAAGAAGATGAAGGTGGGAGAGAAAGAGCCATTTATTTCATAAGTTGGACCTTTTTGGAATATGAGAAGAACTACACCCAAGCATAAAAAGAATGTCTAGCAATTGAGAACTTTCTTAAATCAGCCCATGCTCTCAAGAAGAGTTGGTCAATTCATAACCTTGTTGAGTGAGTTTGAACTAACTTACGTCAATCAAAAAGTAGTCAAAGGACAGATAATAGTAGATTGGTTAGAACATAATTCAGTTCCCCAAGAAGAGCCCGTGAACGAAGATTTCCCTAATGAAGAGATTTGTGTTGTTGATCTCGAGAACTATGTAGCTTCATATTGGTATAGAGATATTGTGAACTATCTCGCAAACAAGACTTACCCATAAAAAATGACCCCTTTGGGAAAAAGACGGTTACATGTCCTCACAACAAGATATGTTTTAATAGATGATGTGCTCTATCGAGGGGCCTTGGACGAAATGTTGCTTCTATGTGTTGATAAAGAAGAAGCACGTAAGATCTTAGAGGAGTGTCATAGTGGAATTTGTGGACACTTTGGTGGTCACACCATGGCAAGGAAAATGCACAAAATGGGATACTTCTAGCCATGTTTACAAGGGGATGCGATTAAATTCATAAAGACATGTCTAAAATGTCAGAGTTACACTCATGTTCATCATACACCAACAAGAGATTTACAACTGATTATTACCCGTTGGCCCTTTTTCACTTGAGGGTTAGATCTAGTGAGGAAGATATCTCCCCCATCGACGAATGGACATTTATTCATCATTACCACAATAGAATATTTCACAAAATGGGTGGAGGCCATGCCTCTCACTACATTTTCAGGGACCGTAATCGCTAAATTCATATTGAATCAAATCATTTTTCAGTTTGGGATCCCCCAAGTGATAGTAACTGATAATGCCTCATCATTCAAAAACCCACAAGTAGGAGAGCTATGTGAGAAATTTCACATCAATCACAACTCTCCCTTGGTCTACTATCCTCAAGGAAACAGATAAGTAGAGCCAACAAATAAAACTTTGAAGTTGATATCAGAGAAGATCATGAAAGATTCTAAGAGAGATTGGCATTTACAACTATATCTATCTCTATGGGCTTACAAAACAAGTGTCAGCACTCCAATTGGAACCACCCGTTATGCCCTCACTTTTGGGTCAGAGGCGGTATTACCATTGGAAGTAGAGTTGCCTAGCTTGAGAGTGTCATTACAAGGATTATTGGACAACGAAGAATACAGAGCAGTAAGATTGGCTGAATTAGAAATGATGGATGAGACACATTTCAGAGTTGTTCAAAGACATGATTCTTATCTAGCGAGAATGAAAAAGTAATATAACAAAAAGGTTATCCCCAGACCTTTTCAAGTGGGAGACCTAGTGCTTAGGATATACAACTTGATAAAAGAGCTAGTGAAGGATGTAAATTCAGATCCAATTGGATAGGTCCTTACATGGTCAAAGAAGACATCGAAAATGGTGCCTATCTCTTGTGCACAATGGAGGGAGACGAATTTGGTGAAATAGTCAATGCCTTTCACCTCAAGAAATACTGTCTAAAAAATAAAAAAATCATAAAATATAAAAATACATAAAAATTTTAAAAAAATCAAAATGTCAAAAATAGTCAAGTTTCTTGCATTTCAGTATCATTATGTTCATCTTGCATTACTGTCAGTGACTTGCTCTTGTAGTATTTTCTTTTTAGTAAGGAGTCTAATATTGCACTATTTTCAGGACCTAGAGATTCCCCATTTTTCACAATCGCCATTATCCCCTTTTCGTTCCCAATGATTCTAAGAAAAGCCTAGCTCTTAGCTTTACACTAATCCCAGTCTTAATGAATCAAGATGTTAGGTCTAAACAAGGCCAGTATTCAAAGGAAACTTACAAGTAGACCTTCCCAAATCTTCCTTAGTAGTAGAGAAGTCCGACTAGATTACGAAAACTTTAGGTGGCGCTCAGCCCCTTATCTTTCCTGGCCAAAAATGTCAGGAGGATCAAAACTCTGAAGGAAGCAATCTAAAATTTTAGTGAATAAAAAAAATGAGTGATCAAAATAAGAGTATTGACAAAAGTGAGTATAGAGAGATCAAAGTAGTGCATATCAAAGTTCCAAAAGCATTCATTTCCTGAAAATTCAAAAATCCAAAAAAATGAGAAAAATCAAGTGAGGAAAATAAGTAAAAAAAGTGAAAAGAAAAAAAGAGAGATACAAAAAAAGATTGAAAGAGAGAAGATTGCTAAATGTTCATACTCTTGGGTGGAGATCAGTCTAAGCTCGAAGCCTCAAGAGTGACATTCTAACATAGAAAGAAAGGTACAAAGCACACACACACACTAGCTGAGTAAAACTAAAAAGTCTAGTTATCTCTAGGATCATCTTCTACCAAGGTACTGTTGTTCTTTCCTATTTATCCTTTACCCTGGGTCTACCTTGCTTGCTATCTATGATCTAAGTCTAGAAAACACTAATAAAATTTGTTACTTGTCTAAGTTGAAAACTTGTCAGATTATCTTATCTAGATAAGGATTGGTGTTTAGCCTTAAACAAAACCCAAAATCAGAAGCACTCTATTTTCACTCCCACTTCCCATTTGAGTTATAAATCCTATCTCAAAACCTTGATTAGATTTCTTATATCAAGACAACTTGCAATCCCCTGAGTTGAAAATCGTATTTAAGAGCAGTCACATTGTTTGTTCCACATTGCATTCATGCCAAAATAAGAAAAAAGTCTCAAAGCAATAAAGCCAAATGTCATATCTCATGACATTCAGTAGAAGTACGTGTTTCATTTCAGCATTTCTTGTGTTCTTTCATTTTCATATTGTAAACTGTATCTCATATATATGCCATAAAAAAATTACAAAAACATGTCATCGTTATCATACTTGTATTGTTAAAAGAGTTGAAAAAGTCAATAACATAATTGAAAAATTCTAAAACTTCCAAACGTGCACAAGAGATGAGTACAAATCTGACAGGCAAAAACCATAAAAGGATAAATTTTCATAGATACATCTAAAGTTTACATATACAATAGTATCAAAAGGCTAGGACAAAATGCTCTAAAAAAGAAGTAGAGGCTCCCCAGGCAAGGGGGCACGATTTCATGAAAGGATGTCAAGACCGGTTCCCTCCAACAAAACCCTCAGAACTTTGGCTCCTCTATCTATGAATACCACTCATCGTTCCATGAGACCTATCAAAGAAAGGCGCCCTACTATGAGCATTTGACTGTGAAGGCCCTGCCATAATAGCATCTCGTCATCCAAAGCTAAGATGAGCCATCTCTTGGAGAACCTGATTCTCACCCTTAAGGGTGTGAATCTCGGCCTTCAAGTCTACATTCTCTTGACATCCATGATAGACATGAGCGAAAATGTTTGTTTGTTGCCCAACAACAGGGGGCATACCAGGATCATCTAAAAGATGGTCTCAAGTCATCCTAGTGAAGGGAGAAGCCAAACCAACATTAATCTTGCGAAAAAAATCCCTCCACTCTCTGACATTACCTAAAAAGGTGAATTGAAAGAGAAAGACAAGTTAGCTCCCCATGAAAAGAGAAAGGAGAAAAGTGCAAAAAATGAACAAACGAAACTTACGTGGATCACTCGGTTGCCAATCAGGGTCAAGCGCATCACCTCATCCAAATGAGGAGGTCGGGGAACAACAGGAGGACCCTCAGGGATGTTAGGTGCATCATCTGTGTCATCGGTAGCATAAAGACCCTCATCCTGTGTATCCTCGGGTAAGCCCTCATCTGACGAACCATTATCATATGGAATATAGTCCTCGTCAATGGACTCTAAATCCACAGCAACAATGAGAGATCGGGAAGGAGCCCCTCTCCCTCCCCTCTGTCCTCCTCTAGGAACTCTAGTAATGAAGACTCCAGGAGTCAAAGGAGTCTAGACAACTGACCTCTGTCCAATCTCACCCATCTCCTAAATAGTCATGTAGCAAGTGGACACTAGGGGCAAGTCCTTAGGGAAGTCCTCACCAAACTGCTGTGAAACATGCTCAACATGATGGTCCTTAACTAGACCATTACGATATGAAATCTCAGATACTCCATGACAACACTCTCTGACCTCACCATCATGAGCCCAAGATCCCTCCATGTCACGATAAGGATCAAAGATCACATCCTCATCTGTAAGAGTAGCGATAGTGGGTAAAGAAGCATCAAAGTGACCCACATGCATCTATCTGTCTACTCTTGGCAAATGTTTAAATGAAATCAGAGTGAGCTTCTGAGAGGACCTAATATGCTCAAATATCCATGTCGTGATCAAAGAAGAGTGGCTAAAATCTAGAGCCCCTCGTCGCAAAATACGATAAAATTCCCTATAGACCATGACTAGAATATCTAGTACCCAAGCATAGACTATGCCCTCCTCAATACCACGAATGATGGGTGCCCAACACCATCTCAGACAAGCTGAGGCCTTGTCTCCCGACAACCTTGACACAATCAAACTGATCAAGAATCTCCTCATAAGTGGGATGTAAAGTCGAGACACAAAAGTGAGCTGGACTCCTATCTGATCCCCGAGGTTACTAACCCAATCCCAAAGAAAGGAGAAGGAACCTCAAATTGAGAAAGGGAAGGCCAATCAAAACAATTCCAATCACGTGGAACTAAACCAAGAAGTGTTTTTGATCCATGAGGAAGAACAAACAGATCAAACTGAAAACGTCTTCTCACAAGTGATAAATTTGTTGAGAGCCTCTCCCTCACACCGCAAGACATTCTTGGAAGTATTGGAAGTAGGATGTTTGACATATGAGGAATCACGTCTCACTTTCAATGTTTCCAAGCTACCCCAAAATGAAGGAAGTAAGAAAAATGATTCGCCTCTATACATACAAATTCAAGTCGAAGGGGTCACTATAAAAAGAGTAGTGGTAGACGAAGGATCTTTAGTCAACCTTCTTTCAATATCATTCCTACGAAGAATGGGATATAGAAAAATAGGAATCAAACAATAAACTAGCACATTAAGGATATACAACAGTCATGACATTCAAACAGTTGGAAAAATCAACCTAACGTTCACTCTGATGGGTAAAACCATCTCCATAGATTTCTATGTTATCAACAGAGAAACCAATTATAATATGTTCCTTGGAAGGCCTTGGATTCATGTCATGAAGGCCATCACCTCCACTTTGTTTCAAGAAATCCATTTCCATCATTTGGGAAAGTTCACCATCATCAAAGTAGACGCTGATCCTTTCAGTATTTACAAAAAGGAATAGGAAGAAAAAGACAAAAAGTTAAAGACGCAAGAGAAACTGAAAGAAGAAGCTCAAGATATCCAAACAAATACAAGCACTCACAACATATCCTATCAAAGAATGGATGATCTTAGATAATTCCCCTTTGATCGACATACCACCAAGTCCCATGCACCATTCAGCTTAGCAGCCATTCCGTGTATCAATGAATGGGATATTAAAAACCTCTTGGTTGGAATAATTGAAATCATTGAACTAGAAGGAGATGAAAAAGAGGAAAAATGAACTTCCACGTATGAGTTTGGAGAAACATCTCAATCACAAAACCATCAAAGATTATGGACCCTACATTTCGACGGAGCTAACTGTAAAACTGGGCCAGGGAAAGGGATAATATTGACGTCTCCTGAAGGAAAGTCCTCCCCTTCACCTTCAGACTAGACTTCTTTTGCATAAACAACATCACTGAGTATGAAGCCCTATCCCTAGGAATCATGCTAAGCATGAGAATAGGGATCAAGAAGATCTCTGCCTCTGGGGACTCTTAATTAATAATCAACCAAGTTGTGGAAAATTATGAGACAAGATCAGAATGATTACGACCTTATAAAGAAACCATCAGGAAGTTGGTTTAATTCTTTGACTTCTTCTCCATAAAATCCATACCTAGACAAGAAAATTAAGTGGCAGACTCAATGCCCATGTCAACCGCGTTATTTTCCTCACATGCCTAATTACAAAATTTAGAATACATTGTGTTAGTACGTGGAGAACCATTGTTAGAAAGCGAAGAGTTACCAAATATGCTGAATTATGCCAATGGGTCAAGAAGAGAGACCGACCCGAGACTATGCTGAGAACGATGAAGCTATCCTCGACTATTTACATGCTTATGATGGGCTTTCGAGAGTATACCACAAGAAAGGATACATGCTCCTCCCTTACCCAGAGGAATATTTTTGGAATGAGAAATAAATCTTCCAGATCGATGCAAACTCAGATTTACTACATGCTCCTCAAAAGTTTGAGGAAGGACACCCATCCCTAACTGGGGATACGATTGACATAAATGTTGGAAAACCTAAAAAACCTAGGATGTTAAAGCTAGGAGGAGAACTAAATGATGAAGAACTAGAAGAATACACAGAATTCCTCATCGAATATTCTGACATATTTGCATGGGCATATTCAGATATGCCAGTGTTAGACCCAAAAGTTGTGGTGCACAATTTAGTGACAAAATCATATGCAAAACCCGTGAAACAAAAACCAAGGCCCAAAAAGCCACAAGTGGCTGAAATGGTGAAGGAGGAATTAAAAAAATTGTTAGTTTCATCAAATTGGTAGACTATTCAAGTTGGGTGTCAAACATTGTCCCAGTTTTGAAGAAGAATGGAAAAATATGGATACACCTGGATTTTAGAGACATCAATCAAGCTTGCCCAAAAGATATTTTCCCTTTACCATCTATCGATCAAATCGTCGATTTGATGGTAGGATACAATATCCTTTCTCTCATGGATGGATTTTCAGGATATAACCAGATCAAGATTGCAGAAGCTGACAAAAACAAAAAGACATTCACCACCCCTTGGGGAACTTTCTATTACATAGTCATGCCATTCAAGTTGAAGAATGCAGGAGTAACCTATCAAACGGTAATGACACATATCTTCCACTATTATATCCACAAGATAGTTGAAACTTACATTGATGACCTTCTGGCTAATTCGGAACAAAGGTCAAGACATGTGGAGGACCTAAATGCAAAATCTTCAATAGACTTCGAGAGTATAAAGTAAGGTTGAATCCTAAAAAATGTGTTTTCAGAGTCACATCAGGAAAGTTGGGATTCATTGTTTCACAAAGAGGAATAGACATCGACCCAGCTAAGGTCAAAGTAGTCTTAAATGCAACCCCACCAATGAGTGAGACAACAGTAAGAGACTTTTTAGGACAATTAGGTGTGATCAGATGATTCATACCAGACATGACTTTCAAAATTCATCCAATCAATCAGTTATTGAAAAACAAGTCAGCATTACTTGGACGGTAGATTGTCAAAATGTGTTTGAGCAAGTGAAGAAGTTCTTGCTAACCTCGTCCATGCTGATACCACCAAAACATGTCAATCCTTTCATCTTATACTTTTGAGCAACCGATATCTCCGTAACATGCATGCTAGCTCAAGAAGATGAAGGTGGGAGAGAAAGAGCCATTTATTTCATAAGTTAGTCTTTGTTGGAATATGAGAAGAACTACACCCAAGCATAAAAAGAATGTCTAGCCACAGTCTTTGTGACTTAAAGGTTGCGACATTACATGTTGAATCAAGAAACTAAGGGTATGATACAATCCAAGCAATTGAGAACTTTCTTAAATCAGCCCATGCTCTCAAGAAGAGCTGGTCGATTCATAACCTTGTTGAGTGAGTTTGAACTAACTTACATCAATCAAAAAGTAGTCAAAGGATAGATAATAGTAGATTGGTTAGAAGATAATTTGATTCCCCAAGAAGAGCCCGTGAACGAAGATTTCACTGATGAAGAGATTTGTGTTGTTGATCTCGAGAAGTATCCAGATTCATATTGGTATAGAGATATTGTGAACTATCTCGCAAACAAGACTTACCCAGAAAAAAGACCCCTTTCAGAAAAAGACAGTTACATGTCCTCACAACAAGATATGTTTTAATAGATGATGTGCTCTATCGAAGGGCCTTGAATAGAATGTTGCTTCAATGTGTTGATAAAGAAGAAGCATGTAAGATCTTAGAGGAGTGTCATAGCAGAATTTGTAGAGGACACTTTGGTGGTCACACCATGGCAAGGAAAATACACAGAATGGGATACTTCTAGCCATGTTTACAAGGGGATGCTATTAAATTCGTAAAGAGGTGTCTGAAATGTCAACCTTATGCTCATGTTCATCATACACCAACAAGAGATTTACAACTGATTGTTATCCCTTGGCCCTTTTCCAGCTGGGGGTTAGATCTAGTGGGGAAGATATCTCCCCCATCGACGGATGGACATTTATTTATCATTACCGCAACAAAATATTTCACAAAATGGGTGGAGTCCATGCCTCTAACTACATTTTCAGGGACCGTAATCGCTAAATTCATATTGAATCAAATCATTTTTCAGTTCGGGATCCCCCAAGTGATAGTAACTGATAATGCCTCATCATTCAAAAACCTGCAGGTAAGAGAGCTATGTGAGAGATTTCACATAAATCATAACTCTCCCTCGGTCTACTATCCTCAAGGAAATGGATAAGCAAAGGCAAGAAACAAAACTTTGAAGTTGATATTGGTTAAAATCGTGAAAGACTCTAAGAGAGATTGGCATTTACAACTATATCTAGCTCTATGGGCTTACAGAACAAGTGTCAGCACTCCAATTGGAACCACCCCTTATGCACTCACTTTTGGGTTAGAGGTGGTATTACCATTGGAAGTAGAGTTGCCTAGCCTGAGAGTGTCATTACAAGGATTATTGGACAACGAAGAATACAGAGCAGTAAGATTGGTTGAATTAGAAATGATGGATGAAACACATTTGAGAGTTGTTCAAAGACATGATTCTTATCTAGTGAGAATGAAAAAGCAATATAACAAAAAGGTTATCCCTAGACCTTTTCAAGTGGGAGACCTAGTGCTTAGGATATACAACTTGATCGATAAAAGAGCTGGTGAAGCACGTAAATTCAGACCCAATTGGATAGTTCCTTACATGGTCAAAGAAGACATCAGAAATGGTGCCTATCTCTTGTGCACAATGGAGGGAGAGGAATTTGGTGAAATACTCAATGCCTTTCACCTCAAGAAATATTAGTCTAAAAAACAAAAAAATCATAAAACATAAAAATACAAAAAAAAAAAAAAAAATCAAAATGTAAAAAATAATCAAGTTTCTTGCATTTCAGTATCATTATGTTCATCTTGCATTACTGTTAGTGACTTGCTCTTGTACTATTGTCTTTTTAGTAAGGAGTCTAATATTGCACTATTTTTAGGACCTAGAGATTCACCTTTTTTCACAATCCCCATTATCCCCTTTTTGTTCCCAATGATTCTAAGCAAAGCCTAGCTCTTAGCTTTACACTAATCCCAGTCTTAATGAGTCAAAATGTTAGGTCTAAACAAGGCCAATATTCAAACCTATAGTGTTCAAAGGAAGCTTGCAAGTGGACCTTCCCAAATCTTCCTTAGTAGTAGAGAAGTTTGACTAGATGACAAAAAACTTTAGGTGGCGCTCAGCCCCTTATCTTTCATGGCCAAAAACATCAGGAGGATCAAAACTCTGAAGGAAGAAATCTAAAATTTTAGTGAATAAAAAAATGAGTGATCAAAATAAGAGTATTGAGAAAAGTGAATATTGAGAGATCAAAGTATTACATATCAAAGTTCAAAAAACATTCATTTCTTGAAAAGTCAAAAATCCAAAAAAATGAGAAAAATCAAGTGAGGAAAATACGTAAAAAAGGTGAAAAGAAAAAAAGAGAGATACAAAAAAATATTGAAAGAGAGAAGATTGTTGAATGTTCTTACTCTTGGGTGGAGATCAGTCTAAGCTCGAAGCCTCAAGAGTGACATTCTAATAGAGAAAGAAAGGTACAAAGCACACACACGCACTAGCTGAGAAAAACCAAAAAGTCTTGTTGTCTCTAGGATCATCTTCTACCAAGGTACCCTTGTTCTTTCCTATTTATCCTTTACCCTGGGTCTACCTTGCTTGCCATCTATGATCTAAGTCTAGTGAACACTAATAAAATTTGTTACTTGTCTAAGTTGAAAACTTATCGGATTATATTATCTAGATAACGATCAGTGTTTAGCCTTTAGCAAAGCCCAAAATCAGAAGCACTCCATTTTCACTCCCGCTTCCCTTTTGAGTTCTAAATCCTATCTCACAACCTTGATTAGATTTCTTATATCAGGACAACTTGCAATCCCCTGAGTTGAAAATCATATTTAAGAGCAGTCACATTGTTTGTTCCACATTGCATTCATGCAAAAATAAGAAAAAGAGTCTCAAAGTAATAAAGCCAAATGCCATATCTCATGACATTCAATAGAAGTATGTGTTTCATTTCAGTATTTCTTGTGTTGTTTCATCTGCATATCATAAACTACATCTCATATTTATGCCATAAAAAATTACAAAAACATGTCATTGTTATCATACTTGCATTGTTAAAAGAGTTGAAAAGGTCAAAAACATAATTGAAAAGTTCTAAAACTTCCAAACGTGCACAAGAGATGAGTACAAATCTGATAGGGAAAAACCATAAAAGGATAAATTTTCATAGATACATCTGAAGTTTACATATACAAGAGTATCAAAGAGCTAGGACAAAATGCTTAAAAAAAAAAGTAGAGGCTCCCCAAACAAGGGGGTACGATTTCAAGAAAGGATGTCAAGACCAGTTCCCTCCAACAAAACCTGTAGAACTTCGGCTCCTCTGTTTACGAATACCACTCGTCGCTCCATGAGACCTATGGGAGGAAGGCACCCTACTATGAGCATTTGAATATGAAGGCCCCACCATACTAGCGTCTCGTCATCCAAAACTAAAATGAACCATCTCTCAGAGAACCTGATTCTCACCCTTGAGGGTGTGAATCTCGGCCTTCAAGTCTACATTCTCCTGACATCCATGATAGACAAGAGTGAAAATGTCTGTGTGTTTCCCAATAGCAGGGGGCATACCAGGATCATCTAAAAGATGGTCTCAAGTCATCCTAGTGAAGGGAGAAGCCAAACCAACATTAATCTCGCGAAAAAAATCCCTCCATTCTCTGACGTTACCTAAAAAAGTGAATTGAAAGAGAAAGACAAGTTAACTCCCCATGAAAAGAGAAAGGACAAAAGTGTAAAAAATGAACAAACAAAACTTACGTGGATCACCTGGTTACCAATCAGGGTCAAGCACATCACCTCATCCAAATGAAGAGGTTGGGGAACAACAGGAGGACCCTCGAGGATGTTAGGTGCATCATCTGTGTCATCGATAGCATAAAGACCCTCATCCTGCACATCCTCAAGTAAGCCCTCATCTAACGAACCATTATCATGTGGAATATAGTCCTCGTCAGTGGACTCTAAATCCACAACAACAATGAGAGATCGGGAAGGAGCCCCTCTCCCTCCCCTCTGTCCTCCTCTAGGAAATCTAGTAATGAAGACTCCTGAAGTCAAAGGAGTCCAAACAACTAACCTTTGTCCAATCTCACCCATCTCCTAAACAGTCTTGTAGCAAGTGGACACTGGGGGAAAGTCCTCAGGGAAGTCCTCATCAAACTGCTGTGAAACATGCTCAACATGATGGGCCTCAACTAGACCATTACAATCTGAAATCTCGGATACTCCATGAGAGCACTCTCTGACCTCACCATCATGAGCCCAGGATCCCTCCATGTCACGATAAGGATCAAAGATCACATCCTCATCTGTAAGAGTAGCAATAGTGGGTAAAGAAGCATCAAAGTGACCCACATGTATCCATTTGGCTACTCTCGGCAAATGTTTATCTGAAATCAGAGTGAGCTTCTGATAGGACCTAATATGCTCAAATATCCATGTCATGATCAAAGAAGAGTGGCTAAAAGCTAGAGCCTCTCGTCACAAAATATGATAGAAGTCCCTATAGACCATGGCTAGAATATCTAGTCCCCAAGCATAGACTGTGCCCTCCTCAATACCATGAATGATGGGTGCCCAACACCATCTCAGACGAGTTGAGGTCTTGTCTCCCGACAGCCTCGACATAATCAAATCGATCAAGAATCTCCTCATAAGTGGGATATGAAGTCAATGCATAAAAGTGAGCTGGACTCCTATTTGATCCCCGGGGTGACTAACCCCCATGAACTCTATCCAGGATGCCTTGTCATCAAAGGACTTGCTAGCTAGAAGGACTAGAGGAGGACCTCTCATAGGAACTCCAAGTATATGGTAGACATCATACAGAGTGATGGTCCACTCTCCAGAGATTTGTGGAAACCTGAATGTGTTTCTGTCTACATCCCAGTAGGTCAGAATATCACAACATATGCGGGACACAAGGTGAATAACATGCACATGACAAACTCTAGCCAGACTTGCTCTCCTCAAAATAACATGGTCCTCACTGCTTAGTGAAGAAAACATCCTTGAGATCCATCTCTGCTCTTGGTAGGCATTCCATCAGATACGCATGTCCTACAAAATTAGAAGAGAACTTTAGATTAGATCTCATAAACTTGTAAAAATCCCTAAAAATCATAAAATTATAGAAAACCTTACACAAAAAAGAGTATAACCCCTCAAAAATTGCAATAAATAGGTGAATACAGTAGCCAAAACAGGTCAGATTAGAGTGAAACAAGCACCAAAAAACATGAAATTTCAGTCAAAATTAACCCAACAGGGCCACCCCCAGGTGACCCAGGTGTTCTGTAAGATCTGCCCTGGGCGACCTGCCTAACAAAAGGGGTGACCCTAGAGGGAGATCTCTCGATCAAAAACTTCTCCCAAAACCTCATTTTTTGGCTAATTCTAGAAACTGAAAAACCTATTTTACTCTAAAAGACAAAACAAAAACAATGCAATAAGAAAAATTGACAAAAATGGACAATTTCAAGAGATTTTTCAAAAAATTCAAACTAGGGTTTATAGAAGGGTTTTTTATTGTTTACGTACCTGATTCTTTGCGGGTGCAGAAGAGGCGTCCATCTTTGCGATCTCCTCGATGATACCTTTCCAACGACTGCTCACACAATCAATTCCATCGCTGTTTCACTTTGATCTCACAATTTGGTTTGCTTTGTTTGCCCTTAGCTTAGTTTCATTTATGCATTTTTAGATTAGTTCTTTTCTTTTATGCATCTTTTTTGTGCGTCATTTTTCTTGTATTCATTCCTACAGGTCTAAACCGACAAAGACAAACAACTAGTCAAACTTGAACAATCCATGGTAAGTTCGTCATTTCAGTTTTTATTATTCATTTTGATACATTTAAATGCTAGACTAATAATAGTTATTGTAGGTACAATTGCAAGAAAATTGACAATAGGTAAGGCCTAGTTCGGGAAGGATACCTACCTTCCATGTAGACTATTGTCCCCGAGGGGGCAAATATGTAAGCACAAAAATCATGCACAGCCTCCATGAGGACCCCTATGATGATTTTGGTCATTGTCATGTACATGTAAGTGTGAAATAATGTCCTCTAAGAAGAAAATCTCTTGATAATGTGTCTTCTTTCTTGTCTTGTGTTGTTTCCTCTTTGTCAATTTCTCTCTCTCTCTCCCCATTTGCGACACTTTTCGACACTTTTTGCGACAATTGTCGATTTGCATTTTCTGGACTTTCGACCTTCGTCCTAAGTCTTGTAAGCATCTTGTAGGTGAGTTTTCACCTTTCCCCTATGTTTTTCATCCTCTTCACCCCCTAGAAGCCTTCTAAAGGTCCCCCCTATCCATATCCCATTTTCGATGTTCAGTTTCGCTCAACCAATCCAAATCTCCCCCTATTATTTCTAGATCTCCCACAGGAGATCCTAGAGGTGCAAGTGGAGATTTGGATTCTTGCACATGACTGACTTGTTTCAAGAGGCATAACCCCTCCTTTTCCTCTCTTCTATCATCTCCCTTTTGTTGTTCTTCAGAAAACCCTTCCTTGCCTAGATCTTCCCCGGGCAACCCAGGGTCGTCCAGGGGCGACCCTACTGATGAAAGGGGCAACCCTATCGCATTTCAAGACACAAAAAATCTTGAGTTTCTCATCTTCCAGTTCACATGGTTTTTGATGCCTAATATGGAGTTGACTATTTCATGCACCCATACATGCATAGTTAACTCCATTTGATATAAAATTAATAACCCACTCAATCTTATGCATCCTTTAAACTCCAATTTCCTCTTCAGTGATATGCTATTATTGATTTCTCACTCCATAGTTAGCTGAGTTCATTGGGTAATCAACCTTGTTAACTCCCTAGTCAATCCTTGTTAACTCATCAATCAAATGAGTTAACTTCTCAATCAATCCCATTCCTCAAACCTATAAATAACCCCCTCCCTCAAGCACAAAGGGAGGCAAATTCATTGTGCACACAACTCTTGCTAGTTTTTACTCTCCAATTCAGCATTCTAATGCTCTCATAGGACGAAGGTGCCTTTTACTTTATTCATTGTTCAACCAAGCATCGTTACGTTGCTTCATTCAATGCCATTGTGCTCAACCAAAGCTCACATTGAGCTCTTTTCAAACTTCAACAAGCTTATTTTTACTTCTTTGTGTCATTTTTTCATCAAGAGGTCTTTTCGCTGCTTCAAAAGGATTCGAGGTTGCCAAAATCAAGGATTTCTTAGGGTAGTGGAATCACACAAATCTTTATTCTTTCAGGTTCCTTTATTTTTTTATTCAGTTTATAATAATTAGAAAACCAAAAATTGCTCTTGGGAATAGTAAATCTTTGTGTTTTCCTTGATAGTTAGATCTTACATGTTAGAATAATTGTTTTCATATTTCTAGATCTAGACTATTTGTAGAAGTAATTTCCTTTCATAGATTAGAATATTTCAAAAGAATCGAAAATCCAAAAACATAGATTAAACTTGCATTAGGAAAAGTCATATTAGCTTGCATCCATATTTCCCTTTCATAGATTAAAGAGTACTTTTCATTTCAAAAATACTAAAAAAGAACAAAAACACATTTGCATTTCATTTAGCTTTGTATGCATATAGTGTTGAATGCAAAGAATACTGAGAGGGTGGGTGAATCAGTATTCTAAAAACCTTTTCATTTACACATTCATTAATCCATTTACCAAATAAAATAACATGAAAGAAAAGTAAACATGAGAGGAGTAGCCACAAATTCATAACACATTAACACCAGGATTTTACGTGGAAGACCCAAAAAGTGAAAAACCATGGTGAGTGTTAAATCATAATATATTATGATGACAACACTGAATTACATGAAGGCTCACTGCCTTAGGGCTCACTACCCAAAGACTCATTGTCCAAGAAGTGCTCACTGTAAAAAGGTTCACTTCTAGAAAGATAGAAGAGAAGATAGAAGAAGGATTGACTCAGTGCCAAGAGAGGACTGCTATAGGTGCATTTACATTATGCTGAAATGCAGTACCAATATGCTCAATATATAGATTCAAAGGACTTCATACTGTTTGTCCTACTTTTCTTCTCTACTTTACATATACTTCTGTTTTCTGTCCTTATTATCCTTTTCTACTCTGCAAACTACCTTAGATTATGGACATATCAAATTCGCACATTATCCACACACATCCATGTATCCAACACCGAAATCCATCGAATATATATTTGCAATAAGATTCATCTCACAATCAAGTCGCAACCCAGACATGAAATGTGTATACAAGTGTTGTACCTTGTTGGCTTGATCTTGTGCTCAAACAGGAATGTGGACCCAAACAAACATACAATAGTCTTTATATAGGTCGACATCAATCATTCAGCTACTTGAATACATTCTTCAAACAATATCCACACCGCATATAGATCTAACTTTCCTGTCGGCTTATCTCTTAAGTACATATTTGATCAATTCAACTGTCACATCATAACTGCCACTGCGGACCAAATGAGATGCTAAAAATCATATCAAACATTCATCATTGATCTCTTAACATACGTTTAGATCCGCAAGACATAATAGTCCTTTATAGCAAAATGCAGATCTTGGAACTATTGCTCTATCGTAGTGAATTACTGTCAAACTAGAAGCTGATACAGAACAACTTGTAGAATGTGATAAAAAGAACTTTAGAAGGTATAACTCTAGATTTAGGTAGTCATGATGTGTATCTTTGCTGCCTTAGAACCGCAAGACAAAATATGCCATAGTGGAAGAATGCGGACCCTTTTACTCTGGTACTTTGCACTGTTCCTAACTTGACTCTGTTCACCCGGACTTAGATATTTCACCATATGACTTCTGGAGGAGGTCAGGACTTGAATACTAGAACATATGATCACTAGGTAGTTATGAACATCATACCTAAATAGCATACCAATTTCTTTAACTGTTGAGGCATACCATCTCAAACATTGTCACTTTTTTGGTACATTGTACACTACTCATACTTAGTCATTTAATCTTTCGGAGTAAGGTCTCTTTGCTATGCCAGTAGAAACCCTTTGTCTCGTTTCCATCAATGACAACATTCAGTCATTCATCATAACAGTGTCTCTTGCCAATAATCTCCCCCTTTAGCATTGATGGAAACACTTAGTTAAAAATGCTTGTCTGCTCCCCCTTATTGTATGCACTATATTTTTCTTCTCCCCCTTAGGTGTTTTCCCATTTTTCACTGGTCTTCTTCTCCCCCTTTGACATCAATGGCAAAGGTGTATGTACAAGAGTCAAAATTGTGTTAAGACTGCAAAAACTATCATACTTTCCTGTAACCTATCAAATTAGTTTGTTGCATGTGAAAGGATATCTTAGTACACAATATTTAATTCTGTTAACTCTCCAACCCACTTATTCTTAGCACTGTTCAAAATTTGGATGTCCTCATCTACTTGAATTACCAGATCTTCTGCCTTCTTCATGTTGATAGGCATGTCAGTTGTTAACTGAACCTTTAAGGCTTCTATAGCTAGACTTGTCATGAACTCAATTTTAGAGCTTATCATCCTTCTCAACAGGCACATGTTGTTTTGAATATTTACAATTTGTAATTCTATGCTACTAATTGAGTCAACTACTAGATCAAAGGTCTTAGAAATATTTGTAAATTGAAACTCCATGCTTTTGACGTTCTCTTCAATTTCCTTAGTGGTCTCAGGCCATGACAAACAAAATTTGTATATATCAGATGATGACATTGATGTATCTTTTGGGTATGAGGGTATCATCTTTTCCAGAATACCAGATTCTTCATTATAGAATTCATTGTCCTATATATATTTTCAACATTTCTTCCTAAGCGTTGGCTTGCACGGCTGATACCAATTTAAATTTCTATACCGGAGACAAAGAATTCAAATTTATTGGTCCTTGTAGAAACTTGGGTAAGTCTAGGATCTGTGCTCTTTGTTGCTTTTCCAAAACTTTTACAGCAGTGTCTCTTGCCACTTGTTCTTCACCAAGTGAAACTTTCTTTCTTTACTTCTCTTCTATAGCCTTTTCTTTCTCTACTTCAGTTGTGGCTTCTGTAATGGATGAGGTCCCTATTCTTTTTCTAGGGCTAGATGCTGGTTTTTCCATTTCAGATCTCTCATCTTTCCTTTCTGGAGTGTTTGATGTCCATTCTACTAGAGAACTTATGGACTTTAATCCTCCTTCTTTGGTTTTTACCTTACTTGTTCATCTGATGTTTTCTCTAATTGCTCATGTTCCATAGACATTCTAGAGGATAATTCTGCATATGTCTACAATCTTTCTTTGAGATCTTTCAATTTGCTCAGCAGTACATCGACTAATTCAATAAAAACATCTTCTGTAACTTCATACCCTAATGCAGGGACCCATACAGTTCTTGGTTCCATAGCTTCCATGAAACATTTGTCTCTGTCTACCATGAATACGATGTCCTTTTCATACTTTATCACTATATTTTCAGGTATCCAAACTCTACACGACATTTTCTTTTGAAAGTTCTTGAAGTATCCCCATAAGATTTCATTCTGCTTGTCTGTATTTCCCAAACTTTGCAGGTGATTTCTTATTTGAGTGGCTACTGGTGTATGATCGAGTGAGATAGTGTTTCCAAAGCCAGGTAGCTCTTTCAAGAAATAGAAGAGTAGACAAGTGATCAGTGTTCCATATTTGAAAGGATGACTTGTCTCTTTTGTTCTTTTCGCGTTCTCCATTAGTTCACTCCAGAGCAATTCACATAGGTCATAATCCATATTGTTTTTGATCATGCCATATGCTGTGTATATGGCTGGTGTAGACACAAAATTTTCCTTGTTAGAAAGGTATATTTTGTATCCAATAATCATTGATGCAAATCTGATAGCCAGATCCTTAATATCATTTACTGTATGGGCATTCTTGTCAAATTTGGCTCCTGTTAGCTACATTACCACACTATTCTTCATTTTCTTTACACTTGGAACCCTTCCGAAGGAGCTCATGCAAGTTATAGCTTTGATAGCTTCTTTAGTTATCATATAAGTTTTGTCAAGCCATAGAAATTCATCATGGATCTTTCTTAGAATTAGCTTAACCCATGCATCATTTAGGATCGTAGAAAAATCCAACTAGGTGTCTAATTTGTTTTCTCCTAGAACTTTATATTCATCTTTTAACACAATATCCACAGTAGTCAGTTCATCCAACTAAAATTTTCCTAGATTCATGTGATCATATTCCTTTAGATTGACATGAATGTATGCTCTAACATCTTCCTTATGCATAACTCCATGTGGAGTAATTGAGAATGCCCCTATAGGATCATTTTCCAGTGACTTGAAGAAAAGTTTCTTAAACTTGGGGTGAGGATTTTCTACTATCTTGATTACTTGAGGAATAAACATTTTCCCAGAATAATTCAAACTTCACAGTAGGGTTTTCAAGCTGTAAATACCTGTTTCATTGAATTAGGGTTTTCTTTGCTTGAGATCAACTTGTTTTAAATCACTTTGGAAATCTCTGTAGACACTTGGAATCTTGCTTTAATTCTTTTGGATGCTTGATAGGTTGAATGCAAAGTGAATTATATGTCGAATGAGTTCCTTTTATCCCTTGATATGAAAACCTAAGTCGTCATAAATGCAGTCCTTCAAACAGATGTTAAACACTTCTCTGTTAAGCTCATCCAATCTAGATTGCTCTGCAATGTTTCACATTTGATCCTTTTCTTCTAGAATTTCTTTCAAAAGATCTGTCATATGAATCTTCACATCATATCTTTGTGCCGGATCCCAGCACTAACTATCTAGCTAGGGGATTAGGATTTTCAATGCAGATCCCCCTAAACCAGAGCTCCCAATTTACTTTCTGGAGGAAGTATCTACACAAGAGGCTGGTGCGGATCCATCCCTGACCTCATTAACATCTTTCTTAATCCAAACCTTGCTCATTTCCTTCTTGATTTCCATTGGATCAATCTTGTTCTTGCCTTTATCTTCTCTCTGATCTATTTTTATCTTCTTCGTGGGATAGTTTATTTTCTCATTCTTGCTTCTACAGAATTTTGCAACATGCCCAAACCTATTGCAATTTTAGCATACCACATTCCTCTATCCTTGATTCCTTCTATTTATTGAATTCATTCTTGATCTGTATTGGTTAGCCATATGCCCAAATCTATTGTATGCAAGGCACTTTCCATTGAAGGATTGAATATTCCTTGCATAGTTAAAACCATTCCTAACTAGACCTTTGCATTCATTTGATCTATGACCAATTTTCTTGCAATTGAAACATTGACCAGAGAATGATGGAACATTCTGATATATTTTACTCCTACACTGAGTAGCCTTATGGCCAAACTTATTGCAAGTAAAATAATAACCATTAAAATATGGGTACCTTTGAGCATTTGGCTGCCTGACTGGAGGTATTCTAGGTCATCTTCTTTGATTCTGGGATTGGTTGTCTTTGTATTTCTTCATCTCAATGTTTTCTTGACCTAATTTAGAACTTTCTCCTTTTTCAAATCCCAAGGCTTTCTTGTCATATGAATTCTTTTGACTTTCAATCAGCTCCTCAAGCTTGGTAGAGGTTATTCTAAATTTTTCTTTGAACTATTAGCTGCTTCCAGATCATATTTCAGAAGTAACACATCTTTTCACAATTTTCCACATTCCTCATATGTATCTTTCAACATTTGATTCATATGTTTCTCAGCTTTTTCTTTCTCTTCAACCATCCTTGATAAAATTTTTAGGATTTCATTTGCTTCAAACAATTGTTCATTTAGCTCTCTATTCCTATCCATTGATTTATTAATTTTCTATCTTAGCTTCAGGATGCATTCATCTTCTTGAATATTTGCCTTCAGATCCCTGATTTATGCTTCAGATTTTTCAAGATCAATAAGAGTTACTTCTAGTTCATTGTTTCTCTCATATGAGCAATTTCCAAATCTTCTTGCTACCATGAGTACACTATCCTAGATCTTCCTCAAGCTGTTAAGCCTCTTCCAAGGAACCTTGCTCTGATACCAATTGGTGAATGCAAAGAATACTGAGAGGGGGGGGGGTGAATCAGTATTCTAAAAACCTTTTCATTTACACACACATTAATCCATTTACCAAATTCAATAACATGAAAGCAAAGTAAACATGAGAGGAGTAGCCACAAATTCATAACACATTGACACCAGAATTTTACGTGGAAAACCCAAAAAGGGAAAAACTACAGTGAGTGTTAGATCACAATATATTATGATGACAATACTGAATTACATGAAGGCTCACTACCCAAGGACTCACTGTCCAAGAAGTGCTCACTGCACAAAAAGGCTCACTACCAAAAAGATAGAAGAAGGATTGGCTCACCACCAAGAGAGGAGTGCTATAGGTGCATCTATAGAATGTGAAAATATAGTACAAATATGCTCAGTATATAGATTCAAAGAACTTCATATTGTCTGCCCCACTTTTCTACTCTGCTTTACATATACTTCTATTTTCTACCCTTTTATCCTTTTCTTCTCTGCAAACTACCTTAGATTATGCACATATTGAATTCACACATTATCCACACACATCCATGCATCCAACACTGAAATCCATCAAATATATATATCTGCAATAAGATTCATCTCACAATTAGGTCGGCAACCTAGACATGAAACGTGTATACAAGTGTTGCACCTTGTCAGCTTGATCTTGTGCTCAAACAGGAATGCAGACCCAAACAAACATACAATAGTCTTCGTATAGGTCGGCATCAATCATTCAACTACTTGAATACATTCTTCAAACAATATATCTGTACTGCATATAGATCTAAATTTCCTGTCGGCTTATCTCTTAAGTACATATTTGACCAATTCAACTGTCACATCATAACTGCCACTGCGGACCAAATGAGACTCTAAAAATCATATCCAACATTCATCATTGATCTCTTAATATACCTCCAGATCCGTAGGACATAATAGTCCTTTACAGCAAAATGCGGATCTTGGAATTGTTGCTCTATCATAGTGAAATACTATTAAACTAGAAGCTGATAAAAACAACTTGTAGAATGTGATCAAAAGAACTTCAAAAGGTATAACTCTGGATTCAAGTAGTCGTGATGTGTATCTTTGCTTCCTCAGAACTACAAGACAAAATATGCCACAGCGGAGGAATGCAGACCCTTTTACTCTGGTACTATGCATTGTTCCTGACTTGACTCTGTTCACCTGGACTTAGATATTTCACCATATGACTTCCAAAGGAGGTTAGGACTTGAATACTGGAACATATGATCACTAGGTAGTTATGAACATCATACCCGGACATCCACTAGTAAAAGAATAGAAAAAATGACTAAAAAAACTACCAAAAATTGGTCATGTGATCAGTAGTTTGGTCACGTGACCATTGGTAGTTTATTGCCAGTCATTTATCTCACGACCAAATCTATGGCCAGAAAAATTTTAGTCATTAATTTGGTACTAAAATTTGGTAGTATATTTAGTCATTAATTTGGTAGTATATTTAATCATAAATTTGGTAGTATATTTAGTCATTAATTTGGTAGTATATTTAGTCATAAATTTGGTAGTATATTTAGTCATCAATTTGGTAGTATATTTAGTCACGTGACCATTGGTAGTTTATTGCCGGTCATTTATCTCGCGACCAAATTTATGACTAAACAAATTTTAGTCATTAATTTAGTCATCAATTTGGTTGTATATTTATTCATCAATTTGGTAGTATATTTGGTAATTTGGTAGCATATTTAGTCATCAATTTTTGTCAGTTGGTAGTATATTTAGTCAATTGGTAGTTTATTTAATTGTTTTTGAGGTTTAAACATAAAACACAAAAAAATATAATCAATCATTCATTTGCACACAATGAAACAACTATTAAGAAAGAAAAATACTAAAATTTTATTAAGAAAAGGTGTTTTTACAATAGATACAGGACTTAAATATGTCTTTGCTTTGAAAAATATGTTACAAAGTGTGTTTCTCAATGCTGTGACTGAGAAAACTGAGTTACAATGCTCTATTTTTTGCTTATACAACTCTAAAACATGAAAGAACTACTTGCAAAATGAAGCCTAAATATTTCATCATGGGCTTTTACATCTCAAAATCTGAATAAATGTATCAAAACTCGCTTAATATTGCTAATTGTTGTGCATTACTTCTTTGCTACATCTCCTACCTTGGTCTGCACAAACAGAACCCAGCAATGCAATAAGTAAATTGCCCCTTTGTAACAAAAAGCAAATAAGTAACTTACTTTAACATGTTCTTTGAAAGAATATTTACCTTCTTGAATCCACAAATCTTCTTAGATCTGTTTAGACAGAGTAAGTCAAAATAGACAATATAAGTAAAATATGAAATAGTAGTAAGCTGTACAAAATAGACAACACAGATTTATGTGGAAAATCTAATTTGTACTAGGAAAAACCACTGGCAAAAATCTCTCAATAATTTTATTCTTAGAAGAAATTTGTTGTTACAGAATTTTACCATGCATTTGCATTCAAGATCAACTGACTTTGTCAACTACTTTACCAATGCTAGAATAAGATAAACTAACTTCACATACCAACAATAACTAATCCATCTCATACACACAAAAAAAGGAAACAAGTTAAGAATGCATAATGGATGAATTGGAGAACAGATTAAACAACAGACTATAATTTTGGCGCCCATATGGTTAAAATAGGTTAGGGATTATTAAATATATTATAATATTATATTATATTATATTATATTATAAATATTATAAACCTTAAGGAATCTCCAAGACTTTTTCTTGAAAAAAAAAGGCACAATAATGTCTTGAAATTGGCAATCCAAGTCTCACTAACTTAAGACAATATAAAAATGGTAAACAAAATAGTTTCAACAAGAAAAGAAAATTTTCGAATCCATGTAATATGTTCACATTTCCCACCTAATGGGGACAACAATCATTTTAGTGTTCAAATTTGGAATAAGGAATTCACTAATCAATACATATATCTGAATTGTTAGAAGAAATGAATAGTGCTTTATCGTACTTGGAATAATGAGAGTTTAGTGCTTCTGTATATATTATTTTTTAGGTGATTTGCTTCCCTTCGATCAATGAGATTTCTTACCATTTATTACTTTTCTCCACTGAATTGATCCTGATTGTTTCCAAATCCTAGTAGGATTGAAGCAATTCAAAAACTTTAAAGATTACATATCAAATGCACAATTATTTCTACCATTGAGCACCTTTCCGGATGAAATTATTTCTAAAAATGATTTCAAGCCCTTTTTATTGTAGATGTTTATACTAAGTTTCTAGTATTTAGAGCTTGTTTTCAAAATTCTAATCAAAGCGAACAACGATTGTTTGTTGTGGAGGATAAACCTATACAGCAGAAATTTTTTATGGATGGCACACCTTTCAATAACGATGATTTCAAAGATGGACGTGTAAACCCTTAAACCTTAAGGAATTTCCAAGACTACCTTAGATCTAATGATAGTTATCTTTCCTAAACCTAAAAGAGAAGATCACATACAATTACAAATGGATGCTTTTTGCTGTTAGCATCAGCCACAAAGAAACGATACTTCTCCCACCATTGATACCATGCAATTTTATTAATCTAGTTGTTTTTAGTGCTGGTCTTAAATTCAAGATACACAGTTAGCCTCGCCACTCTACTTAAATATCATCCACTTTAATGGTCAAACAACCAATAGCAATTTTACACCTCATTCACAACAAAAAGTGGTAAATATTTTTCCTATTTTTATTGTCCAAAATGAATGTTTGACTGTTGAAGTGGATGATATTTAAGAATAGCCTAGCCTTGCATCCATTCTCATTGTTCAACAATTGTCCCCAACAATACGAGATATAGAGTCAATGAGAGCAAACAACAACTCCATAGGGCATTTGAATGGCTCATTTGTTAGAAAATATCTAATCAATGAGCTAAAAATTAACGAGAAAAGACTGGTATCTCTTGTACTTCCAGAAGACTACATTAATTCAATCAAGAATGGGACAATTGTTGCCGTAGTTGATGAGATTCCATATATTAACATGCTCATGTCAGAAAATTGTGGTGAATTTAAAATTGTGAGTCGGCCATTCTACAGGGGAGGATTTGGATTTGAAAGTATGTATTCCAAGAGATTGTGCATTTTTATTTCTGTTGGGTTGAAATACACTCTTTTAACTTTCTGTAGTCTATGCTATAGTTATTTACTAAATGGTCTCTAGTGGTTCCAGAAATGATATCTGCAGTTCTGAATATTACTCAAAACAGATCAGAGCTAGACAGTATTCTCAGCAAGTGGTTTAAGCCTTTTGATTCATTCAATAATCAGAACGGTGGTATTTCTGAAGAAGACAGGGTGGATGATAGTGGGAAGTTGAGTCCATGGAGATTTTGGGGTTTGTTCGTCATCACATTGGTGTTATATTGCGTAATCTTGTCCGCCTACATCAGAAAAAAAGTTTTATGAAGGCAGACTAGGTAGCACAAGGTGGAGAATTTTCAGTCCTCGCCTCCTGATACCCCTTTGCTTGCAATTGAATTACTACCTATAAATTTAGATCCATCTCCTCACCTCCATACATATAATAATAAGAGGGGGCAGTTGCTGAATAGTGAGAATGGATTAAGTAATGCAGCCGTGCAAGATGAACCTGGTTAGAAATTTAGGGAAGACATCTATTGAGTATTTCATTTGGTGTGATTGCTGCCTCACCTATTCCCTCGCAAGGAGCAGGGCATGAGAGCGCAAGATGGCATGCTCTCCCCGCATCCCCGCAAAGGAACTTTTGTGTGCATGCGGGGATGTGGGGAGAGTCCGTCATTCCGCGCTCTCATGCCTTGGTCCTTGCAAGGTGAGATCTATATAATATGTTAATTTGAACATGCACAGGAAAAATCCAATTGGCAAACTCAGATGAAGAGATTGGAAGCTATAAAGAAAAATCCTTGCACTGAAAGCATATATCACACCTTTTACACAATGCTTCTGAAGAGAAGCTCTTGCTTGGTTTACCGTGAGTGTGTTATAGCTCAAAAAAATTCAAATAGAGGACATAGGATAATGAATGCCATTTTTATACTACCAAATTTCTGAATCCTAAATTTGGGAATACTGCCAGGTGTACATTTGTACCTATATTTTGTGTAGATTTAAACCTTTTTAACCAAAGACGTTTTTCACAATTTTCTATATCTAGGTTCATCATTGAAAAGTTTAGGTGGCCTTTTTAAAGCAAAAAGGCTGCTTACCTAAAATATATATATATATTTTTAATGGAGGTACAAGATTTTGGTTTAGAAATCGTGTAGAAAAGACATAACAATATTCCCCATCCCTTGATATTTCTATATATATTATTGTTATCCTCCAGTTCTAGCAGTTGTGGCACCACTACTAGATTGCATTAAACGATGAATGATGTACTTCTAAATAATGTTTATAAGCATTTGAAATTGAGAAAGGAAACACCCTTTTTAAAATGCTTTGGATGATGAATATAACTTCTAAATAATATTTATAAGCTATTGCTACTACTCTGAGATAATAGAGAAAGCAATTGGTTTTCTACTTTGTGCTGCTTCTTTGGTTTTGAATATCAAGTGAATGTGCAACTAAAAATTGTAGAAACTTTCAAGCAAATGCAATTAGCAGGTGTAAATCAAAATTTGACAACCTTTGCCAGCATCCTCCCTGCCTGTGCCAGAATGGGAGCTTTGGAACAGGGTATGGACATCCATCATAACATAATGGAAGCGGGATTTTTGTCAAATGTTGTAGTTCCAACTGTCCTGTTAGACATGTATGCAAAATGTGGAAGCATAGACAAGGCATGCGAACTGCTTGATAGGAATGCCTCAAAGAAATGTGGTCTCATGGATTGCAATGATTACAGGATATGTATAAATGGATTTGTTGAAAAGGCTTTAGAATTTTTAAAGAAAATGTAATTGGCTGATGTAAAGCCAAATTCCACAACCTTTGCAAGCATCCTCCCTACCTGTGTCAAATGGGAGCTTTAGAATAGGGTATGGACATCCATCAAAACATAAAGGATAGAGGAATTTTGTTAGATGTTGTAGTTGCAACTGCCCTATTAGACATGTATGCAAAATGTGGAAGCATAGACAAGGCACGTGAACTGTTTGACATAATGACTCAAAGAAATGTGGTCTCATGGACTGTAATGATTGCAGGATATGTACAAAATGGATTTGTTGAAAAGGCTTTAGAAATTTTAAAGCAAATGCAATTGGCTGGTGTAAAGCCAGATTCCACAACCTTTGCCAGCATCCTCCCTACCTGTGTCAAAATAGGAGATTTGGAATAGGGTATGGATATCCATCAAAACATAAAGGATAGAGGAATTTTTTTAGATGTTGTAGTTGCAATTGCCCTTTTAGACATGCATGCAAAATGTGGAAGCATAGACAAGGAACGTGAACTGTTTGACAGAATGCCTCAAAGAAATGTGGTCTCATGGACTGCAATGATTGTAGGATATGCACAAAATGGATTTGTTGAAAAGGCTTTAGAAATTTTAAAGCAAATGCAATTGGCTAGTGTAAAGCCAAATTCCACAACCTTTGCTAGCATCCTCCCTACATGTTTCAAAATGGGAGCTTTGGAATAGGGTATGGATATCCATCAAGACATAAAGGATAGAGGAATTTTGTTAGATATTGTAGTTCCAACTGTCCTGTTAGACATGTATGTAAAATGTGGAAGCATAGACAAGGCATGTGAACTATTTGACAGAATGCCTCAAAGAAATGTGGTCTCATGGACTGCAATGATTGCAGGATATGCACAAAATGGATTTGTTGAAAAGGCTTTAGAAATTTTAAAGCAAATGCAATTGGCTGGTGTAAATCCAAATTCCACAACCTTTTCCAGCATCCTCCCTACCTGTGTCAAAATGGGACTTTAGAATAGGGTATGGACATCCATCAAAACATAAAGGATAGAGGAATTTTGTCAGATGTTGTAGTTACAATTGCCCTATTAGACCGATTGTAGAATGCATCAGTTTGTTTGACTTAGGTGTATTGATGAAGGGTACACAAAATGGTACATTTGAGTTTCAAGTGCTTCATCAAAATGTAGTTCCACTCCCTGAAATCTTTGCTTAATTGGCACAAATTTGGCTTACTGATAATGCCATTAATGTTTTAAGTTAATGCAATTGGCAGGTGCTAAGCCAATTTTGACCATGAACTTATGTCTCCATCCTTCATTGATGAGCCCTAACATTTAAAACTAAAGAGCATCACTACCACAGAGTTGTCAAGATGAAACATGTTCCCCTTGAAAAAGAGAATCGTGACCACACCAACACTATGAGTTTTCACACTTAACAAATAGAAAATAACACATCCGGATGAATTTTGGTCCACCACAAAACAAAATGATCGAATGAACCCTTTATACTTATATATTTATTTGAAATGAAAGCTTGGACACCATGACGAGTTTGAGATCATAAAATGTTGCAGAGTTTGATATACTAATGCTTACCATCAGCATTGAACTGCTATATAATATAAGCAATTTTGCATCAAAATGATTTTCCAATACCTTCACCAACATTTCTTGATATACCTCAGACCCTATGGAAATGATAAAACATAGATTGAATCAGATTGAAAATATTGTTAATCACATTCATGTTCCGTGTAACCATTCAAGCTTGTACAAAAGAATGGATAACAGACCTTGAGGACCGATATCAATATTCTGGGGCTCATGCTAGGAAGCTCCTTCATAAATTTTGTAAATTTGTTTCATTTCAAATGTATGAATGTTGATGCAATCAGAAGAATTTTTGTCTTCTTATTGTAGACAAAAGATGAAACTTTAATCAATCTTCCAATGAAACTAGCAAAGAAAGACTGAAATGACAAAGAATTAGTCTCAAACCACATCTACGGTTTAAATTTATATGAATAAGATGACAAAGAATTGGTATCCTAACCTCTAATAGATCAAAACTCAATGCAAAATATTCTATTGCACGTTGTTGTATTTCTAAATCAATATAGCTTTCATACCTGCACCCTTGTTTATGTCAGTGCTATCTTAATTAACTCTTACAACACTGACAAATTGCTTTAAATAGAGAAAAGTTTTTGGTTGTATTCCTAGAAAAAAGATGAGATTATTATAACTTAATAAAAATTAAGAACAAAATTGAGCTAAAAATTGTTTGAAAATAAAGTTTTATTTATTTGCTAAAAACTGCCCATTTTTGTTCTTATAATTCTTGATCTGAACTGGAGGTTGAGTGTGCATCAGTATCTTTGCATAGGTGTTCAAAAGAAGAGCAATAGTCATGATTTTGTATCCACCATTCTAAATGTTAGAAGCCCAAGATCGATAGATGTTTTTGGTGCTTAAAAACAAATTTAAATAATCACATAAATATGCTCAGAATATCTTACAACACAGTAGGGAGTTTGTTATGAATGACAAAAAATATTTCCTTTGGGCTACAACTAGGCCTTCTAGCCAAAAGATGACTGTACTCTCCAAGTAGATAGGCACCGACCTGTAAGCACACATGAAAGTTTGGTTAATGGTACTAGAATAGATCTTGAAAGTAGATTCCATAGGCAAGATTTTAAATACTCCTTTTGTTCCATAACAATCATTAAAAATTTAGCACCTCCAATGAAGCTATGGAACCAAAAGGTATACAATGATATTTCTCAACTACATTTTCATAAAGCACTATCCCAATAACACAAAGGCATCGAAAAAAAGTCTAGAATCACATTTTTTTCTGCTAAATGATACATTTATCATTTGTTTCCATTCAACCTTGAAGCTTATAAATTCAAAGTGGTTATTCAAATAACAGAGCTCTTTTCATTACAAAATATATCTGTACCTATACTTTCAGAGCATATGGATTCACACTTACTACATGTATGCACTCAATCTATGGGGACTGCTATGTAAAATAGACTGCCATTCAACAATTTTACTAGAATCGCTACAAATTCTTAAACTAAGTATCATCAAAACCATTAGAATCAATTTACTTAAACTCCCAGTTCAAAATCCATACCTTTGCCCTGAAACTGGGTATCTGCCATGCATGTAGTGCGAAGAGGAAAAGAGTGGAAGTTTCTGATTAGTATAAAAAATTAGGTTGTTTAAGATTTAGAAGCATGCATAGTCATATACCAATTAACTTGCCAAACATACATTTTTACATGTATACCAATCCTTGGTTTATATATCCTAACTATGTTAGGTTCACATGACAACTAATTTGCAAAGACCATTCATGCACCATTACATGATGCATAGCCACAAAACAAGCAATGTTTATATTTGCACTCATTTTCCTCACTGAATAAGCAAGTGCTACACATATCATACTACTTTTGTGACTAAAAATCCACATGAATGGATTGCCAAGATAGACCTTGTAGGAAAGTATTATAAGGTTTAGAAATTGTAAGCTTTTGGTGACAATAGGCTACCTAAAAAATAGTGTAGTAAGTTGGATTGTGTGGGTACTTAAGAAAAGAAGAAAGCAATCATCATGGACAGAGTTCAAGAAAATGTTATTGAAGAAATTTGATAAGGGAGAATTTGCATGTTATCTCTTCCAACTCATGGATATTAGGCAACAATATAGAAATTTAGTATTCTAAATTTTGTTGGTAATGTGGAACCATCAATTGCTCTAACAACATTTAAGAGTGGATTGAAAGATGCAATTTAGGCCAAATTGGAGGTGCATGATTCACAACCTAGATATGTAGTGGGTGTATGAGTGGAGAAAAGTTTCTACAAATGGCCTAGAACATCATTATGAGATTTGCAAAGACAAATAACCATTTCATTGCTTGTTGTAGGCTAGTTCTAGTGTTGATGACATGTTGAAGGTCACTTTAGGGTAATGGAGTGAGATGAGGGCAATTTTGACCCTTTTTGCAATTATTTGACTTTGTAAAGGGTCACATGTTTGTTTCTTTTTCTACATTGGGTGGTGTTAGGGTAGCAAACATCTTTTGGTAGGAAATTTTCCTTAAAAACCACACATGTTCACTTCACCATGGAGACATCATGGCTTCTATCTATCTAGGAGCATCAATCATAGTTTTCTTTGTTAGCAATCATTAACGATGGAATGCAAATCATTTGTCTTTCCTATGAGGATGTTTGGATGGTTCGATGGTTATACAAGACTAACCATTGTCATTCTAGGGCACTGATCCACCTCCCATTGCTACTAGCCCAAAGATGAATAAAGGGCAGTTAATGGCTTAGATTGTAGGTTCAGTTGGTAGAGTAATCACTCTCATTGTTGTGTGAAGGAGAAAGATAGCGTTTCTTGGTTCTTGTGGAGTGCAAGAGTACAGTGGAGATAAGGGAGTTGTATTGAGACTCAAATACTATTTTAATGGCAAATTTCCCTATGTAAATACACTAAATTGTGAGTGGGATGCCGAAAGCATACCATTCTTGTAGCTTTTCTACCTTCAAGTGAGCAATATTAGGGTGCTCTTACTACAAGAAGATGAATCTAGCTATGGGTGGAAGCCCCCAAATTTGGAAATAACAAGAAGATTGATTTCACATCTAGTTCTACGTAATCTTGTATTGTACCAGTCACTTTCACCTATGGAGCATTTATTTCGCTAAAAACCTCAAAGATTGCTATGGATTTTATGAGTAAATCTGAGTAAGATAATTGACAATGGAAGCAATGGCCCAAAATGGTTATTTTCTCTGTATTCCCCTTGTGGCTCATTCTGTTGAAGAGATGGTGTCTCAAATGCATCATGCACATATTCAAGGTTCATACTTAGTAGAGCTTCGCATTGATCATCTGAATATTTTTAATCCTCAAGTGGATTTACAAACACTTATAAAATCTAGAACTTTGCCTGTTCTTGTTACTTACAGGCCAAAATGGGAAGGTGGAGCATATGAAGGCAATGAAGAGCATTGCCTTAATACACTTCGTTTAGCTTTGGAATGCAAAATGGATATGTTGAAAAGGCTTTAAAAACTTTCAAGAAAATGCTATTGGCAGATGTAAGGCCAAATTTCATAGCCTTTGTCAGCATCCTCCCTACCTGTGCCAAAATGGGAGCTTTGGAATAGGGTATGGACATGTATCAAAGCATAATGGAAGCAGAATTTTTGTCAGATGTTGTAATTTCAAGTGCCTTGGTAGACATGCATGAAAAATGTGGAAGCATACACAAGACATGTGAATTGTTCCACAAAATGCCTCCAAGAAATGTGGTCTCATTGAATGCCATGATTGTAGGATATGTTTGATATGGGTTTGTTGAAAAGTCCTGTAATAACATGATTGGCAGTAATATGTTATAGTTACTCTAAGGTTTTAATAAGAGATTTTGTTGCTGTCTCCATTAACAAATGGTTTATAGATTCAAAATTTGGTGACCTACACTTTGCATGATAAAAGCTTGTATTCTTCTATTTTTTTGTAGAAGGGATTTACATTTTATTTATGCAATTGGTATTCACCAATCAATAAAATAGCCCAAACAATCCACAAACAAATTGAAATCTAGAGAATCAAATGGATGATGTAATAGCCCAAATAGTCCACAAACAAATGGAAAGCAAGGAGTCAAGAGCTTCCATTTTGAAACCAGGTCTTTTCCTGGAGAAAAGAAAAGAAATAAAAGAAAATATTTTTATAAAAAAATGTGAAGGGAGAAACTCACAATAGCAGAGGCCTTCACCACGGTGTCCTTATCTTGTGAGACTTTCATGCTTGTCTATTGTAGAAATGAGCACATCAATAAAGTCATTATGATCCCTCCGTGTCTGACGATGATCATCCACCAATGTCTAAATAAAATTATTTCTTTTCTTCTGCAGATTGATCATAGTCTTTGTGATGCCTTGCAAATCGAACCACTGGAGAAATGACAGATAATCTCCCATAACCCTAAACCTCCTTAGCACGCAGGTGTAATGAAAGACAAAACTAAAACTCACTTTGGCACCTAAGTTTTTTCTATTTTCCTTTTAATTTTCCCTTTTAAAATAATGCGCTTGCTTTTAGCGCTTAAAATTTTGAGCAATATGCTTTTTTTACCTGACGACAAATTAATCATATGAATAGAAAGGGTGAGCACATAAACTAGTTTTCCTATGACTACTTAGATAACTATCCCTTTTTAGTGTGAAGAGATGAATGAATATATATACTATGTACATTACACTTACAAAACAAGAGAAGAATATGTAATAGTTTATGTCCTAAATTTTCAAACTTCCATGTTTGAGATTATTGATTGTTGACATTACGTTCCTATGGCTAGAAAAGACTGTTGAAGGTGACACATGTAACAAATTAGTTAATAATGGTAGGCGGCATGCAAGACTATGTAGATTCATGCACAATAGTATGCGATGAAGTAATGATTTCCATGGGGTCATGTGTAGTGACAAATGATGACACCATGCGTTATGTGCAAGGCACACATGCTATGAAGGATAATGTAGAAATTATAAAGAATATCAAGTCATGCATGTTGTTCCTATAGAATTGTGTGTCTTCTCTATGATCACTTGCCCTTTCTTTAGAATCAATGGCCACAATGTGCCTTCAATGAGACATAGAAATTAAACATAGAGCTTCTAAAGATTGTACCACTTTTCTTGATTTTCATATTATCTTGTCTTAGACACTTTGGATAAGTGATGTGAAACATGGTGAATGCACATTGTGGTAGTAAAAATGCTCTCATCTTGCATAAATTTGTGCAAGTGCTCACATCCACTTGTTTGAAGGATGTTGAGTTTATGGCTTCTCAAGGAAAAGAGTAAAATATGTTTTGAGGAGTTCCACATTGAATATTAGGTGCCATCCTATGTATCATGTGAGATTGAGAAAAAAATATGTTATCACAAAAATGGTCTATGAACCATATCATAGAGGCGTAATCTTCCTATTTGGAACTTTGAAATGTTTCTTCTAAATATGTAACTAAAGTTTGATATCAACATTGAAAGAGTGAGGTGTGTCATGGCACTCTTTGTAATTCTACTTCTAGTTTGATAGGATCTTCTAAATCTATTTATGATCTCTATGAATGTGTTACAAAAATTTATATGCTTTATCTACTTCTCATTCTCATGTGTGTGAATCCAAATATGGTGGTATGCATTAGGATATTGTCAAGGGGTTGTTGCAAACTAAATCCTAGGACATGTTTAAAAAGGACTATACTTGTAGAACTATGTAAAGCTCTATTGTAGGCATGCTAGATATACAATAGGTTGTCATCTAAAGTACACATATGTACATATCTGAAGGTGTGCAATAAGTGCAAAAGTGTGCAATTAACCACCTCTATTTGACTATCTATTTAGAAATGAAATATTGCGGAAAAATTCAATTATGTATCCAATCTCTCCCTAAAAGATTTAAAAATGTGCTAACAAATATTGGGTTGTAATCATTCACAATAGATGTGGGTAGCCGAAATTGTACCCAAACACAACTGAAGAAAACGTGCATGGTCTCTTGCATTGTGATACTTTTCTTACAAGAAATTATGACGACCATTTTTGAAAATATGTCCAATACAACAAAATATTGAATTATTATGATGCTTTTTCATAAGGAATCCACTAATTAAATTCATGCTAATAGATTCCTAAGTTCTTTACAAAACTCTAAGAGGTATAAATCCCAATCTTCATGTTCATGGGCTTGGCAATGCGCTAAGGAATGCAAGATTTGATATAGTGCTTGATGTCTAAACACATGTGAGGCCAATAAAAATTTTGTAGCATTGCAAAGGTCTTTGTAATGATAAAGTGTCCAATATCTTGATGTAGTGCACCCCCTAGATGAGTCATAAAAGAGAAGCTAGGACTAATAAGAGTAAGAAAATAAAAAGGAGATGAAACAAAATAGATTAGGGTTTTGAGTCTTTCCGAGTTAGGGTGAAAATTAAATTTGGTGCCCATATGATAGGTTAGGATGAAAATTAACTTTGGTGCCCATATGATAGGTTAGGGTGAAAAATAATTTTGGCGCCCATATGATAGGTTAGGGTGAAAAATAATTTTGGCACCCATATGATTGGTTAGGGTGAAAATTAAATTTGGCACCCATTTAATTAAATATTTTATAATATTATATTATTATATAATATTAAATATATTATAATATAATATTATATAATAATATAATATATATAATATAATATTAAATTATATTATAATATTATGTAATATAATATTTTAATATAATGTTATATAACATAATATTATAATATAATGTTATATAATATAATATTATATTATATTATAATACAACCCACTCCCTCAATTCGAAATATTTTTTAAAATTATCCACTTTAATATCATATTGTCTAATTTTTATTTGTGTGACTAATTATTTAGTTGTGTTTTTTGCCCGATGACCAAATTAGTCATTTATTTAGTCATTTATTTGGTCATTTATTTAGTCATTTATAGTTGTGTTGCAAAACAATTTAGTCACGTGACTAAAAGTTTTAGTCACCTAGTCATTTATTTGCCATATTTCTACTAGTTAGCATACCAATCTCTTTAATTGTGGAGGCATACCATCTCAAACACTGTCACTTACTTGGTATATTGTACACTACTCATAATTAGTCATTTAATCTTTTGGAGTAAGGTCTCTTTTCTATTCTGATAGAAACCCTTTGTCTTGTTGCCATCACTGACAACATTCAATCATTCATCATAGTAGTGTCTCTTGCAAACATATAGAAATCCTAGGAAAAGAGAAATTTGCAAACCTTCGATACCATCACAAGGTAAACCACGATAAATGATTCAATCAAACCTTTGATCACATCACAAGATAAACACAAGTCAAAGCATAACCAAACCCTAGGTAAACTAAACCCTAGGTCAAAACCCTACGTCTAGTTAAGGTTGGTCATTACACATTTATCTCCATCTGGGCTCCAAAATGTGTCTAGGAGTAAGAGGTGAGTGCGTAAGGGCCATCCTCAACGAAATCAAGGAAATCAATCCATGGTCCAATAGCAGGAGACATTTACTTTACCACAACAAGATCCATTTGTCCTCTTATTAATGGTGAAAGGAAGCTAGGTGTGCGGAAAACGCTTCCTACACTAATCTAATGAGGGGAGGAGAGTGCAAATTCAAATTTATATTAACTATTATAGCAACATTAAACCATTAACATGAGATATTGCAGCAAACACATAAACAAGAAGATGAGATAGAAGAAGAGAGACACAAGATATACGTCGAGAAAACCCTTATGAGTGAAAAACCCCACATTCTAAAACACTGCTCAATTGTATTACGTAAACAAAGAGGTTACAATACAAATCAAAGCCAATGCTCTTGCAGGAGTCTTCGACACTCGTATCTGGAGATGATTCAGCAGCATAATAGTACTTGCAAAACTTGTAGTGCATCTTCTCCTCCAAGGGCCTGTTTTGATAGTAAATATAAGGCAAAATTGCCTCTATCTTGGAATGGACGTCCAACTTGGCCTCATGGCCCAAAACCCATGCCTATGGACACTTGGTCCACATTGTAATATGCTTTTGACACTTGTCCATAGTCCCCATCCCAAAGAGGTTGCCTATTTCCAAAATGGGCTATGATAGATGCTTTTACGACTCTTGTGACCGTCATAGAATCTATCATAGCAGTTACAACTTACAGCTGTAATAGAATCTGTCATACACAAGCTATAAATAGAATAGTCCACTTTGGGGCACCCAAAGATGCCTTTTTCAAAGATGCTCTTCGACACATGTCTTCACCTGTCATAAAATCTCCTATTTTTGACTCTTACATGTCATAACTTCGTCATAGGAATCTGTCATGACCGTTATAGTCAATATTCCCTTACACAACATCTAAGCTGTCGACACATGGAAAAATAATCCTACCACAAAGTGGGATGCCTATCTCCTCATGTGAGGACAAAATTACAATTTGTCATCTTCCATGTAGGATGACACATCACCGTGCCACATCCCATAAAATGACAATATGGAATTTACAATTAATTTACAGCATAAGCAATGAATAAATAAATACAATCAAAATAATGCAAGGAATTACCAAGGTTGAGACACCTTAATTCCCAACATTCTCCCACTTGTTGAACACCTTGTAAGAGCCAATAGGATAACAGGTTTTAACTACTATAGGCCGAGAGGCTGATAGACTCCAAACACCATATGAACTTCTCTGTGCCCATTGGCTTCGTCAATGCATCTGCAACATTCTTCAAAGTATCTACCTTCTCCAAATTTACCTTCCCATCCTCTACGATGTCTCGCATAAAGTGAAACTGTACATCAATATGCTTTGTTCTGGCATGGAAAGTTAGATTCTTCGTAAGGCAAATTACACTTTGACTGTCATAACTGATCATAATTTGGCCTGCATCAACACCAATATCTGGACACAATCTCTTAAGACCAATGGCTTCCTTACAAGCATGAGTTGCAAGCATATACTCAGCTTCTATAGTGGACAAAGAAACCACATGTTGTCACTTACTCATCCAACTAATTGCACCACCAAACATTGTGAACACAGATGCACTGGTGGATCTCTTACTGTCAATGTCACCTGCCCAATCAGAATCCACAAATCCATGAATACAAACTAAATGCAGAGGTCCTGTAGCATTTCCATGATAGCAAATGGAATACTCGGAAGTAACCCTCAAGTATCGGAACACTCTCTTAACTGCATCCCAATGTACCTGTCCAAGATTAGCCATAAACTGACTAAGGACTCCCACTGCTTGGGTAATGTCTGGTCTTGTGCAGACCATAGCATACATCAAACCGCCAATAACACTAGCATAAGGTACTTTGCTCATGTCCTCCACCTCACTAGGAGATTTTGAACAATCACTAACAGATAACTTTGTTCCCAATGAAATAGGAACACTCACTAGTCTACAATCTGCCATGCTTAACCTATCCAACACGATCTTCATATACTTACTCTGGCTTAACCAAAGTTTTCTGTTAGTTCTATCTCTTCTAATTTCCATACCAAGAATGTACCTGGCTGCCTGTAAATCTTTCATTTCAAATTGTGTTGTCAAGTGAGACTTAAAATTAGAAATCATATTCTTACCTTTCCCAATGAGCAACATATCATCAACATATAATGCAACAATGAGAATACAATCACCATCATACTTATAATACACACAGTGATCCAATTTTGATCTCAGATAACCAATTGACAACACAAAGGCATCAAACTTCAAGTACCACATCCTAGGAGACTGCTTCAAACCATACAAAGACTTCTTAAGCTTGCAAATCAAAATTTCTTTACCTTTCTCTATGTAATGCTCTCGTTGTGACATGTAGATTTCTTCCTCCAAATCACCATGAAGGAAAGTTGTCTTCACATCCATCTATTCTACCTCTAAATCATAAGCAGCTGCAACAAATAACAGAAATCTAATGGATGTCAGCTTTGCAACGGGAGAGAAAATTTCACCATAATTTAAAGGAAGCTAGGTGTACGGAAATTGCTTCCTACACTAATCTAATGAGGGGAGGAGAGTGCAAATTCAAATTTATCCTAACTATTAAATCAACATTAAACCATTAACATGAGATATTGTGGCAAACACAGAAACTAGAAAGAATGATAGAAGATAAGAGACACAAGATATACGTGGGGAAAACCCTTACGGGTGAAAAACCCCACACTCCAAAACACTGTTCAACTGTATTACGTAAATAAAGAGGTTAGAATAGAAATCAGAACCAATGCTCTTACAAGAGTCTTCGACACTCATATCTGGAGATGATCTGACAACATAACAGTACATGTAAAACTTGTAGTACATCTCCTCCAAGCATCTGTTTATATAGAAAATACAAGGCAAAATTGCGTCTATCTTGGAATGGGCATCCAACTTGGCCTCATGGCCCAAAACCCACCCGTATGGACACTTGATCAACATTGTAAGATGCTTCTAACACTTGTCCATAGACCCCATCCCAAAGAGGTCACCTATTTCTAAAATGGGCTATGATAGATGCCATTATGACTCTTACGAGCGTCATAGAATCTATCATAGCAGTTACAACTTACAGCTGTAAGAGAATATGTCATACACAAGCTATAAATAGCATATTCTCTTACAACATGTCATAGTCCACCTTGGGGTGCCCAAAGATGCCTTTTTCAAAGATTCTCTTTGGCACATGTCTTCACCTATCATAGAATCTCCTATTTCTTACTCTTATATGTCATAAATTTATCATAGGAATCTGTCATGACCATAATATTCCCTTACACAATATCCAAGATGCTGACACATGGCAAAATATTCCTACTAAAAAGTGGGATGCCTATCTCCTCATGTGAGGAAAAATTTACAAGTTGTCATCTTCCATGTTGGATGACACATCATCGTGCCACATCCCACAATATGACAATATGGAATTTACAATTAATTTACATCATAGACAATGAATAAATAAATACAATCAAAATAATGCAAGGAATTACCAAGGTTGAGACACCTTAATTCCCAACATTCTCCCACTTGTTGAACACCTTGTAAGAACCAATAGAATAATATGATTTAATTGCTATAGGCCGAGAGGCCGATAGACTCTGAACACCATCTGAACTTCTCTGTGCCCACTAGCTTTGTCAATGCATCTGTAACATTCTTCAATGTATCTACCTTTTCTAAATTTACCTTCCCATACTCTACCATGTCTCGCATGAAGTGAAACTGTACATCAATATGTTTTGTTTTGGCATGGAAAGTTGGATTCTTCGCAAGGCAAATTGCACTCTAACTATCACAACTGATCGTAATTTGACCTGCATCAACACCAATATCTGAACACAATCTCTTAATCCAAATGGCTTCCTTACAAGCATGAGTTATAGCCATATACTCAACTTCTGTAGTGGACAAAGTAACCATAGGTTGTCTCTTACTCATCCAACTAATTACACCACCAAACATTGTGAACACATATGCACTGGTGGATCTCCTGCTGTCAATGTCACTTGCCCAATCAGAATCCACAAATCCATAAATACAAATTGAATGCGGAGGTCCTATAGAATTGCCATGATAGAAAATGGAATACTCAGAAGTACCCCTCAAATATCTGAACACTCACTTAACTGCATCCCAATGTACCCACCCAGGATTAGCCATAAACTGACTACGGACTCCCACTACTTGGGTAATGTCTGGTCTTGTGCAGACCATAGCATACATCAAACTTCCAACAGCACTAGCATAAGGTACTTTGCTCATGTCCTCCACCTCACTAGGAGATTTTGGACAATCACTAACAGATAACTTTGTTCCCAATGAAACAGGAACACTCACTGGTCTACAATCTGCCATGCTGAACCTATCCAACACGGTCTTCACATACTTACTGTAGCTTAACCAAAGTTTTATGTTAGTTTTGTCTCTTTTGATTTCTATTCCAAGAATGTACCTAGCTACAACTAACTCTTTCATTTCAAATTGTGCTGCCAACTGAGACTTAAATCAGAAATCATATTCTTACCTTTCCCAATGAGCAACATATCATCAGCATATAATACAACAATGAGAATACCATCACCATCATACTTATAATACACACAGTGATCTGATTTTCATCTCAGATAACCAATTGACAACACAAAGGCATCAAACCTCAATTACCACATCCTAGGAGACTGCTTCAAACCATACAAAGACTTCTTAAGCTTGCAAATCAAATTTTCTTTACCTTTCTCTATGTAATGCTCTGGCTGTGACATGTCAATTTCTTCCTCCAAATCACCATGAAGGAAAGATGTCTTCACATCCATCTGTTCTACCTCTAAATCATAAGCAGCTGCAAGAGATAACATAAATATAATGGATGCCATCTTTGCAACGGGAGAGAAAATTTCACCATAATCAATTCCCTCCACTTGCGAGTACCCCTTCACAACCAATCTAGCCTTGTACTTTTCAACACTACCATCTGCACCGAATTTCTTCTTGAACACCCATTTGCAACCAACAAGTTTCTGTCCATCAGGAAAAGGCACCAAGTCCCATGTTTTGTTCTTTTCCAAAGAAGCCATCTCATCCTCCGTGGCCTCCTTCTAGGAACCTGCATCTTTCATGCCCATAGCCTTTTTTACAGTTCTAGGCTCATCAGTGTTAGAAACTAAAGCAAAATCACAACTAAAATAAAGTAATGAATAACCAAACCTATCAGGTTGCTTTCTTATTTGTGTAGACCTCCTCAATGGCTTAGGTTGAGGTTCCACTTCTTCTTCATCGCTTCCAGAGCTGCTAGATCTCTCCTCATCATCAGGATTCACAGGGTTTGTCAGTTTAGTCTTCGCAGGGGTAGAAGGAAACTGAACCACATCTTCTTTCTTTTCTAACTATTTTGGCTATAGAACAATGGAAGAAGGTGTTAGCTCTCTAAAGATAACACTTCTTCTGTACAACACTTTCTCAGACACGAGATCCCAAATCTTGTATCCTTTCACACCAACACCATAGCCAATGAAAATACATTTAACAACCTTATTCTCCAACTTAAACCATTTATCCCTAGGCACATGTGCATATGCCTCACAACCAAAAACATGAAGATGCCTTACTAAAGGCTTCTTACCAGAGCACACCTCCATAGGTGTTTTTCCAACAAGAGCTTATGTAAGAAATCTATTTACCAGATAGCAAGCAGTGGCAATAGCTTCAGTCCAAAACTTTTGTTCGAGGCTTGCTCCACTAAGCATACTCCTAGCCTCCTCCATCAGTGTCTTGTTCATCCTCTCTACAACTCCATTTTGCTGCAGGGTGTATGGAGTTGTCTTATTCCTTTCAATCCCTTGCTCTTTGCAGAACTTATCAAATTCTGCCGAACAAAACTCACCACCGTTGTCAGTTCACAAACACTTAATCTTTTTACAAGTTTGATTTTCAGCAAAGGCTTTAAACTCCTTAAACTGACTAAAGACTTCAATCTTGCTTCTGATAAAATAAACCCATGTCCTTCTACTATAATCATCTATGAAAGATACAAAATATGTAGACTTTGAAATCAAAGGAACATTCACAAGACCAAACACATCAGAATGAATTAGATCCAATACACTAGAAGACTTGTGATAACTAGAGTAAAACTGAACACAATTTTGCTTTCCATAAATGCAATGTTCGCCAAAGTTGAACTCAAGATTACAACCATTTAACCCGTCAATGAGGTTTTTATTTTTTAGGGTACACAGACCCTTCTCACCAATGTGGCCATATCTCAAATTCCATAACATAGTCTTTTCAGTAGGAATCTTGGCTTCCATGGCATGTGCACTACCATCGAAACCAGTTACAACAGATTTCTTCACTACATGTTTAGATAGTGAGGATGAAGTGACAACAACTCATTTCCTTGAGTCATAAGAACTATTGCACTATGAATTGCATGCCTCTAACTGAAACAGAATACCCCTCCAAGTACCCTTCACAAGCACCATAGATCCTCTTGTCATCTTGTATCCATCCTTCGAGAAGACAACTTGCACACCTGCATCATTCAACATACTTGCAGAAAGAAGGTTCCGTGCAAGGCCTAGAATGTGCATAACTCCAGTGATCCCCCTCACTTGTCCATTAGGGAATCAGATTGAGACTCTTCCATGACCAACAGTCTTCAGATGAGAGTCGTCACCAAGGTACACCCTTCCACCATCGAACTCTTCATACTTAGTAAACTAGTCTCGATGCAAGGTCATGTGAAATGATGCACTAGAATCAATCAACCACACATCATCAGATGCATGGGTGGCTAAGGCTACGATGAAGGCATCACCATCATCTTGTGACTTGTCAGAATCTGAATTAGGAGCTTTCTTCTTCTTTTTCTTCTCTTCTTTGCATTCCTTTCAGAAATGCTCAGTTTTACTACAGTTCCAATAGAGAGCCTTGGACTTTCCAAGAGATTTGGATCTCCCACGTGATTCAGATATGCTCTTATCACATTTCTTGTGCTTCTTCTTCCCTTTCTCTTTGGATCTTCCATGAACTGCAAGAGCCTCTTTGGCTGCCTCAGAAGAGTTTCTCCGCATCTCTTCAGATAACAGTGAAGATACCACTTCTTCCATTGTGAATGTGGATGTGGTGCTTCTAATATCCATCACAAGATGATCCCACAAATCTAGTAAAGAATAAAGTATGATCATACACCGATCCTCCTCCTCCATATTCACACCCACAGATGTCAACTATGCAACGATCATGTTGAAAGAATTCATATGGTCCGCAACAGATCCTTTATCTTCCATCTTCAGAGAAAACAACTTCTTTTTTAGAAAGAGCTTATTCACCAAGGACTTGGCCTGATAAACATCTCCCAGCTTCTTCCAAAGAGTTTTTGCGGTCTTCTCCCCATGGATATTCAATAGGATAGATTCAGCTAGACAGAGTTTAATGAGACCCTTAGACTTCTTATCTTTGAGGTCCCAATCAACTTGTGACATTGCCGCAAGTTTAGTGCCATCAACAGTTTCCCATAGGTCATGATCAACAAGTAGGTCCTCCATCTTGAGTTTCCACAACTCGAAATTAGTGCCATTAAATTTCTCAACCTCTAACCTTCCGGATGTGGTTGCCACCTCCTTACTACAACAAGATACAGAATACTCTACATAAGACTCCCACTCAACCTAAGATTATCTCAATAAACCCCTACCCAATAGCTAGAACCAAAAACTGGCCAAGCTCTAATACCAACTGAAAGGAAGCTAGGTGTGCGGAAATTGCTTCCTACACTAATCTAATGAGGGGAGGAGAGTGCAAATTCAAATTTATCCAACTATTACAGCAACATTAAACCATTAACATGAGATATTGCAGCAAACACATAAACTAGAAAGAATGACAGAGGATAAGAGACATAAGATATACGTGGGGAAAACCCTTACGGGTGAAAAACCCCACACTCCAAAACACTGTTCAACTATATTACGTAAACAAAGAGGTTACATTACAAATCAGAGCCAATGCTCTTGCAAGAGTCTTTGACACTCATATCTGGAGATGATCTCGTAGCATAACAATACCTGTAAAACCTGCAGTATATCTTCTCTTCCAAGCACCTGTTTATATAGAAAATACAAGGCAAAATTGCCTCTATCTTGGAATGGGCATCCAACTTGGCCTCATGGCCCAAAACCCATGCCTATGGACACCTGGTCAACATTGTAAGATTCTTCTGACACTTGTCCACATACCCCATCCTAAAGATGTTGCCTATTTAAAAAATGGGTTATGACAGATGCTCTTACGACTCTTATGACCATCATAGAATCTGTCATAGCAGTTACAACTTACAGCTATAAGAGAATCTGTCATACATAGGCTATAAATAGAATATTCTCTTACAACATGTCATAGTCCACCTTGGGGCACCCAAAGATGCCTTTTTCAAAGATGCTCTTCGACACATGTCTTCACCTGTCATAGAATCTCCTATTTCCAACTCTTACATGTCATAAATTCGTCATAGGAATCTGTCATGACCATTACGGTCAATATTCCCTTACATAGCATCCAAGATGCCAAAACATGGAAAAATATTTCTACCACAAAGTTGGATGCTTATCTCCTCATGTGAGGACAAAATTACAAGTTGTCATCTTCCATGTAGGATGACACATCACCGTGCCACATCCCACAAGATGACAATATGGAATTTACAATTAATTTACATCATAGGTAATGAATAGATAAATACAATCAAAATAATGCAAGGAATTACCAAGGTTGAGACACCTTAATTTCCAACAATAATCAATTCCCTCCACTTGTGAGTACCCCTTCGCAACCAATCTAGCCTTGTACTTTTCAACATTGCCATCTACACCAAATTTCTTCTCAAACACCCATTTGCAACCAACAGGTTTCTGTCCATCATGCAAAGGCACCAAGTCCCAAGTTTTGTTCTTTTCCAAAGAAGCCATTTCATCCTCCATGGCCTCCTTCCAGAAACCTACATCTTTCATGCCCATAGCGTCTTTCACAGTTCTAGGCTCATTAGTGTTAGAAAGTAAAGCAAAAGCACAACTAGAATCAAGTAATGAATAACCAAACCTATCAGGTTGCTTTCTTGTTCATGTAGACCTCCTCAATGGCTGAGGTTGAGGTTCTACTTCTTCTTCTTCGCTTCTAGAGCTACTAAAGCTCTCCTCATCATTAGGCCTCACAGGGTTTGTCAGTTCAGTCTTCTCAGGGGTAGAAGGAAACTAAACCACATCTTCTTTCTTTTCTGACTATTCTAGCTGTAGAACAACAGAAGAAGGTGTTATCTCTCTAAAGATAACACTTCTAATATACAACACTTTCTCAGTCATGGGATCCCAAAGCTTGTATCCTTTCACACCAACACCATAGCCAATGAAAATACATTTAACAACCTTGTTCTCCAACTTAGACTATTTCTCCCTAGGCACATGTGCATATGCCTCACAACTAAAAACATGAAGATGCCTTACTGAAGGCTTCTTACCAGACCACACCTCCATAAGTGTTTTTCCAACAAGAGCTAATGTAGGAGATCTGTTTACCAGATAGCAAGCAGTGGCAACAGCTTCAGCCCAAAATTTTTGTTCGAGGCTTCCTCCACTAAGCATACTCCTAGCCTTCTCCATCAGTGTCCTGTTCATCCTCTCTACAACTCCATTTTGCTGCAGGGTATATGGATTTCTCTTATGCCTTTCAATCCCTTGCTCTTTGCAGAACTTATTGAACTCTACCGAACAAAACTCACCACCGTTGTCAGTTCTCAAACGCTTAATCTTTTTACAAGTCTAATTTTCAGCAAAGGCTTTAAACTCCTTGAACTGACTAAAGACTTTAGTCTTGCTTCTAATAAAATAAACCCATGTCCTTCTACTGTAATCATCTATGAAAGATACAAAAAATACAAATTTTGAAATCAAAGGATCATTAATAGGACCAAACACATTAGAATGAATTAGATCCAATACACTAGAAGACTTGTGAGAACTAGAGTAAAACTGAACACGGTTTTGCTTTCCATAAATGCAATGTTCGCAAAAGTTGAACTCAAGATTACAATCATTTAACCCCTCAACGAGGTTTTTATTTTTCAGGGTACACAGACCCTTCTCACCAATGTGGCCATATCTCAAATACCATAACATTGTCTTTTCAGTAGGAAGCTTAGCTTCCAAAGCATGTGCACTACCATTGGAACCGGTTACAACAGATTTCTTCACTGCATGTTTAGATGGTGGGGATGAAGTGACAACAGCTTGTTTCCTTGAGTTAGAAGAGTTGTTGCACTGTGAAGTGCATGCCTCCAGCTGAAACAAAGTACCCCTCCGAGTACCCTTCGCAAGCACCATAGATCCTCTTGTCATTTTGCATCCATCCTTCGAAAAGACAACCTGTACACCTACATCATTCAACATACTTATAGCAAGAAGGTTCCGTGCAAGTCTTGGAATTTGTATAACTCCAATGATCTCCTTCACTCGTCCATTAGGGAATTAGATTGAGACTCTTCCATGAACAACAATCTTTAGATGAGAGTCATCTCCAAGGTACACCCTTCCACCATCAAACTCTTCATACTTCATGAACTAGTCTCGATGTGAGGTCATGTGGAATGATGCACTAGAATCAATCAACCACACATCATCAGATGCATGCATGGCTAGGGCTGCGATGAAGGCATCACCATCATCTTGTGACTTGTTAGAATCTGAATCAAGAGCTTTCTTCTTCTTTTTCTTCTCCTCTTTGCATTCCTTTCGAAAATGCCCAGTTTTACTACAGTTCCAACAGAGAGCCTTGGACTTTCCAGGAGATTTGGATCTCCCATAGGATTTAAATCTGCCCTTATCACTTTTCTTGTCATTCTTCTTCCCTTTCTCTTTGGGTCTTCCACGAACCGCAAGAGACTCTTTAGCTACCTCAAAAGACTTTCTCTGCATCTCTTTAGATAATAGCAAAGATACCACTTCTTCCATTGTGAATGTGGATGTGGTGCTTCCAATAGCTATAACAAGATGATCCCACAAATCTGACAAAGAACAAAGTAGCGTCATACACCGATCCTCCTCCTCCATATTCACACCCACGGATGTCAACTATGCAACGATCATGTTGAAAGCATTCGTATGGTCCACAATAGATGCTCCATTTTCCATCTTCAGAGGAAACAACTTTTTAAAAAAGAGCTTGTTCACCAAGGACTTGGCCTAATAAACATCTCCTAGCTTCTTCCAAAGAATTTTTATAGTCTTCTCCTCATAGATGTTCAACAGAACAGAATCAGCTAAACAGAGTCCAGTGAGACCCTTAGACTTCTGATCTTTGAGGTCCCAATCAGTTTGTGACTTTGCCACAAGTTTAGTGCCATCAACGATTTCCCATAGATCACGATCAACAAGTAGGTCCTCCATCTTGAGTTTCCAAAACTCGTAATTAGCGCCATTGAATTTCTCAACCTCTAACCTTCCAGATGTGGGTGCCATCTCCTTGCTACAATAAGATATAGAATACTCTACACAAGATTCCCACTCAACCTAAGATTAGCTCAAAAAACCCCTATCTAGTAGCTATAACCTAAAACTGGCTAGGCTCTGATACCAACTTAAAGGAAGTTAGGTGTGTGGAAAATGCTTCCTACACTAATCTAATGAGGGGAGGAGAGTGTAAATTCAAAATTTTCCTAACTATTACAGCAACATAAAATCATTAACATGAGATATTGCATCAAACACATAAACAAGAAGATGAGACAGAAGAAGAGAGACACAAGATATACGTGGGGAAAACCCTTATAGGTGAAAAACCCCACACTCCAAAACACTGCTCAACTGTATTACATAAACAAAGAGGTTACAATACAAATAAGAGCCAATGCCTCTATAGGAGTCTTCGACACTCGTATCTGGAGATGATCTGGCAGCATACCAATACCTGTAAAACTTGTAGTACATCTCCTCCAAGCACCTGTTTTATAACAAATATAAGGCAAAATTGCCTATATCTTGGAATGGGCGTCCAACTTGGCCTCATGGTCCAAAACCCACGCCTATGGCCACTTGGTCAACATTGGAAGATGCTTTTGACACATGTCCATAGTCCCCATCCCAAAGAGGTCACCTATTTCTAAAATGAGCTATGACAGATGCTCTTACAGCTCTTACAACCATCATAGAGTCTGTCATAGAAGTTACAACTTACAGTTATAAGAGAATCTATCATACACAGGCTATAAATAGCATACTCTCTTACAACATGTCATAGTCCACCTTGGGGAACCCAAAGATGCCTTTTTCAAAGATGTTCTTCGACACATGTCTTCACCTGTCATAGAATCTCCTATTTCTGACCTACATGTCATAACTTCGTCATAGGAATCTATCATGATTGTTACAGTCAATATTCCCTTACACGACATCCATGATGTCGATACATGGAAAAATAATCCTACCACAAAGTGGGATGCCTATCTCCTCATGTGAGGACAAAATTACAAGTTGTCATCTTCCATGTAGGATGACACATCACCGTGCCACATCCCACAAAATGACAATATAGAATTTACAATTAATTTACATCATAGGCAATGAATAAATAAATACAGTCAAAATAATGCAAGGAATTACCAAGGTTGAGACACCTTAATTTCCAACAAATGGAAGAACAAAGACAACTCCAAATACAACAAGAACTCATTCAACGAATTGAGAGACAAGAGTGAAAGGAAGCAAGGTACGCGGAAACGCTTCCTACACCAATCTAAAAGGGGAGATGTATGCAAATTCTTTTTAATCCTTACAATTGTAGTAATGTTAAACATATAACAGAGATATTACAACAACAAACACAACACAAGAATGTAGACAAAGAGAGAGAGAGAGAGAGTGACAAGATATATCATGGGGAAAACCTTTTCATGTGAAAATCCCCACTCTAAAACCTGCACAATGTATTATTGAAACAATAACAGTTTACAATACACTTGTAATGCAAGTTCTTCCAAGAGTCTTCAAACACTATTTCTGGTGTGATTCTGGCTGCATAACAGTACATGTACATCAACTATGCAACTACAACTCCAAAACTATGCAATATTGAGAAGCCTCTAGAGATAGGCATCCATCTTGGCCACATGGCCATTTTCTTGCATCAAAGGATACTTGTCCAAGTTGTAAATATCTCTCTTACATCTGTCATAACATGGCAGATTTTACTTCCCAAGGATAGAGCGCTCCATGCTAAAAATAGGCAATGACAGATACTCTTAATTATCTTACAGCTGTCATAAAAAATGTAACATGACAACACTTAATATTGTAAGAGAATCCATCATACATGACTAAAAATAGCATATTCCTCTTACAACATGTCATAGCCCAACTTGGGCATCCAAAGATGCCTTTCTCTCATGCAAAGATATTCTCTAACACTTGTGCCCACTTGTCATAGGAATCTCTATACTCAGCTCTTACGCGTCATAGATTGTCATATGGAATATCCTCTTCCACATACCACAAGATGCCGACACATGGCGTATTAGTGCCACCTCAAATGGGATGCCCAAATCCATGTGAGTTTGGCTTGACTATCCAAGTCACATTCCAAGTAGGATGACATGTCACAATACCACCTCAACTAAGTGACCAAACTAAATATCCAAGTAAATACAAAATTATGCAATAAATAAATACACAATTAAATAAATAATACTAGGAATTTGGAAAGGCTGAGACACCTTAATTCCCAATAGTCTCTCACTTGTTGAACACCTTGCAAGAGCCAAAAGAATGATGGGATTTAATTGCTAGGGGCCAAGAGGCCCATAGACTCCGAATACCATTTGAACTTCTCTATGCCCATTGGTTTCGTTAATGCATCTGTAACATTATTCAAAGTGTCTACCTTATCCAATATCACCTTCCCATCTTCTACCATATCTCAAAAAAAATGAAATTAAACATCAATTTGCTTTGTTCTGGGATGGAAAGTAGGATTCTTTGGTAGGCAAATCACACTCTTATTGTCACAGTAGATAGTAATCTATCCTGCATCAACACCAATATCTAAACCCAACCTCTTAAGCCAAATGGATTCCTTGCAAGCATGAGTTGCTGCCATATACTCTGCTTTTAGCATGGACAAAGAAACCACAGGTTGTCACTTACTCATCCAACTAATAGCACCACCAAACATGGTAAACACATAAGCACTGGTGGATCTCCTGCTATCAATGTCACTTGCCTAATCAGAATCCACAAATCCACGAATACTCACAGAATGCAGAGGTCCTATAGGATAACCATGATAACATATGGAATACTCAGAAGTACCCCTCAAATATCTGAACACTCTTTTCACCACATCCCAATGTACCCATCCAAGATTAGCCATCAACCAACTAAGGACTCCCAGTGCTTGGGCAATGTCTAGTCATGTACAGACCATATCATACATCAAACTGCCAACCGCACTAGCATAAGGCACTCTGTTCAATCCTTCGTCTTAGAAAAAGACTTTGGATAATCATTAACAGATAACTTTGTCCCCAATGGAACGGGAACACACAATGGTTTGCAATCTACCATGCCGAATCTCTCCAACACGGTCTTCACATATTTAATCTGGTTTAACCAAAGTTTTCTATTTTCTCTATCTCTTCTGATCTCCATCCCTAGAATGTACCTAGTTGCTCCTAAGTTTTTCATTTCAAGCTGTGCTGATAACTCAGACTTCAAATTAGAAATCATATCCTTACCATTCCCAATCAACAACATATCATCAACATACAATACAATAATGAGAATGTGATCATTGTCAAACTTGTAATACACACAATGATCTAATTTCGATCTTAGAAATCTAATGAACAACACAAAGGCATCAAACTTCAAGTACCGCATCCTAGGAGATTTCTTCAAACCATACAAAAGACTTCTTTAACTTACAAACCAAATTTTCTTTACCTTTCACCACATAGTGCTTAGGTTGTGACATATAAATTTCTTCCTCCAAGTCACCATGAAGGAAAGTTGTCTTCACATCTATTTGTTCCACTTCTAAGTTCTAAGCTCCTGCAAGAGATAACAAGAACCTAATAGATGTTAGCTTTGCAACAAGAGAGAAAATCTCACCATAATCAATTCCATCCACTTGTGAATACCCCTTTGCAACAAATCTAGCCTTATATTTCGCAACATTGTCATCTACACCAAATTTCTTCTTGAACACCCATTTACATCCAACAAGCTTTCATCCATCAGGCAAAGGCACCAAGTCCCATGTTTTATTCTTTTCCAAAGAAACTATCTCATCTTCCATGGCTTCCTTCTAGGAATCTACATCTTTCATACCCATAGCCTCTTTCACAGTTCTAGGCTCATCAATGTTAGAAATCAAAGCAAAAGCACAACTAGAATCAAGCAATGTATAACCAAATCTCTCAGATTGCCTCCTATTTTGTGTAGACCTCCTCAAAGGCTGAGGTTGAGGTTCTTCTTCTTCTTCTTCTAAAATTTTAGAGCTGCTAGAGCTCTCCTCATCATCAGGTCCAACAGGGTCTTTCGATTAAGTCTTCTCAGGGGTAGTAGGAAACTGAACCACATCCTCTTTCTTTTCTTTTTCTTCTAGTTGTAAAACAACAGGAGAAGGTGTTACCTCTCTGAAGATAACACTTCTTCTATACAAGACTTTTTCAACCATAGGATCCCAAAGCGTGTACCCTTTCACACCCACACCATAGCCAATGTAGATACACTTAATTGCCTTGTTCTCCAATTTTCACCACTTCTCCTTAGGCACATGTGCATATGCCTCACAACCAAAAACATGAAGATGTCTCAATGAAGGACCAGACAACACCTCCATGGGTGTCTTATCAATAAGCACTGAAGAGGAGACCTGTTAACCAGGTAGCCAGCAATGGCTATAGCTTCAGCCCATAACTTTTGTTCGAGGCTAGCACCACTAAGTATACTCCGAGTCCTCTCCATTAGCATTTTGTTCATCTTCTCTGCAACTCCATTTTGCTATGGGGTGTAAGGAGTTGTCTTATGCCTTTCAATCCCATGTTCTTTATAGAACTTGTCAAACTTTGCTGAACAAAACTTACCACCGTTATCAGTTCTCAAATACTTAATCTTTTTACCAGTCTGATTCTCAACAAAATCTTTAAACTCTTTGAAATAACTAAAGACTAAAGATTTGCTTCTGAGAAAATAAATCCATGTCCTTCTACTGTAATCATCTATGAATGATACAAAATATAACAATTTAGAAATCAAAGGAACATTCACAGGACCAAACACATCAGAATGAATTAGATCCAACACACCAGAAGACTTATGAGAACTCAAGTAAAACTGAACATAGTTTTGTTTTCCATATATACAATGTTTGCAAAAGTTGAACTCAAGATTACAATCATTTAACCCCTCGACGAAGCTTTTATTTTTTAGGGCTCTAAGACCCTTCTCACCAATGTGACCAAGTCTCTCATGCCACAACTTTGTCTTCTCAGTAGGGAGTTTCATTTCCAAAGCATGAACACCCTTAGGTACCCAAAATACACTACAATTAGAAGTTAATGCAACACATTTCTTTGCTGCTAGTTCCAATAGTGAGGATGAAGTTACTGAAGCTCTTTTATTTGAATCAGAAGAACTATTGTACTAAGTAGTGCATGCATCCAGTTGAAACAGAGTACCTCTCTGAGTACCCTTAGCAAGCACCATAGATCCTCTTGTCATCTTGCATCCTCCATTTGAGAAGACAACCTGCACACCTACATCATTCAATTTACTTACAGAGAGCAGGTTTTGTGCTAAACTAGGGATGTGCATAACCCCATTGATCCCCTTCACTTGTCCATCAAGGAATCAAATCAAGACTCTTCCATAACCAACTATTTTCAGGTGAGATTCATCACCCAAGTACACCTTCCCATTGTCAAACTCTCCATACTTTGTGAACCAACCTTGATGTGAGGTCATGTGGAAGGAAGCACCAGAATCAATCATCCACACATCATCTAATGCATGGGTGGCCAAGGCAGCAATAAAAGAATCACCATCATCATGAGATTTGTTAGAATCTGAATCGAAGGTGTTCTTTTTCTTCTTCTCCTCCTTGTACTCCTTTCGAAAGTGCCCAGTTTTTCCACAATTCCAACATAGTGCCTTGGACTTTCCATGAGATTTGGATCTCCCATAGGATTTGGATTTGCCCTTTTCATCTTTCTTGTCCTTCTTTTTCCCTTTCTCCTTGGGTCTACCACAAACTGCAAGAGCCTCCTTAGCTGACTCAGAAGACTTTCTCTGCATTTCTTTAGATAACAGTGAAGACACCACTTCATCCATCTTGAAGGTGGTTTTAGTGCTCCCAATGGCCATGACAAGGTGGTCCCATGAATCTGGCAAAGAACAAAACAAGGTCATACAATGATCCTCCTCCATCTTCACACCAACGGATGTCAACTATGCAACTAGCATGTTAAAAGCATTCAAGTGATCTGCAACTGATCCTCCATCTTCCATCCTAAGAGAATATAGCTTCTTCTGTATGAATAACTTGTTTACTAGGGATTTAGCCTGATAAACATCACCAAGTTTCTTCCACAGCTCCTTCACGGTCTTCTCCTCATGAACATTCAACAAGATGGAATCAACTAAATAGAGTCTCACAAGACCCTTAGCTTTACAATCTTTGAGATCCCAATCTATCTATGCCATTGCTATTGGTTTTGTACTAGAAATTGTTTCCCATAGGTCTCTATCAACAAGCATGTCTTCCATTTTGAGCTTCCACAACTCAAAATTGTTGTCATTAAACTTTTCCAAATCTATCCTTCTGGATGTGCCTGCCATCTCCTTCCTGCAACAAGATTACAAAATATTCTACACTCCCACTTAATCGAAGATCAGTACAAAAAACCCTTACCCAACAACTAGGATCAAAGGTGATCAATCTCTTATACCAATTGAAAGGAAGCAAGGTACGCGGAAACTCTTCCTACACCGATCTAATAAGGGGACATGTATGTAAATTCTTTTTAATCCTTATAATGACAAACATGTTAAACATATAATAGAGATATTACAATAGCAAACACAACACAAGAATGTAGATAGAGAGAGAGAGAGACACAAGATATATCATGGGGAAAACCTTTTCAGGTGAAAAACCCCACACTCTAAAACCTGCACAATGTATTATCGAAACAATAACAATTTACAATATAGTTGCAATGCAAGTTCTTCCAAGAGTCTTCAAATGTTGTTTCTAGAGTGATTTTGGTAGCATAACAGTACCTATACATCAACTATGCAACTACAACTCCAAAACTATGCAATATACAGATATATAAGGCAATATTGAGAAGCCTCTAGAGATAGGCGTCCATCTTGGCCACCTAGCCATTTTCCCGCATCAAAGGACACTTGTCCAAGATGCATATATCTCTCTTACATCTATCATAACATGGAAGATTTGACTTCCCAAAGATAGAGCACTCCATGCTAAAAATAGGCAATGACAGATGCTCTTACGCATCTTACAGTTGTCATAAAAAATTACAACATGACAACACTTAATGTTGTAAGAGAATCCATCATACATGACTAAAAATAGTATATTCCTCTTACAACATGTCATAGCCCAACTTGGGTGCCCAAATATTCCTTTCTCTCATGCAAAGATACTCTCTGACACTTGTCCCCACTTGTCATAGGAATCTCTATAATTGGCTCTTACGCGTCATAGATTCTGTCATATAGAATATCCTCTTCCACATACCAAAAGATGTCGACACATGGCATATTAGTGCCACCTCAAATGGGACACCCAAATCCATGTGAGTTTGACTTGACCATCCAAGTCACATTCCAAGTAGGATGACATGTCACAATGCCACTTCAACTAAGTGACCAAACTGAATGTGCAAGTAAATACAAAATTAGGCAATCAATAAATACACAATTAAATAAACAATACTAGGAATCTTCAAAGGTTGATACACCTTAATTCCCAACAAAGAGAATATAAATGAAAGAAACCTCTTACCCACATAAAGGTGGAATAGAAGAAACCCCAATAGGAGAAGAGAAACTAGGGACCCTTCGGGTCATAGGGTTATCTCTACAACTTGTTGCAAGTATGGACCCAACCAGTGTTGTCATTGATGTCAAGATTGAATAAGTTGTGTGCTGAGGATATTGAGAAAATTAACCCCATCAGAAACAGAGAAGAATAGTGAAAATAGGGAAGTTCTCTGAAGTAAAGATCCCATCCAGATGAAGATAGAGTATGCGCACCAAAGGGTTTTTAGATGTATCTGAAGATCCTCTAGACAAGATCTGAGAGGTCCGCATGAATATTTGGAGAAGTTATGGCCTTATGAATAAAATCAGTTTTGGTAATTGTTTAGAGGTGACAGAGTGACAAACAAGTCCGGTGAGATCTAGAAATGCAATATCATGTTCTGCAGATTTGGTGGCATGTTTGGGAAGCTAATGTGCATTGGCAATTCAATTGGTTCATGGTTTGGAGGTCCGCAAGAAATTCTTCTATTATGACAGTGATGATTGACCGTGTTCTTGAGATTTGGGTGAAGATGTGATTAATTACATTAAGAAGAAGTGGTGTGGATGTTCTTTACGATTCAAGAAAGCTTGTGGCGATCTCTAGATTGTGTCCAGTTTTTGTTGGTAGTTTGCATTGAAGATTGAGCTCGCATATGAAGATTTACCTTCAAATGTTGGTGTTCTTCCTAGTTTTGGCCAACCGGATGATTTGCACATGGTGCGGATGATCTTAAAGATGTTTTGCGAAGTGTGGTGTGTTCCTAGAAGTTGATTGAAGTCCTAGTTGTGTATGGTCAATAGTATAGTAATGCGCATGAAGTTTTTGTAATAAGTCAAGTTGTATTTTTGTAATTTCTCTGTAAATAAAATAAGTGTGTGTTGTGCCAACTTTGATGATCATTCCAAAGTCAATATCATGTATAAATAAGAGTTGTGAAGTCATTCAAATATATTGAAGTGGTCATGATGAGGATGTGGTAGAGAAGAGTAGTGAAAAGTAGAGCAGAGGTATTGAGCTTAAATGGAACTGATTCAAGCATAGTGAAGATGCTGATCTCCAGTTCAAGTATGTAATATTTATATTATTCTGTAGACAGTGTGTCTCCTATAGGTAGTGGGCCTCTTGTGAGTAGTGTGCTCGGGCAGTGAGCCCTAAGTGGCAAGTGCCATTTTATTCATTCTTATTCTTCTAACAGAGAATACAATCATGGGTTAATCACCCCGTGGTTTTTCCCTTAACTAGGTTTTCCACATCAAAATCTTAGTGTTAAATGTGTTGAATTTGTTTCTGCTCTTGAATTATTGTATTATGCTTCCTTGATTAATCTTTAGTAATCCATTGAAATACAATAAGGTTTAAAGAACAGAGATTTGGTAAAAACTGATTCACCCCCCTCTCAGTTGTCTATCCTAAATCCAACAATTGGTATCAAAGCTAAGTTCCTCTAGAACAAGCTTAACTACTTGAGGAGATCCAGAATGTCAACCTACAAGAAGGACAGTCCAAGGTTTGATGGTTCAAATTTCACTGCTTGGAAAAGCCGCATGGAATGTCACATATAATGCATGGGATATTAGTATTGGAACATAACCTCAACTAAATATGTTCCCCCAACAAATGGCCCTACAACTCTAAATGAAATCAAAGATGTAGAGAATAATCTCTAAGCTAAAGAAACCCTGCTGAGTGCCTTGTTTGATTCAGAGCTAACAAATGTTATGGGTTTGAAGACTGCCTATGAAATTTGGACAAAGCTTGAAAATCTATATGAAGGAGACAAATATGTTAAGTGTGCCAAGATACAAAGTCTAAAAGGAAAGTTTGAAAACTTAAAGATGAGTGAAGATGAGAATATCACTTCTTACATGATAAAAGTAAATGAGCTTGTTTGTGGCATCAGATGTGCTGGTGGAGTACTGGATGAAGATGAAATCGTTGCTAAAGTTCTCAGATCCTTACCTCCTGCTTATAAACACAAAGTTGTTGCTATTGAGGAAATCAGATCCTTAACAACTATCACAAGGGATCAATTGGTTGGTAAGATATCTACATTCGAGTTAGCTAAGTTTGGTGATGCACGTCCCAAGACTGAATCCACATTCAAAGCTAGTGCCTCTACAAAAGGCAAACAAAGATATGATCTAGGAGAAAGTTCCTCAAGAAAATAATCTTGCTATGAGAAAGAAAGAAAAGATTTGGAAGAGGATGAATTAGAAGCTGAACAACTTGAGGCCCTCATTGCAAAGAGACTGCCAAGAGGATCTGGTAAGTATGAAGGAAAATTGCCTTTCAAATGTTTTAACTACAATAAGATTGATCATTTTGCCTCAAGGTGTCCGAAAAGATTTTCTAGGGCAAACCCTAATAGATCAAGATTTCAAAAGAAGTGTTATTATGTTCAAGGAGATGATAATGAAGGAGTAACAGATGATGAATCTAAGAAAGGAAACAAATCTGGAAGTGACTGGGTGCTTATTGCTATCAAAGAAGAAGATCCAATGCCTATTGAATCTGTCAATCAAAAGGTGATAGAAAGGGCTTTGGCTGCTCAAGTTGAAGAAAAGGATGAATGGGTCATTGATAGCGGATGCTGTCACCATATGACTGGTGACAAGAATAAGTTCATAAACTTGGAAAGATATGAAGGTGGAGTTGTAAAGTTTGGAGATAATTCTGTTGGCAGAATTAAAGGCAAAGGAACCATTTCCTTTTATGGAAAGAACAATACCAGTGATGTTCTATATTTTGAAGATCTGAAACATAATCTTCTTAGTGTTGGATAGTTGGTGGACAAGGGCTATGATCTCCATTTCAAAAATGGAAAATGCAAAATCTTTGAAAGCTCTAGAACTGAGATTGCATCTGGTACACAGACAAAAGGTAACATCTTCCAATTAGTTGGTACTAGCAAAAGTTGCTTGTTTGTTCAAATTGATCAAAGTTGGTTGTGGCATAGGAGAATGTTCCATGTGAATTTTGATAATATCATTAAGATAAGAAACACTCAGGCTGTAAGAGATCTTCCAAAACTGATGAAACCTGCCAACAGTTTGTGCAAAGAATGTCAATTAGGTAAGTAGAGTAGAGTTACTTTCAAAAGTAAGGAACAATCTTCAACTAGATTATTAGACTTGGTGCACACTAATCTCTATGGTTTGACAAGAGTTAGGCATCTGCAAGGAGATAGGTATTTTATGCTATTAATTGATGACCACTCTCAGATGATGTGGGTGAACTTCTTAAAGGAGAAATTTGAAGCACTTGAGAAATTCAAAATATTCAAATCTATGGTAGAAAATGAAACTGGCTTAAACATAAAATGTCTCAAGTTTGATAGAGGTGGAGAATTCACATCCGGAGAGTTCATAACATTTTGTGAGAAGTATGGGATAAAGAGACAATTATCTGCTCCAAGGACTCCTAAGTAGAATGGAGTAGTGGAGAGAAAGAACCGGACCATCTAGGAAGCTTCTAGGGCCATGATGATGGAAGCAAATGTTCCTCAGATCTATTGGAGAGAAGCTATAAGCATTGTTGTCTATACTCTCAATCAAGTACAAATCAGAGCCAATACTGGTAATACTCCTTATGAAATTTGGTTTGGTATCACTCCTACTGTAATGTATTTTAGAGTTTTTTGTAGTAAATACTACATCAAAAGAGATGAAGACCTTGGGAAATTTGATGCTAGAAGTGATGAAAGAATATTCTTGGGATATTCCACTCAAAGCAAAGCATACCAGTGTTATAACAAGAGATTGAGAAAGAATGTGGAAAGTACAAATGTGAATGTTGATGAAGGTGTGGATAATGCCTCAAGGTTTTATGAGTATGAAGCAGCTGATCAGGATGATGTCTCAATCCAAGAAGAACAAGCCCCAACTGTAGCTCAGATTCAGACTAATTTGGAGAACCTTGAAATATAGGAAGAAGAAACAGGTCTGAATGAACCTGTTCAAGAATTAGAAGTGCAAGAAATTCCTAAAACTCCCAGGGATGTAAGATTGAATCATTCTGAAGATTAGATTATAGGAGACATAAACAAAGGCCTTCAAACAAGAAGAAATATTGCTCAAGATTCAGTGAAATATTGTCTGATTTCAAAAATTGAACCAAAAATAATAATGAAGCCTACAATGATGAGAGTTGGGATAAAGCAATGGAGGAAGAATTGATTCAAATTGAAAAAAACAACACTTGGGATCTTGTCCCCAGACCTAAGAATAAAAATGTGATTGGGACTAAGTGGGTCTTCCGGAATAAACTGAATGAATATGGTGAAGTGGTCAGAAACAAAGCCAAATTGGTCTGTAAGGGTTATTCTCAAGTAGAAGGAGTTGACTTTGAAGAAACTTTTGCTCTGGTGGCAAGAATTGAAGCAATCATATGATTTCTTGCTTTTACTACCTTCAAGGATTTCAAAGTATATCAAATGGATGTCAAGTCTACCTTCTTGAATGGTGATTTGGAAGAAGAGGTATAAATTGAGAAACCGGATGGATTCCAATTGTTTGATCATGTTGATATGGTTTGCAAGTTGAAGAAAGCTTTGTATGGACTCAAGCAAGCCCGAAGGGCCTGGTATGAAAGATTGGATAAACATCTTTTGAAGATTGGTTTCAACAAAGGTACTGCTAACAATAACTTGTACTTTAAGATTGTCCATGAAAATATCTTGATTGTTGAAGTATTTGTTGATGATATCATTTTTGGAGGAAGAGATAGTATGTGTAAGACTTTTGCAAATCAAATGAAAAATGAATTTGAAATGTTTATGTTTGGGGAAATGAATTTCTTCTTGGGTCTACAAATCACTCAATCAAAGGAAGGAATCTTCATATCTCAGACCAAATATGTGAAAGAATTGTTGAAGAAATTTGGGATGCAAGATTCAAAGACAATGAATACTCCCATGGCAACCAGATGTAAGATGAGTAAAGATGATGAATCTCCTAAGACTGACCATAAAAAGTACATGTCAATGATTGGAGGACTACTCTACCTCACTCAAACTAGACCTGATATTATGAATGTTGGTCTTATTGCTAGATTCTGAGCTGATCCCAGAGAATCTCATGTCATGGAAATCAAGAAGATTTTTAGATATCTAAAAGGGACAGTTGAATATGGTTTGTGGTATCCTAGAGATCATGATTTCTCTCTTCATGCATATATAGATGCAGATTGGGTAGGAGATGTGGATGACCGGAAGAGTACCAGTGGTGGTGCATTCTTTTTGGGAAAAAGATTGGTTTCTTAGCTAAGCAAGAAACAAGAGGCAATATCTTTGTCCACTGTAGAAGCAGAATATATTACTGCGACAGGTAGTTGCACTTAGGTATTATGGATGAAGAAAATGCTAAGAGATATCAGAGTTGAGTATAAAGAACCTATCACAATCTTTTGTGATAATTCAAGTGCAATATGTCAAAAAATCTAGTGTTACATTCAAAGACAAAACATATATCCATCAAGTTTCACTTTTTGAGAGAGCAGGTGAACAAGAATAAAGTTAGATTGGATTTTGTGCCCTCAAAGGATCAGATTGTAGATATTTTTATTAAACCTCTACTTAAGGACTCCTTTGAGTTTCTTAGGTAGAAGCTAGGGATTATTACCCCTCCGGTTCTGAATTAAGGTGCACTGATGTGCATCAGTTCGGTGGATTTCACAATCATATCTTGTGATTCAGATTGACGATTAAGAGGTTGCTACTCAGGGGGAGCAGTCAATATGTTTCTAAAATATTAGAAGTGGTTGCAAGTATGTGTCCTTTGCCATTGATGTCAAAGGGGAGAAAAGGCATTTGAAAAATATAAGTGGTTACTGATTCAAGGGGGAGCATTAAAAGGAAGAGAAGACATGTGAATGGCTACTATTGATAGGGGGAGCTATATTAGTCAGTAAGGAAAAGTTCTTGTCTTGATGGTTATAATAGTTTTTCACATTATATGTTGCTATCAATGATAAAGGGGGAGATTGTTGCAAGTATGGGCCTAACCAGTGTTGTCATTGATGTTAACATACTCATGTTACATTGATGTCAAGATTGAATGAGTTGTGTGCTAAAGATATTGAGAAAATTAGCCCCATTAGAAATAGAGAAGAACAATGAAAACAGGGAAGTTCTCTGAAGTAAAGATCCCATCCAGATGAAGATAGAGTATGTGCACTAAAGGGTTTTTAGATATGTGTCTAAATATCCTCCAGACAAGATCTGAGAGGTCTGCATGAATATTTGGAGAAGTTATGGCCTTATGAATAAAACTAGTTCTGGCAACTATTCAGAAGTGACAGAGTGACACAAACAAGTCCAGTGAGATCCAGAAATGCAATATAATGTTCTGCAGATTTGGTGGCATGTTTGGGAAGCTAATGTGCATTGACAATTCAATTGGTTCATGGTTTGGAGGTCCGCAAGCAATCCTTCTATTATGAAAGTGATGATTGACTGTGTTCTTGAGATTCCTGGTGAAGATGCGATTGATTACAGTAAGCAGAAGTGGTGCGGATGTTCTTTGCGATTCAAGAAAGCTTGTGGTGATCTTTAGATTATGTCTAGTTTGTGTTGGTAGTCCACATTGAAGATTGAGCTCGCAAATGAAGATTTACCTTCAAACGTTGGTGTTCTTCCTAGTTTTGACCAACCAGATGATTTGCACATGGTACGGATGATCTTGAAGATTTTTTGCGAAGCATGGTGTGTTCCTTGAAGTTGATTGAAGTCCTAGCTGTGTATGGCCGACAGTATAGTAATGCGCATGAAGTTTTTGTATTAAGTCAAGTTGTATTTTTGTAATTACTCTATAAATAAAATAATTGTTTGTTGTGTTGACTTTGATGATCATTCCAAATTTGATGTCATGTATAAATAAGAGTTGCGAAGTCATTCAAATGTATTGAAGTGGTCATGATGAGGATGTGGTAGATAAGAGTAGCAAAAAGCAGAGTAGAGGTATTGAGCTTAAATGGAACTGATTCAAGCATAGTGAAGATGCTAATCTCCAGTTTAAGTATGTAATATTTATATTATTCTATAGACAGTGTGTCTCCTGTAGGTAGTGGGCCTCTTTTGAGCAGTGTGCTCGGGCAGTGAGCCCTAACTGGTAAGTGCCATTTTATTCATTCTTATTCTTCTAGCAGAGAATACAATCTTGGGTTAATCACCCCATGGTTTTTCCCTTAATCAGGTTTTCCACATCAAAATCTTGGTGTTATATGTGTTGAATTTGTTTCTGCTCTTGAATTATTGGATTATGCTTTCTTGATTAATCTTTAGTAAGCCATTGAAATACAAGAAGGTTTAAAGAATAGACATTTGGTAACAACTGATTCACCCCCCCTGAGTTGGCTATCCTTAATCCAACACAACTACCATCGAACAAAACATTCAAATTAGCACACCATAATAAAAGTTGCAAAACTTGTTGACCCCTCTCTGGAAAGTCCATCTCTCCAATGAGCCAGACCCCCACTGTGTCTCATGTCCTTTTGATTGGCTACCTGCATGAGAGTGAGAGTGACATGGAGGATCATCCCGTGGCAAGGAGGGAAGGGTTTGTGTGCATGCCAAAATCCAACCTAACAGCCCCAAGCAACTGGAGTCACGATTTTGAGCATACAATCCCTCACTTTTCCAAGCTCATGGCCATTTGATAACCAGACCAAGAAAGCTCTATAGAACTCCATCTTCTCTTGTGAAATAGATTTTGTGAGAGCATCTATAGGATTGAAATCGGTGTGGATCTTCTCCAACTTGACTTTTCCCTCTTCAAGAACACTATGGATGAAATGGTACCGAAGCTCTATGTGTTTAGTGCAAGAATGAGATGCTGGATTCATCACCAAATGAATATCACTATAACCATCACTAAATAAAGTGAAAACTTGTTGTTTACAACGTAATTCATCTAATAAACGCTATAACCACAACATTTCCTTAGCTCCCTCAGTCATTGCATGTATTCTTCTTCGGTAGTGGAGAGAGCTACCACTTGTTGCAGTCTAGAAACCCAACTAATGGTTGCCCCTGTAAATGTTAAAACATATCCAGAGGTAGAGCATCTTTTGTCCAAATCACTAGCCATGTCAGAGTCAACAAAACCTTGCAGCTGTTCATCTCTACCTTTGAACCTCAAAACATAATACCTTGACTTATCTCATAATCCACTTAACTTCTTACCAATGAATCTTACCAGGATTACTCATGTATTTGCTGACCACTCCCACTGCTAGAGTAATGTCATGTCTTGTGCATACCATCGCATCCATGAGGCTCCCAACAGCAGATGAATAAGGCATTTCTATCATGAACTCTTTTTATTCTTGTGTCTTAGGACACACCTCGAAGGATAAACAGAAATGATCAGGAGTGGTGTGCTTACAGTCTTAGCACCCTTTATGTCAAATCTGTCCAAGACCTTATCAATGTACTTGTCTTGTGACAATTTGATTTATGTTTTCTAGCTATCTCTAATTATTGTCATGCTAAGGATATTATTTGCAGCCCCCAAATCCTTCATCAAAAACTTGTTATCTAACTGATGTTTTAGCTAGCTAACAACATTCATACTAGTCCCTGTCACTAACATGTCACCCACATATAATAACAGTAACATAAACTCACCATTCTCCAAAACCTTGTAAAACATACATTGATCAACATCACACCTGGTAAAATGTTACTCAGCCATGAAGGAATCGATCTTGTGGTACCATTTTCGTGGACCTTGTTTCATCCCATAAAATATTCTCTTTAATCTACAAACCAAATTTTCATGCCCTTCTTTTCTAAAACCTTCTGGTTGCTACATATATAATTCTTCTTCCAAGTCACCATGGAGAAATGCAATCTTAACATCAAGCCACTCTAATTCAAGGTCATAGATAACTGCTAGACCCAAAACTGCCCAGATGGTAGTCATCTTCACAACAGGTGAAAATATTTCATTAAAATCAATGCCCTTCTCCTAGTCATATCCTTTGACCACTAATCTGGCCCGATACCATTTGTTGCACCATCTTCTTCCTTCAACTTGTACACCCACCTATTTATCAAAACATTACGGTATGGAGGAAGAGAGACCAATTCCCATGTTTGATTTGTCATAAAGGAACTCATTTCTTTTCTCATGGCATCCATCCAATTCTGACTTTCTTTGTCAACATAAACCTCTCTAAATGTGGTCAGTTTAGTTCAATGAGAAATTAGCAAATGTTGAACAAAGTCATCATATTTGGATGGAGGTCTGTGCTCCCTAGTGGACCTCCTCAAATGAGGAAATGGTCCCTGTGAAATCCTCTATTCATGATGTGCCTGTGAAAAACCATCTTCCTACCCTTCATTGTCCAATGGTCCATTTTCAAAGTTTGAAGGTAGGTTAGTAGATATACTAGGTGGAAGATTTAATTAAGTTAGATTTATTTTACTGTAGTAGAATTGGTGAAATAAAGTTGGGTGGCTGTTGAAGAGTGAGATGTGGTGCCAAAGCTAAGTGACTTTCCTGCGCCAAACTTGGCACATTCAAATGGGAACCGCCTTGTGAATAAGGTGTGAAACTTTGAAATCTAGACCACACATCTGGAGAAGAAACCTGCATTGAATTTTGACTTTGTGGAGTGGGTTGCGTAGAGACTTAGGTGCGAGGCATTGGCAGATATGAGGTGATGGCCGACACATAAGGAAGTGAATCCTGCACCATACTTTGTGGATAATGTTGTGCCAAACTTGGTGTATGTTGTGGATATGGAGGAGTATGATGTGGTAGATGATAATGAGGTGTATGCAGTGATTTAAACACATCACTTCCATTAGAAATATCATCTAATGGCACAAACTCCTTCAGTGGCATCCCTTGTTCTATTAGAGAGGGCATAGATTTTCATTGAAAATTACATCTCTGTTGTGAGTTACCTATTTAGAGACCAGATCCCAGAACCCATATAAATTTTATTTATCTTCCCTATATCCAATAAAAATACACTTTTTAGACTTCATTTCTATCTTTGTTTGTTTGTGAACAAAGGCCTCACACCTAAACACCCACAAGTGATTGTAAGAAATTCTCCTTCCCAACCACTTAGATCCTCTGGAATTTCAAAATCCAATCAAGATGATGGACCTCAATTGATCAAATACATAGTTCTATTAACAACCTCTTCCCAAAACTCTTTGGCCAAACCTTCATTAGAGAGCATGTTGTGAACTCTCTCCAAGATTGTTTGATTCAACCTCTTAGCTGCACCATTTTCTTGAGGGGTGAATGGAACAATCTTGATCCATTTAACACCATTATCTGCACAAAATTGATCAAACTATAAGGAGAAAAACTCACCACCATTATTAGTTTTGAGACAATTTTGTGATCGGTCTGATTTTCAACTAGTGCTTTAAAATTTTTGAACATGCTAACTACTTTAGATTTCCTCTTTAGAATGTAATCCTGAACCTTCCTAATACAATCATCTAAGAAAGTTACAATGTAATTAGAGCCACCAATAGAAGTTACCTCTGTAGTATGAAAGACATCTGAATGCACTAGCTCTAATGGTCTTGTCTTCATGTCATGTTCCTTGGTAGAGAAGTTGATCCTCCTTTGTTTTCCATAAATACAATGCTCACACAACTCCCAATCAACAGATTTCAAACCTAGAAGTTGATCCCATTTGTGCAAAATCTAGTTGTTGAAGTTGATCTAGTTGTGGTAGAGTAGCTCAACCATCAGGTGTGTTTGGTGTGTCTTAGATAGTGGAGTGTAGCAATGTGCTCCTTCCTATCACCCGTGTTTGTTGTCTATAAGACGTATAGTGTGTCAGTGACATACTCTACAACACTCATGTATTCCATATTTTTTCATGTGTTTTCCATGTCTTCCCAGCATTTCTTGCATGTTTTTAGTGGTGGTGTGTAGCGATGAGCTCCCCCCATGCCATGTGTTTTGTGTGCCTTTGATGGTGGTGTGTAGCAATGACATCCCCTCATCACCTAGTTAGGGTTATATATATAATTGTTTAATCATGTTTTCACTGTGTATTTCATGCTTTACTATCTTCTCCATGTATTGTGTGCTTTTTCACTGTATTCATTGTGTCTTGCGTGGTTGTCAAGTGTTTTCTTATGTTTTCTTGAGCTTGGGGGCTAGAAATAGTCCTTCAAACTTAGGGTGTGTCTTCACTCTAGTGTTTGATGTGCTTGATATTCTTTGACAGTACTTTAATGCATGTAATGATCATAAGATCATACACACATTTCAGTGGGGGCTAAATGTTATGGAGTAAAAAGTGGACAGATGCTTTTTTACCTCCTTGTTTAGCTCCTAGGTCCAAATGGTTAAATTATACATCCTAATTATTCATCCTAATACAAAATCCCCTAAAACCAATGCAAATTGGACACAAGGGGCTCATGCTTAGCCTTACTCAAGACCAAAAAGGTGCCTTGGGACTTGTGCCCAAGTCCTCCCTGATTGGTCGAGGCAAATTTAAATGTTTGTCATCTTAGGACCTTTAAAAAGGTTTCTCTTTATCGACTCTTTTAGTTTAATTTGATGAATGTTAGTGGGAAAGCATATATAAGAGTGTTTTTGAACTCATTATGAACCTAGATATAGCTAGCCAACTTGAAGCATTAGAGTAAAGAGCATTCAAAGCATTCATTGTGATTCTAGAGCAGATTTGTATTGTCATTGTGTGTTGTTGCAGGTTTTGAAGCTATCGTCTATCTCTCCTTATGAGTTGAAGAGAATTCATCCTCCTAAGAGTTTCATCACATAGGTGATATCATTTGTGTTCATCATATTGATTTTTTTAGCCTCTGCCCTTCAAGGGCACACTCTCTTTATCAAACAATGGTGTTGGGAAGAATGAATGCTATCCCAAGATTTGACTGAGGAAAGTCCCTAAACACCATAACCCCCAAACCCCTTTTCTTCTTGTGTGTAGGTTACAGGTGTAAGATCTGAAAAAGTGAAGACACGAGAAGACCAAGTAAGGAAAAGGGTTTAGGGATCTAATAGAATTTCAGGAATGTTCTTCTACGAAAGACTTGGGTGATTTTGAAATTGTCCTTCTACCTTAGCTAGCATCAGATCTGGAATTAGGACAATCTCTACATCATTTCTCTAGTTTACAGTTTCTAGAAATTCCACCTTTCAGGACATGGGTGCCTTTGAAATAGTCCTCTGACATTCCAACTTCTAGGATATAGGTTCTAATATCTTCCTGATCACTCTTGTGAAATTGGTTCCTGATTATCTATTGTACATCTCCTTATATAATCAAATCTTTATAAATCTAGGGTTTAGTGCATCGATTGACCTAGGGTTTTATAAAAGGCTTGATTAAATCAGATCTTTCCATAGCACTCTTGAGTACAAAATCTGTAGCTAAGTCCACCTCCACTTGGTAGTGATTTGGCTCGGTTTTGTCCTTGAATGTTATTGTGGAAGAGGGTTTGATCTAGTGTGCATGCTAGTCTTCTTCATTCTCTTTTTCATACATAACAATTAGGAAAATGAGTATCAATGAATCTTGTATCCTTTTCAATAGTGTTTATTAATTCTTGTTTCTCTTTATAATTTAGGACTTCTTTTCTTTGTCTTCTTCAACTACATGTTCTTATTGATGTGGGTGCTCCATACATATACTCTTTGATGGGATGAATTGGTGTTGTCCTTGTTACATTTCTTCATGCACATCCTCTATAATAATTTCTTCTTGGATATGTTCCTCTAATGTGGAGGCATCTTATTGAGGAGTTTCCTTATCCACATCCATTTGATTATCTTCTTCCTTAGCAATTATTTCTTCTTTTTGTTCCTCTCAAGGAGTGGAAGCTTCTTCATTAACTCCTTTTTAAGTTTCATCTTCAAGAGCCAGATATTCACCTTGTGGTCCCTAGGAACCTTGTAGATTTGCTTGAGGATTACCTTCATCTCCTTGCTCCAAGGATTCTTCCTCTTTATGTTGCTCAGGTGAAGGAGTGACATCTTTTTTAGGAAAATCTTCATGAATGTCAATAATAGGTCCCTTGGGTGGAGGATGCATGATATGAACTTCTTCATATATTGCCTTTTCTACCCTTTCACCTTGTGATGTCTCTATTGTTTCTGTAGGAGGAGGAGGAGGTGTAGTCGCATGTGTTGTTGGCTGAGTTGCCTCTTTTTCAAGCTCTTGAAAAACTTGTTGTGGTTCCTCTCCAAGTGGCATGGAAACTGACCTAATACTTCCATAGTTGGAAGGACTTTTTTCATAGGCATTACACCTAAACCGACCACTACCCCTGCCTCTACAACATTATGAATAATCATTGCTTTGTTGTAGGCTTCATTAACCATGCCTATTATTTTCTCTGTGGTCGTAGTGTCGATAGATCCCCTCATATTAACTGTGCTAGGATCTTCCTTGTTTTTCTTATATACCCTTGTTCAAGAGGAGGTTGGTTCTCTAGTTGCAAGCCTTTTATCCCTCTTTCCTTTACCTTTAGTCTTACCCAACTAGACAATTCTCACATCTAGCCAAGAATTGCTAAAGTCCAAAACTGCTTTACTTATAGATTCAATTGAGAGATTTTCCTTCAAAGACCAATTTAGATTAGGCAAAGGATCATTGTCTGAAACTTTCTTTTGATCATAAGTTGGATTCAAAATATGACCATCATTAGATAATTCCTCAGGAACATCTTCCCTGATCTTGAAGCCTTTAAGATAGTAAGATGTCAATCTACAATAACCTCTTTTCCTGACTTCAAAATCATCCTTACAGTTGGCCAAAAAGTGCTCCAAAGTTTCTTTATTGTTATCTATAGTACCAAGTAACTTCTTTATTCTAGCATTTGGATCAAAATTTGATCTAGGATCATAAACATTCAACTATAGAGTTTTTAACTTCTCATTGGTGGCCTTGAAAGCATTGATGGAGGGACATGAGTAGAATCCTAAATCAAATGGAAATTGTACACTTGGCTTGTGCTTGATTTGTAATTCCAGATGCACCTCTAGCATTCATCTGGAGAATTCCAATAAAATCACCTTATCTCTACAATATCTTGGCAATAGGTATGATCCCTTATTAAATCTTGATATCTTTATGTATGTAGATTTTTGGAACTATATAAACCATTGTTCCCATCACCTAATTAGGCCCATTTCTTGGACTAACATCTATTGGGAATTAAGATGTCTCAAACTTTGCAAATTCCTAGATTTAGTATTTCTTATTTATTTATTATTTTCCTATATTGTATTTATTTATGCACATCATATTTTGTCATTTAGTGTGAGGTGGCATGGTGAGTTGTCATCCTTCTTGGAAGGTAACTTGGATGGACATGTCAACATTAGGAAATGTAGGCGTCCCATTTGAGGTGGCATTAATTTCCCATTTGTCGGCATCTTGAGCAATGTGTAAGAGGTTATGACATATGACAAAATCTATGGCATGTAAGAGCTGAAAATAGAAGATTCTTATGACATGTATGACATGTGTAGAGCATCTTTGCATGTTTGAATAAGGCATTTTTAGGTGCTCAAGTTTGACTATGACAAGTTGTAAGAGAATCATTTATATTTTAGTCAGTTATGATTTATTCTATTACAGTTGTAAGTGTTTTCATATATGACAAATTTTATGATAGTGTAAGAGCATCTGTCATACCTGTTTCAGGTAAATTTGGGGCGCCCAAGTTTGGAGGGTTGTAAGAGGTGTAAGTGAATATTGTACAAGTTTCATTTGCTGCAAAAGAGGTGTTGGAATGTGTTCCATGTGGATTTGGATGCCCACCTCTTGTATCTTCCTCTAGAAGCTTCCATCATACTTGTTATTGTATATAAATAAGGTGCTGGTTGGAGTAGTTTGTATGGTTCATTTGAAGGTACTATTATGCTATTAGAATTACTCTATAATATCAACAGTGGTGAACTCCTATAAGAGCTTGGCTCTGGAAGTGTATTGTAACATTCATTGTTTACAAATAATAATGCATTGGGTTGTCCTTTGGAGTATGGGCTTTTTCACCTGAAAGGGTTTTCCCCACATATATCTTGTGTTGTGAGCTTTTGTATTTGTATTTGATGCTATTATAACTTTCCTATATTTTGAATCTCATTACTGTAATTGTTTAAGGATAAAAAATTGTACAACTCTCCTCATTAGATCAATGTAGGAAGTGTATTTTTTATACGTTGCTTCATTTCAGTTGGTATTAGAGCTTGATCAACTTTGGTTCTAGTTGTACATTGGGTAGAGGGTTTTTTGAATTGATCTTCATTTGAGTGGGAGCTTGTGCAGAGGATTTATAAATATTTGTTGTAAGAAAGATATGGTGAGCACATCTGGGAGGATAGAGTGGGAAAATTTTAACAAAGGTAACTTTGAGTTGTGGAAACTCAAGATGGAAGAAATGTTGGTTGAGAGAGACCTATGGACTGCTATATCTAGAAAGATTCCATTAGGCATGAAACACAAAGACTGGGATCTAATGGATCAAAAGGCTAAGGGTCTTGTGAGACTCAGTTTAGTTCTCCGTGTTACTAAATGTCCATGAAGAGGCTACAACTATAGATCTGTGGAAGAAACTTGGTTAGATTTATCAAGCTAAATACCTAGTAAATAAGTTGTTCTAGAGGAAGAAATTGTACTCTCTGAGGATGGAGGATGGATGATCTTTCATAGATCACATAAATAGTTTTAACATGCTTGTTGCCTAGTTGAGCTCCATTGGTGTGAAAATGGAGGAGGAGGATTGGTCTATGAATTTGTTGTGTTCTTTGCCAGATTCATGGGACCACCTTGTTATGGCCATTGAGAGTACCACAACCACCAAGTAAATATGGATGAAGTGGTTGCATCGTTACTATCTGAAGATATGCAGATAAAATCTTCTGAAATGGCTAAGGAGGCTCTTGCGGTTCATGGTAGATCTAAAGAGAAAGGGAAAAAGAAGGACAAGAAGCAAGGGAATTCAAAATCCAAATCCCATGGGAGATCTCAATCTCCTATAATGTCCAAGGCATTGTGTTGGAACTGCTGGAAACCTGGGCATTTCCACAAGGAGTACAAAGAGGATAAGAAGAAAAAGAAAAAGAACTATGATTCAGATTCTGACAAATCCTCTCAAGATGATGGAGAAGCATTTTTCACTGCCTTAGAAACACATGCATCTAAGGATGTGTGGCTGATAGACTCTGGTGTATCATTTCACATGACCTCACATTGGGGTTGCTTCACAAAGTATGAAGAGTATGACGGTGGGAAGGTGTATCTGGGTGATAACTCTCATCAAAAGATTGTTGGCTGTGGAAGAGTCTTGACTCGATTCCCTAATGGATGAGTGAATGGGATTAATGGTGTTCTACATATCTCTGGTTTGGGATGGAAGCTATTATCTATAAGTAAGTTGAATAATGTGGGTGTTCATGTTGTTTTCTTCAATAGAGGATGTAAGATGACAAGAGGAGCTATGGTGCTAGCTAAGGGTGTTTGGGTTGGTACTATGTTCAAGTTTGATGCATGCACTGTTCAGTACAATAGTTCATCAATTTAAAAGAAAAGAACTTAGAGTCTTCATTGTCACCATTGGAACCAGCAGTGAAGAAGACTATTGCATCTATTTCTGATGGTCGTGTTTTCTGGGTACCTAACGATACTAATTCTATGGAGATAAAACTTCCATCTGAGAAGATGATGTTATGGAACCAAAGACTTGGTCACATTGGTGAGAAGGGTCTTAGGGACCTGAAGAATAAAAATCTTAATGAGGGTATGAACCATTGTAATCTTGAGTTTGATTTTTGTGAACAATGTGTCTATGGAAAATAAAACCATGTTTATTTTTATTCTAGTTCTCATAAATCTTCTAGGGTGTTGGACTTGATACATTATGATGCTTTTTGTCTTGTGAATGTTCCATTAATTTCAAAATATGTTTACATTGTATCTTTCATAGATGATGACAGTAGGAGGACATGAGTTTGTTTCCTTAGAAGCAAATATGAAGTCTTTAGTCAATTCAAAGAGTTTAAGGTTCTTATAGAGAATCAGATGGATAAAAAGATTAATTGTTTGAGGATTGACAATGGTGGTGTGTTTTGTTCAGTAGATTTCAACAAGTTATATATATAAAATGGGATTGAGAGGCACAAGACAATTCCTTATACTCTTCGGTAGAATGGAGTTGCAGAGAGAATGAATATGATGTTGATGGAGTGGGCTAGGAGTATGCTTAGTGGAGTTCACCTTGAACAAAAATTTTGGGCTGAAGTTGTTGCTACCACTTGCTACCTGGTTAACAAGTCTCCTACTTCAACGCTTGTTTAGAAGACACCTATGGAAGTGTGGTCAAGTGAAAATCCCTCTTTGAGACATCTTCAAGTATTTGGTTGTCAGGCATATGCACATGTGCCTAGGGAGAAGAGGTCTAAGTTGGAGAACAAGGCAGTGAAGTGTATCTTCATGGGTTATGGTGTCAGTGTGAAAGGGTACAAGCTTTGAGATCTAGTCGCCGAAAGGGTTATGTATAGTCAAAGTGTGATCTTTAGAGAACTCAATCCTTCTTCCATTATTCAATAGACAGAAAAAGAAGAGAACAAAGAGGATGTGGTTCAACTTCCTTATACCCTTGAGAAAGTTGAACCCGAAACACCTGTTGGACCTAATGATGAGGAGAGCTCGAGTAGCTCTGAAAGTTCAGAAGAAGAAGGAGAACCTCAACCTCAATTTTTGAGGAGGTCCACTTGGATAAGACAGTAACTTGATAGATTTGGATATTCATTACACGATTCTAGTTGTATTTTTTCTTTGATTTCTAACACTGATGATCCTAGGACCGTAAGGGAGGCTATGGGTATGAGTGATACAGATTCCTAGAAAGAGGCCATAGAAGAAAAGATGGTTGCATTGAAGAAAAATAACACTTGGGATCTGGTGCCCTTGCCTGGTTGATGTAAACATATCAAGGATGCAAATGGGTGTTCAAGAAGAAATTTATTTTAGATGGCAGTGTTGAGAAGTACATAAAGAAAGGTTGGCTGCAAAGGGGTATTCCCAAGTTGAGGGAATAGATTATGGTGAGATTTTATCTCCTTTTGCAACGATGACATCTATTAGATTCTTGTTATCAATTATTTCTACATACAAATTAGAAGTTGAATAGATGGATTCGAAGACAACTTTTCTTCATGGTGACTTGGAGGATGATATTTATATGTCATAGCCTGAGCACTACATTGTGAGAGGTAAATAAAATTTGGTTTACAAGTTGAAAAAGTATTTGTATGGTTTGAAACAGTCTCCTAGGATGTGGTACCAAAAGTTTGATGCGTTTGTGTTTAGTTTGGAATTTTTGAGATCAAAATTTGATCATTGTGTTTATTATAAGATGGATAATGATCGGATTCTCATTATTTCTTTACATGTTGATGATATATTGTTCATTGGGAATGGTAAGAATTTGATTTCTGATTTGAAGTCTCAGTTGTTAGCACAGTTGGAAATGAAATATTTAGAAGTAGCCAAGTACAATCTAGGAATGGAAATAAGAAGAGACAAGGAAAACAAAAAACTTTGGGTGAGCCATAGTTAGTATGTGAATACTATGTTGGAGAGATTCAACATGGTAGCTTGTAGACCATTGACAATTCCTGTTATGTTAGAGAAAAAATTATCTGTGGAGGATCATCCAAAGTTTCCTATTGAGATGGACATGACTAGATTTCCTTATGCTAGTGTTGTTGGCAGCTCAATCTATGATATGGTCAATATAAGACCAGACATTGCCCAAGAAGTGGGAGTCCTTAGTTGCTTTATGGATAATCTTGGATGGGTACATCAAGATGCAGTGAAGAGAGTGTTCAGATATTTGCAAGGTACTTTCACATATTCCCTATGTTTTCATGGTTATCCTACAAGACCTTGACATTATAGTTTGTGTTCATGGATTTGTGGATTATGATTGGGTAGGTGACACTGATAGCATAAGATCCACTAGTGCTTATGTGTTCACAATGTTTGGTGGTTCCATTAGTTGGATGAGTAAGTAGCAAGTTGTAGTCGCTTTGTCCACTACAGAAGCAAATCACATGATGGCAACTCTTGCTTGTAAGGAATCCATTTGGCTTAAGAGATTGTGTTTTGATGTTGGGATTTATGTAGGGATGATTACTATCTGTTGTGACAGTCAGAGTGCTATTTATTTGGAAAAGAACCCAACCTTCCATACTAGAACGAATCATATTGATGTTCAATTCCATTTTGTACATGACATGGTGGAAGATGGTAAGGTGAAACTTGAGAAAGTTGATACTTTGACAAATGTTGCAGATTCACTGATAAAGCCTATGAGCACGGAAAAGTTTAGATGGTGTTCAAATTCTATGGGCCTCTCGGCCCCTAGCAGTTAAAATCTTGTCTTTCTATGGGCTCTTGAAAGGTATTTGACAAGTGGGAGAATGTTTGGAATTAAGGTGTCTGAGCAACCTTTGCAAACTCCTAGCATTGGTATTATTATTTGTTTATTATTTGCCTATATTGTATTTATTTATGCACATCTTATTTTGTCATTTAGTGTGAGGTGGCATGGTGAGTTATCATCCCACTTGGAAGGTGACTTGGATGGACATTTCAACATGAGGAAATCTAGGCATCCCATTTGAGGTTGCACTAATTTTCCATGTGTCGGTATCTTGAGCAATGTGTAAGAGGTTATGACATATGATAGAATCTATGACATGTAAGAGTTGATCTTATGACAGGTATGACATGCATCATAAATCATCTTTGCATGTTTGAATAAGGCATATTTAGGCACCCAATTTCGACTATGACAAGTTGTAAGAGAATCATTTATTATTAGTCAATTATGATAGATTCTCTTACAACTATAAGTTTTGTCATACATGACAAATTTTATGACAGTGTAAGAGCATCTGTCATACCTATTTCAGGTAAATTTGAGGTGGCCAAGTTTGGAGGGTTGTAAGAGGTGTAAGCGAATATTGTACAAGTGTCATTTTCTCCAAAAGAGGTGTTGGAATTTGCACCATGTGGATTTGGATTCCCACCTCTTGTATCTTCCTATAGAAGCTTCCTTCATATTTGTTATTGTCTATAAATAAGGTGCTTGTTGGAGTGTTTGTATGGTTTGTTTGCAGGTATTGTTAAGCTATTAGAATTACTCTAGAATATCAACAATGGTGAAGTCCTATAAGAGCTTGGCTCTGGAAGTGTATTGTAACCTTCATTGATTACATATTAATACATTGAGTTGTGCTTTGGAGTGTTAGGTTTTTCACCCGAAAGGGTTTTCCCGACACATATCTTGTGTTGTGAGATTTTGTATTGCATTTGATGTTATTATATATCTTTTTTGTATTATGAATCTCAATATTGTAATTGTTAAAGAATAAAAATTTGTACAACTCTCCTCATTAGATCAGTGTAGGAAGTGTATTCCATGTACCTTGCTTTCTTCCAACATCCTTGCACTGATGTCTCCTGTCAATTTTCCAATTATTACATAAAGGAAGACATCACTTACCATCTTGAAGTGGTTCTCAGCCTCTTTGAGTTCTACTTGAGGATAATAATCCTAAATTTTTCTTTGTCCTTGGGCTTCACCTCTCACTCCCTTGGTAGTCATCCTTGGGAAGTTCGCTTGTCTTGTTGCCATATAAATAATATAAGAAGTCATATAGAACTTTTTGCTATTGACTACATTTGTAAGTTGGGTATGTAGATCTCAGACACAATTTGTCCCTAGTCCAAAAAATTTTCATTATTAAGAATGATGTTGATGTATTGAAAGATCCATGTGTTTTATGTCCTACCATCATCATTGCCCAAGGCCTTGTTTAGCAAGGTGATTATATCTCCAATCTCTGAATGAAAGTCTAACCTAGTTAGGTTTCTTGGGATCTTTCCATAGATTTTATTTCCTTTCGAAGCCAATGCCTATTTAAATGTTTAGAATTATTAGTATGGTTGTCTTCAAAAGATGTCTTGGATTGTTCCTCTATCAATGATCCTAATTGTACATGGTGTGGGAGGTTGAATGCCATCCTGATCATGGTAGCTGAGATGTATAGAATTATGTTATGCTTTGTATCATAACATCTCCTATCCATAGGATGGTATTGATGATGATTATTAGTCATAACAACACTCATAAAAATTTGCACAACAAACCTTTATTATCTTGTAAAGTATGATCAATTTGAGATAAATTGATGACTCGAAGGCTCCGTTGATCAGGTTATGATTGTCTGACATTACTCAGAGGTTGATGTGACATGATGTTTTCCATTTCAAGGGGTCTTACACTTGTTTGAATGATCGATTGTATACCTACTTGCTATAAATTCACTTCACAAATGGTGTTATTTTCACTATGCTCAACAAAATTTATGATTATATTCACAAGTTTGATCAATTCTTTTGAGCATCTACTTTCTTAAACCTGTATATACTTCTACACTTTGTATTTTATCAAATTATGTGCCTACAAGTAGATATTCATATGTTTATCATGGATACACATCTGTATTTGCATGATGTTTATCAATTTGACATGCTTTCACTCAAAATATGCTCTGTATTTTCAATTATTTATGAGATATAGGCATATTTCATGTTCATTTGCTTTAAATTGTATTTTATTTGCAATTATGAAGGTGATTTGTAATGAAATTCAAATAAAATTAAAGAAATACTTCTAATTTTAGTGAACCTTTAGCTATTGAGTCACATACATTCTAGATACAGTCATGAAGAGAAGAAATCAAACCATAATTCACCAGGTTGGTCCATAGCTAGGTATGGTTGATGCTAACTTCAAAGGAACAAGGAATGAAAACAACACATGCAGACTGATAAGCACTCCAAGGGACGTAGCTAATCAATGTATATATCTAGATCTCATTCACCGATTACTCAAGATTTACAATAGTTTGTAATCAAATAGCTTCTCTTTCATTAAGTATGTAAAACATGTACATTCACAATAGCCTTGAAATTAGTCCTAAATTCTTTAGCAATCAAATTTCAATTAAGTTTCTAATATCTAAAATAGTGCACTCCTTCTCCTTTTATAGAATAAAGAGAGGAGGCAGTTACAAATGACCTATGGTCCAGATTTATCTATTCAGATCAATGGTCAACATTTCTTCATTGACTTAGTCAACATCTTCCTCTGTGACACAAGTTGCCAGCCGGCAACTATCTAGCAAAACTTACCTGCTTGTAAGTAGCATATGCATATGTTTACATTGTGATGCATCTTTACTTACTCTTTATCTCCTTCTTCTTCACTTTCTTCTTCCTCTTCACTCTCTACATCATCTTCATCTTCATTATCACTGTCACTTTGATGTAGATCATCTCTTATATTTACCTTTATTGTTTCCTTGATGGACTCATATAACTACACAACTCTGCCAATCTTCCCTCCATCTTGAACTTTGGCTTTTAGTACTGCATGTCTATGGGAATGGAATTTAGCCTGGAGGGCTTCCATCTTTCTTTACTGGCTATTCAGTGTCTCATTATAAGTCTCTACCCTGACCTTTATTCTCATGACCTTGTTCATTACTTCCTCTATCAGGTGGTTCAAGGAGTCCTCTGCAACTTGCTTGAAATTATCATGGAAGGCCTTGACTGCAAAATCAACATCTTGATTTTCAATTTTCCCTTCTACCTTCCCTTCCAATGGCTCTAGGGTTTCTGCCTCATGTGCCATTAGGTTATGCATTTTAACACTTATATCCCTAAGATTTCTGCTGCATCTCTTCAGTATATCACATTCAAATCTAGTATCTTCATACCAGATACTTGGCAGCTGGGATGTGTTATTGTCTAATATATTGTTGGTTATTAGGATCTATGTATCAATCCTCTTCATTTTACCCAGAGCATCTAAGTGTTTCTCTAGCTTAAATGACTTACTGCCTACTTCATTTTGCAATTTGTCTACTTTTCTCTTCAAGGTACTCAAAGAATTCCACCTCTCCAAAGAGGTTCTCAGTACATCCTCAGCTTCAAAAATTGATAACATCATCCACTTCTCCATTACCTGTGCTTTATGCTTCATCAGGTCCAATCTAGTAACCTCCTCTTGTGATATAATGGATAGTGGGGTGGCTGGATCAGCAGGTGCATGATCAGGGTTAATTAACCCTTTAATAAAAGAATGTAGTTGATCAATGTGCTCTTTATGTTTTTTATTCTTCTCCTTTTCTCTCTCCACCCTTTGTGTTAGAGAGTCAATGATGTCCTTTCCTTCTTAGCAATTTTGGTCCTCATTTGTAAAACTTAGATCAACATTAGTGATCTGAAAATCTTCAAGGCTTATCTTGCCTTTCTCTTTCTCAACTATAGGCAGGGCTATTTGTGTAGTTCTCCTACCTGTAGTAGGGTCCCTTTTGATTGTCAATGTTAGCCCAGTCTTTCTTCTGAGCTTCATCATGCTTCCAGCAAATAATGTAGATACATCAAAATCTTGTACCTCCTTAACCTATTACAGATGTATCTCTCGTTGCAACCATTGAGGTACATAATCCTTATCCTCCTGATGATCACCCCCTGCATTTTGGGTGTCCTATGCTCCTGTGTTAAATTCTGCCCTCAGTGGTGATTGTTCTTTCTTGATTTCTTCCTTATGTACCTTATCATGAGGGGGATCTTGTTGGGGCTCCTCCTATTGAGGGAGTTCTTGGGGAGGAGGCTCTTGTGAAGTATTAACATTTTGGTCCTAGGTCTCCTTTTGCAATCTCTCCTCTAGAATTTCTTGAGCTTTCTCTTTTTGCTCATCTTGTGGTACATCGACCTCTTGGGAAGTTTGTGTATTTTGACCTTGGGGATCACCTTGATCACCCTCAGACACATTTTCTATCTCATTCTCTATACCCTTACCTTGTGACAAACCTTGCTCTTTATCTTTAGATGTGTCAGCTTCTTCTGGGTTAACTTCTCTCTTAGCTGATTTTTCCTCTGATGCTAGATTACTACTTTGATCACCCCCTGTAGCAGGTGGCGATGGACTGCTTTGGTCTTGCTCAGTACCCTTGTCTAGCATATCTTTATCACCCTCACTTTGAAGTTGTGCTTCTGATTGTTCTTGTCCCATGGGTGCCTTATTTTGATTTTTTTCTTGATCATGTGGAGCATCACCCTTTTAGGCTCCAGAGGTGGATCACTATCCTTATTTGGGCTTATATCACCCGTGTATGTTAGGTCTATTGCTGCAGGACTAGTAACCTACTCAACCAAATTATCCAACCCTATCTGTTGGGCTACTCTTTTAGGGCTATCTTGTTTTGTTTCACCCTTTTCATCTCTTGCTTGATTGGTTACCATTTGGGCCATTGGGGTCCCATGAGGAGTCATCTTGGTATTGGAAACCAAGGTTTCTAGGTCCTGAGCAGCCATGTCTTGAACTACCTCATCATCTGATAGTTCTATAGTATCATCTAGAGGGAAAGGGAACGCCCTATTGGCCATAAGCACTTCCATTTCTTTCTGCTCCTCCATCCTTTCAGTCTTAAACTAAATTATCTTAGGAATGGGGACTTCATGCTCAAGCTCTCTTCTAAAGGCTGAACCACCCATACCTCTCAATAAGATGGGATTAGCGCTAACACCTACCCTCATGGATGTTCTTTGCTTCTTGGGTGGTGGTGTCTGTAATACCTCTTTTCTTTTCTTCCTTGTAATCAATAAGTCATCATCCCTGGGTTCCATATCTACTTGTTCTTCCTCCAAGGGACTTTCTTGTAGAGGCTCATTTTCTACTTGAGGCTTCTCTGCTTCTTCAGTGACAGGCCTCACTATCCTCTTAGTCTTTTGTTTTTCAGGGGGTGGCTGTGATGCAGATGCATGGGCTGATGTGGATGCCCCATCACCTTTAGATGTAATCCTCTTGATGATCACCCCTTTCTGCTCATTTTGCACCTTCTTGCCCTTAGATGGCAGCTTTTGTTCTTCAGTGGGTAATCTTTCCCAATTAGATTTTCTCTTCTCAATAAGAAAATCATCATATTCTTCATCTAACAATTTTTGTCTCTTCTTATTATCGACTATGAGGGCCATGCCCTTCTTTAATTTGGCAATTTCTGCATCTACCCAACTTTGGGTCAGTTGAATAACCCCTTGCATTATTTGGTCCGAGGAGGTATCCTCCTACTGTATCAGATCAGGGGCTGAAATGGTGTCATTATACACCATCTTGTCCTCATATTCATTGGACATTATCTTTCCATCATCATGGTGTAGCTGTGCGGGCACTGGGATGCAATCAAAGTTTCTGATTTGATTTAGGGTGAGCCTTTGATATTTTCTTCTTCTCACCTCGATCTTATCATCACAGTCAGTCTAGAAGTCCTCCAGATGTTTTTGATGTATCTATTTTCCTAACAACTTCTACATCCTGCCATAAGGGTCATATGACCTGGCGATAGGGAATGGCTACAAGTACATGAGTCTCAACCCTCCAATAGCATGCTTGATGCTCTGTCTATCTAGGCACAAGTACCAGCCTATGTAAACTAGGAATAGTACAAGAGGGATCTTCTTTTGCTCTATGTGAACTTCAATTGCAGTGGACACTTGTCTAACAAATTCCATCAAGATGACCCTATCAGTGGGGTATCTTGGCAACATGAGGGGCTGTCCTTCAAACCCTTCAATCCTTATATATCAAAAGGTGGAAATTGGATAAGCCAAGCTCCATACTTGTAAATAACTTCTTGAGCTTCCATTCTCAATCTTTTGGTTTGGTCCTCCTCCATTGTTATGACCAGATGCATTGAAAATGCATCATTTACCAGCTTGTAATCTTGGAGGTATGCCCTTTTCTGTAATTGAGGATAATGATCCCATATATGCACATCACTAGTATTGTTTCCTACCCTACCTACTATTTGTAGGGCATCAAATGTTCCTCAGACAACACAAGAATACATAACATAAGAAGTCATGTAAAATATGTAGGCTTGACCACGTAGCTTTGTCATCCCCACATCTAGGCAATCACTGATGATTTTGGCCCATAGAGGCTTGTTGTCTGAGTATAATACCATCTAGATGATTCCAAACATCTAGTTCTCAAAGATACTAGCATGAGGTCTGTTGGTCATCCTACTCAGCAGGGCAATTATATACTGATTTTCATCATCAAAATCAAACTTATACATGTATATTGGCAATTTGGCTGAGGCTGTGTAGGTGTTGTTCTTCACCCTCCACTGATATATTCTCTTCCTAGCATCTTTATTATTGTTGTTATACTCTTTTTCCAGTTTATTGAGGTCCACACTGACTACCTTACTTCCCACTGGCAAGTTGAATGTAGCAGTGATGCCCTTGACTGAAAAGTCAACATATACCCTACCATTTTTCTCTTCTCTCCTGGTTCCAGGGTTCTAGTTTCTGGCACACTCCACCACCAATTCAATGGCGTCCATAGCATATGGGAATTCTGTTGTGTGCCACATGCCTGTTGTAAATATCCTATCTAGTATAGGATTGTTGGTATCATTATCCAGTTTCCTTGACCAGGCATCCAAGTCTATATCCCTTTGATGCGTATCACTAATAACACCATATCTGAACTGCACCCTCTTAGGTTGTACGGACATAGGTTTCAAGAACTCGGCCTCATATCTGTTCCTCCTAACCTCTGCCATTGATTCCTGCAATAGACATATATAGGTCTTACCCTATGGTGCTTGTATGAACATTCAACAATATCATGCATCTCCTAGCTATTGTTCATCATTTTAACTCTTTCCTGTATTATCCTGTGAATTTGACCTAGTAAAGAATCATTTTACTTGGATGCTTGCAGAAAACAACAACGGAGAGGGTTTCAAAATTACTTACCTGATATCGCTTTCCTTTTTGATTATATGACTGATAACGGGAAAGACTATAATCGTGCAGGGTCAACCATTCCGTTCCATTACGTTGGGGGTCATGATCTTCTAGCAGGTGACTGATAAGGGTTTGACTTCTAGAGCTCTGTAATTCTGAATTAATCGTAGGGTAAATGAAAATAACCTTTGAATTTTACTTTTAAATGGATCAATATGACAAATTAGGGCATATACATTGGTTTGATCGAATCCGTCAATTATTTTCATGGAGGTCATAGATGCCGCCAAGTGTTGAGTTTGCATTTGAAATCGATGGGGCTTCATCTACCATTTTGATTGCATTTAATGCCAGTGGGTGATTTTTGAAAGATCAGGGATACTTCAAAATATGACCCCCTGATTTTGCGTGGGATAATCGTCTACTAAAGATCAGGGTGATATGGTCAACCTTTGACTAAGAAGCTAGATCAAGTCATGAAATTAAGATCAGGGGTCATATTTTGAAATATGACCCCTCCTCAGGGCTAGATCATGCTGACATCATCATGCCACCAACGCTCTTTAGCTATCGGGTTTTAGTGACATTGTCGTCATATTGAGAAATATGACGGGTATTTGGATATATGACCCTCCGTGGGTCGGGTAAAATGATTACGTCACCATCAGGGTGATTTCTTTCATTCATTGGAACTAAATGACGTCAACGTCATATGAGTGTAGGGTGATATTCATGCAAGGGTGATATTATGTAAGATGACTAATATTAAAAAAAATGACCCCTCCGCAAATATGTGAGGTTCTTGATGGGTAGATACTTGTTTCTAGTTAATTTTGACGTTCGTGTATTGGGTATCTAATGGTTATCAGGTGATCTTAGCGAATATGACTAACATTTTAGAAATATGACCCCTAAGGAAAATATCAGGGTTGACCAAACTTTGACTCAACGTAACCTTCTACGTTTAGACAATATTAGGTTGATCCAAAAGACAAACCTACTTGGAATTTTGTACTCTTTCCAACCATGAGGTTTATGATAGAAAATACTAACTTTGGCAACTGACCTCATCCTATGATGCCCATACCTTACAAAGGTGAAATACAAGATGGATTTTACCAAACCGCCCAAAGCAAGAAATAAGCAGGCCAAAGCAGAAAGAAAAGTTGGGTCCCTAGTTTGCCAAGGTAAAATGGGGCTTGTTGTGTAACCACACAACAAATGGTAGTGTTGTGCACATGTCAATATCAACTCAGGACATTAAACTACAACTAGAAAACCTGCCATATATGCAAGTCTTGATCCTACCAAATTTCTAATCGGGTGAAGGTTCAAAGCTGTGCCACACTTTCATAAAGGAAACAACCAATAATTATCTAACTTTTTCAACTCGAATCACTACAAAGTGACATATATGTTTTGAATTTTAAAATGATGTAAACTAATAAAATATAGACTTTTTAGTGTATTTTATGTTTGTATTTTAAAAAAAAAATTTAAAAATTATTTAAATTTAGTATTTTGTAAAATTGACACTATAATTTAGTTGCTAATAAAATGTTGAAAAATAAGGTTGAATGGGACATCACACTTTATATTGTAAATTTCATTTACTTTCCTTTTTTTTGTGTATTCATAACTCAAAACTTTAGTGCAAGGATTAATTTTTTCCCTATTTCGATAAATATATATTTTTAAATAAATCTTGGAAGTTGTACGTGTAATGAAAACAACACTATTTTGATGGGACATCAAATTTTCTATTAAATATTTTTCTAAAATATGAAAAAAATTATATCATCTTGACATGGAATCTCTGTTCTAGTGCATCATATTTTTTTTTCAATTTTTTTTTGATAAAATTTACTTTTTTTTTTGAGAGGACAATCAACATCATATTTTGTTGTTGATGAATTACTTTTGGTAAAAATAAAAAATAAAATATAAACACTAATTGAAATGTTTAAAAAAATATTTTTTTATAAAGTAGACTTATAGATATACAAAAGGGTATTTTTAGATACTTTTAAAATGGTTATTTGCACAAGTAGCAGTTGTTAGAACTTCAAGTTTTTCAAATAATTTCATTTTTTTGGTAAATTAGCCCTAAAGTAATACTACATATATTTTTAGTGGATGGTTTCAATTGGAAAATTTGTGGCATAGATGTAATTTACCTAGAATGAATCCAAATAGAAAATATGTTTCACCAAAATTAACTTTTACTTGTAAATACTTAAATTCATTTATGTTGATGAGTTGGCCGAAAGTACGACACAACTTTTAATTTTTACCCAGTCCTTAGGGTGGGGTTATCTCTAAATACATCCTTATTGAACTATTCTATGCTCACAAGGCCTAGGTTTGTATTAGTGATGTTTTACAAATCTAAGGTTAACTTGGAAGCCTTTGGGGCTCCTTGGAACTGGTAATACATGGTTAAGGGCTATTTTTCTAGCCTCTCAGGCATGGAAGTTCATACAAAACCAAGAAAACATTACATTAGTTTACTTATAGCAATAAAATAGTGAAATGATAAGCATTTTGGTTTCTGGTGGGTTTTTGGGTCTTTGGAGGACACAAGGATCTAAAACCTAGGTGCGTAGGTGTAGAGGGAACCTGGAATTCTGAAGGTTTTTTCTTATTGGCTGGAATTAGGAATCTAAAGGGATTGTACACCTAGGGACAAAGTGCGGAAGTGCCATTGGGGTCTGAAAGTCTGCAAGAATATCATTTGTTGTTATAGTGGGGATACAAGAATCTCGGGAACCAAAGGAGTTTTGAACCAAAGTCCATGATCCTTGTGGAAACTAGGATTCTGAAAAGTTCAAGTTTTAAACGTGGATGCCAGTGAGATTTCATGTTTCTAAGGGATGAAAGTACACAAGTTATAAAATGGCAAGGATCAAGAAATTAGGAGAACTGAGGACTTTTGGACAAGTGAGCCCGAATGCATGTGCATTCTCATTTGTAAAATACTTTTAGTAGGGTATTAATTTTGTTGGTTAACCCGCACCATTGTTTTTCCCTTAACTAAGTTTCCACATCAAAATCTTGGTGTCAAATATGCCATTCAATTTTTTTGCTCATATGCTTTTGTCTAATACTAGAATGTTTATATCATTGATTTAATCTTAAGTTTTAAAAAGGGTTAACAGTAGAAAAAGATTGAAAAGAGAAACAATTGATTCACCCTCCCCCCTCTCAGTTGTCCAAGCCTATTCCAACAATTGGTATCACAGCTAAGTCCCTTTGAAAAAGCTTAACAACTTAAGGAAGATCTGGGAAGACAGTAGAATGGATGAATATGACCTTCAAAGGTAACTTAATCTCGCCCTAGATGATCTTGAGCAATCCAAGGCAAAAGTTCAAGAGCTGCAAGACAACCTCAAAAAGGCTAAAGACTTCATTAAAGTTTTAAAAGAAAAATTGAACAAATCCAATGCAAAAGGAAAGGAGCAACCTCTTCAATTGGGAAAACCTTATGAAGACAAGGCCCTGGATGAGAAGACAAAGGAATGTGAAAAGTTAACTAAAGAAGTTACTATTCTAAAACATGAGATGGAAACTTGAGTGATGAGACTAACCAAGGAGATTGAAGATAAGAAAAAAGCTGAAGAAGAGTTAAATCAAAATCTGAAAAAGAGTTCTGAAGAATGCTACAAATTGGATGTGATAGCTGGCCTTCTAGAATCTAATCTACAAGAATGTAGAGACAATGAAAGAGAACTTGAGAGACAGATTATCACACTCAGACATGACCTAGAAATTGTAAATGAGTACAAGGAGAAATTCAAGATAAGCTCAGCTAAACTTGAAGCACTCATTGAAGGAAAGAAAAATGATGTTGATAAGCATGAGAAAGGTGAAAGCTCTGGACAAGGACAGAGAAACTTTCATCCTAGGAATGGAAGAAATAGATCTAGAAAACCTCTAGTAAGATAGCCAAATGCTCAAAGATATCCATCATTCAATGGAAATTGTTTCAACTGCAACAAATTTGGTCATAGAGCTACTCAATGTAGAAGTAGAGTAAATCAAAATGGTCCATCCTTCTCTGGTCAATGCTTCAAATGTAATAGGTATGGTCATAGATCAAATGAATGTAGAAGTGTGAAAATGAATAATCCCAATATTAGAAGAATTAGCAATTCTTTCAATGGTTACTACTTTGTTTGCAATGGGTTTGGACATATGGCTAATTAGTGCAGATCAAGAGAAAAATAGGTTTATAAGAAAGGAAATGTTGTATGCTATAACTACAATAAATCTGGTCATATTGCAAGATTTTGTAAAAGTAAAGACAATGGAAGAAAAGGTCCGGTAAACAGAAAATTGGATGAGCAGAAACAAGATAGAGGCAAAAGGAAAATTGATGTGGATGATATACAAAGTGAAATGAACAAGATTTGGTTATAGAAAGATACAGTAAACAATGATAATGAGTCCGCACCAGAATTTGGTGCTGACAATTCCTCTAGGAATTAAGTCAGAAAACTCTGGCTTAGGGGGAGCTATATAGAACATCAAATTCCCTCGGTCAGTAAGTGGGTGCCTGAATCTGGTACATTAACAAAAAATACTCTAAGTTAGTCTAGAACCTATGGAAGGATTTTCGGAAGAAAAGATGTTGATAAATGAGGAACTGTCTAAACAATGTAACTGGATACAATTAGGGAAACACATTTATTGTAAAGGAAAATTAGGTAATGCAGAGCTTTAAAAGGTCACTTGATCACTCATTTGAATCAACTTGCATTCAAAGTAAACAAGAAGAAGAGCACTTGAGCTACAAAGTCTAGAGACTGAGGTAGAGAATGAATTCAATTGGCAAGTGATCAACCCTAACACTGCAAAAGAAAAAGGTACCTCTCTGTAAATCTTTGAATCTGAAATCTGTTGAAATGGCTACGCCTCATGTTATTGACATTACCGAAAGGCCTCGACCCAAATTCAAGAAGCATCCTCAAAAATCAATTCAAGTCGACCCGTTAGGCACTTTTTCAAGCATTCTGAATACATGTAGAAGACATTAGGGTTTACATTCATGCAAATATAGATGAGTTTAGAGATTCAAGGTATGTAGATTTGTTTGAAAAACAACTCATGGGTGAAAATAAGGAACTTAAACCTAAATACAAGGCTCTGCAAGACAAACACTTTGTTCAGCTTATGGCGTTTCCAACATTTAATGAGGATGAGTGGTCGCGATATGTCTTAAGTCAGATACATGATGAATTTATCTGGTTGATAAAACCATTCAAGATTACTAGGGAAGCTATCAGAAATGTAACTGGTTTGAGCTCAATCAGAGGATTGCCCATGCTAAAAGCTGTGAAAAACCAGATAGTAACTGATGCTACCAGAGCTAAGTTCGACAGAAGAGCAATGACCATAAATGATATTATAGAGACGAATGTCAAATTCGTGTCCATGGTGATTAGATACAAGATTTACCACTCGAGCAGAGAAAATTTTGTTTTTGGAGCAGCCATTTATGTTGCATACAAGATGCTAAAGGAAAATGTTGATTATGACTTGTGTGAACTATTATAGTATCAATTGATTGAAAATCTGAACAAGATCAAAAGAGATAAGAAGAACACCTTCAAGTATGGTACACTAATTTATGTCTATTCTTTTACTATATGAATGATGTACCTAGGGTAAAAGGTGTACAGTGGACTAAGGATGAGTCGGTTGCCATTCAAATCAAAAATCATCTTCGCAGCATTGGTGATTTCAATGCTCAGAAGATGGCAATATGGGGTTACTTCAAAAACTTTTAGAATATGATGCACTCAAGGGAAAGAATTCCCAACTCAATTGTTGACAAATACAAAAATGAAGTATGCTTCATGGTTGATACTGACAAGTGTTTAATGGAAGCAGTGGAACCCAGAACTGTTTGGATCATGCCCATGGGGTATGAAGTAGATGAAAGGATCTTGGATATGTATGCTCAACATCTGCTAAACAAGCCCAAAGACACAATGGTTGAAAGATTTGGAACTTATGAGGAGCTGAGTTTAAAGTTGCATACTAATCTCAGAGAACTTGAAACTAATAGAAGAGTAAGAAAAGAAGTTGAGTAACTAGCTGAAAATTTTGGCCTAACAAAGGAAGCTATGAAGAAATTCAAAGAAAGAATAGAAAAGAATGAGAAAGAAAAAAAAGAAAAGAGACAAACAAGTGATCCGGTAGAACTTTCTTCCACATCAAGAACTACTAGAAGTTCTACTATTGCCTCTGCTCCTTCCAAAGCTACAAAACCAGAAGTAGAATCATTTGGAAAGCATGAGAAAAGGAAGAAAACAAAAGATTTCCAGACCTATGAAAGCATAAGAGAAGATGAAGTAGATACAAACTCCAACATTGAAATCAAGAAACCAAGTCACTGGAACAAAAGCTGCAAAGTTAACCAAAGAAAAGTCCTACAGAAGCAAAAGGACTAGCAAAAAGCAAAAGACTGAAGACTATGAAGAATATGTTGAGAAACCCACACTCTCGCTAGAAGATGTGATAAAATCAATCACTGTGGATGGTAAACTAAAACCCATGATTGAATTCTATGATGAATACAATGATATGGATAAAAGGGTGTTGGAGGAAGCAATGGTTAGATATCTCAACATCTACAACAAAACAATAATTGAGATAACTTTTGAGTTACCACAAAGTCTAGCAAATATCTTGGAATTGAGAAAAGAAAATGCCAAGTGCAAGGATGTGGAAATTAGAGAACATGAACTAATAAATTTGTGTCCCCAAATTTCTCCTAAACAAATAGATATGGTACTTAAGGAAGTTAAAGATGATTTAAAAGAAAAAGGAGAATGAATAAGCTCATGCTTGGAGAAAAAAGTGAAATAGTTGAAGAAACTCAAGTGATTCTTTTGAAAGCATTAAAGAAGTATAATCTTCATGTAGTCACAAAAGAAGTACCGGATGTTGAAGAAGAAAACATTATTGAGCAGCAATATGAGTTGGGTGGAGCCTCTGTTCCGGAAGTAGAACAAGCATTTCAGGAGGATACAAAAATGTTGGATAAAATATTTGATGCAGAAGATACTCCCAATCTATCTGATACAATAGGGAAAGAGGATAATGTCATTGTTTCACAGAACCCTCCTGATCAGATAGCAAGTGATGAACAAACAAGAAAAAGTTCCTTTGTAGAGATCACGGAAAATGATAAAGCAAAGTTAGAAGAAGAAAGAGAAAAGAAAGATAATACATAAGAAGATGGTGTAAATGTTGAAGCACCTAAAGTAGAGACTGAGAAATCAGGAGATCAAAAGGTTGATTCTGAAATGGCTGCAAGAGACACTACAGACGCAGTAAAAGGTCTTCTTGGAAAAGAAGTGATTGGGCTTGATGAACTGAAACTACTCCAAGGTCTAGCCAATCTGAATGCTCTCTCTCCAATTCAACTGATGAAGATAGCATCATTCACCCAACTAAAGGCTAGAGAGAAGATGCTAAAGTTCCACATGGAGGAGAATGAGCTATTGGAACTTGCAACTAGAGTTTTGGAGAAATTAATGCCAACCTATTAGAAGAATCAAAATGATTCCCCCTTTAGACATCTAAAGAATCTGGTAAGTTTAGTAAATTCACATTTTGAGTCCTTTGAGAAGTCCATAGAGGAAAAAGTTTAGAAAGAATTCTTAGATAAGAAGTTTTGTGAAATAAAGAACCTAATAGGAAATGATAGAAGAATACTTGGTATTGGCATAAAGAGTATTCAGAATGCTCTAAATGATGGAAGTGAGATATACAAATTATGTCTATCATGGCCCAAAGTTAATAAGGATATTGAGAACAAGATAAAGGAATAAGAACAAAATTTGTCAAATCTCTCTCAAAATTTTGATCCCCTAACAGTTTCGCCCATAAGTCAAGAATGTCAAGTAATTAACTTGACTGAGGAAATAAAGAAACTTATCAAAGAGAAAAGGAACATTATGAAAAGAATGTGTGAGCTCCGGGTTCGATTAATTGCCCCTAAGTTAGAGACAATGTATAATGCCTTATCTAAAGCTCAGACTGCAGTTTAGACCAATGTTCCATCAGATCTATCAAAGGCAGAAGCATACTCATTTGTGTTAAATGGGCACATTTCAATTTTGGATGGAATGAAGAGTACTTGGGCCTCCAAACTTGTGCAAATAAAAGCGAGTTTTACAGACATCCTCAAGTTCATGTGAATGAAACTTAATGGTTACTAATACATATGTGGCAATGTATACAGAAATTTTGAGAATTTTGATTTGTGAATCCCACCCTTTGCCATTGATGTCAAAGGGGGAGTGAAGGGTAGTGAAAACTGAAGTATTCAGTAAAGGGGGAGCACTAGAATAAGTGAAGTGCACAAATGTATAGACAAAGGGGGAGTTACACAAAGACACTTAGTCATTTTTCACTAAGTGTTGCCATCAATGCCAAAGGGGAGATTGTTGGCAAGAGACACTACATAGCATTGATAGGTGTTGTCATTGATGGCAACCAAGATTGTTCCACACATCCACAGTGCAGTATCTGATCTTACTAGAATTCAGAATGATAATTTATCTACGTCTAGAAGCCTGAAACAAAGCATATAGCAGAGTCTAGTATTTTGGTCAATAGATCTCTCCATCTAATCATTATGTGTTGTGGATCTGAAGGAGTGTAGAGGGACACCAGGACAATCTAAATCCAAGTTTTTAATCTCTGGTAGTAATGGGATCAGAAGTTATGAGCATCTGAATACTGGGTTCTATTAAGACATAATAGTTCAATGAAGAATAGGCAAACTTGAGTAAATCCTTGTGCGGACCCAATAGATGTGTTTTGATGAACTATGTATGAGATAGGATGTTAGTGGCCAACATGTATGATGATCTACATGTGTTATTTTTGATATGCATCAATATTGGTGTATGGATCTAGCCAGCAACGCAGAGCACTCCTAAAAAGTTAAGTGTTTGTTGTTGGCGGCTGGCAAGTGATTGCAATTCAATATAAGTATATATAGCCAATGATTGTGGATATTTTGGTGTGTGTTTTTGGTGGTCATGAAGAAAATGTGAAAAGTGTAGAAATCTAATATCTGAATTGAGGTAGAATAGAGAGAAGAGCAAAATAAAGATGAAGTGTACAAAGTCAGTATTCACACTTAACCAGAACTGATCTCAAGCATTGGAAGATGCATCTTACCAGTTCAAAATCTCTGTAGATCTCTTGTAAACTTTTTTGTAGGTAGTGAGCCCGAATGCATGTGCATTCTCATTTGTAAAATACTTTTAACAGGGTATTGATTTTGTGGGTTAACCCCCACCGTGGTTTTTCCCTTAACCAGGTTTCCACGTTAAAATCTTGGTGTCAAATGTGTCTTTCATGTTTTCTGCTCATATGCTTTTGTCTAATACTGGAATGTTTATATCATTGATTTAATCTTAAGTTGTAAAAAGGGTTAATAGTAGAAAAAGATTGAAAAGAGAAACAACTAGTTCACTACCCCCCCTCTTAGTTGTCTGGACATATTCCAACACTTTTAACCATTGTGTAATGGTGAAATTTGTGTCTTGATATAATTATATATTTTTGTGTAAAGTTTGATCTTTTGTTTTATGTCACTTAGCATCCATTATACATATTTTTTGTTATATATTTTATTTTTTACTCTATTCATATGGTATGTTTTCTTTTGTATAAAGTTGGGTCCTTTGTCTTATGTCACTTACTAGGGGAGAGAAAGTTGTTGGTGATTAATTTTTTCATAAAACATAATTAATTGTTTGTATTTTGTAATTAAATAAAAAAGGGTCCGAAAAGACAAGTAATAAATAGAAAAGTCTAGAAAGATAGAAGAATCTTAGAGAAGTATAGATAGAGACGGAAGGTTTAGATGTTTCCAAAAATGTACTAGTATGATATTGGGAAGACCTCTATAAATAGAGGCATCATGTAATGGTTTAGAAAAATAAAGAATCATGTTGGAGGGGTACGTAACTGCTCTTTCTTAAACATTTCTTCTAGTCTTGTTTCTTTGTATTATAATTTCAGCTTCAATTTGTGAATTTGATGATGATTTTGATACTATTATGATAACAGAGCATGAATGATGTGATAATGGGTGTGGTATTCTGCGGGTTTTGACGGTATTGTTAGATGGTCCTCCCTGGTCTGGCTGCTAACCAAATAAATCATTCTCCTTTTGTATTTGATCTAGAAAAATTTTAACTCACTCAAAATTGTTGTTTCCACATATGTAGACCCAAATAAAATGGAGAATTTAAGAGTAATAACTCTCAGTCTGATGAACTTGAGATCGCGCCCTGGTTTAAAGGTTCTATTAACATTTTTTTCCATAGTTTCCTTAGCTTCTAGTTTTCTTTATTTTCATTAGGTTGTGTTTGTACTTTTCTTTATTTGTTTAATGCTTGGTTTTTTACACTCTACTTAAACATCATCCACTTCAATGGTCAAATGGTCAATAGCAATTTTACATCTCATTCACAAAAAAAAGTGGTAAATATTTGTCCTATTTTTATTGACCAAAATTAACTTTTGATTGTTGAAATGGACGATGTTTAAGAATAGTCAGCTTTGTCAAGTGTTTATTTTTCTACTGCCTTTGTCTAATAGTCTTGGAAGACATTAGTTTTTATGAGAGGATAAGTGTTGCTTAAACAATCAATACTTATGTTTGTGCTGCTCAATTACTCTTTGAGGGAGTTGGTAGCACTTTTTTCCACATTGGTTAAAATAAAATTGTAAGTTATAGATCTCACGAGAATTTAATTATGTAGTTTCAAGTCAATCAATTATTGTTGATTTAAACAAAATGTGGGCCATTAAAGTTTGTTGGTGGAGTAGACAAACAAACATAACACACAAATATAGAATTGCTTGAAATGTCTAGAGTGCTACGAAACTCAACTATTTATTGATCACTTGATACAAAACTTACATATTATCTCTATTTAGAGCGATCTTCACAACATGATACTAGTACATTGTATTTAATGTTTTTCCTTTCTTAAAACTTTCTTTCCTTATCTAGAAACATTCTTATCCATCTAGAAACTTTCTAACAAGATAATTCTAAACTTATCTAGAATCTTTTAATTATAACTTTTCCTTTTAATTAATTACAAATGATATTGGTGGTTTATGAAAATAATTAATACACAAACACTCACCCTTAATTTTGACCACTAACTACTTCAGCATCCACAAAGTCTACCTTTAAAATGCCTTTGCCAACTAATCTTTAGACTTGCAAGACTCAAATAGATTATTTTGAAATGTCTAGAAGTACTCTTCTTGCAAAACCACTATTACATGATACCTTTCACATAAGACAATGATTTCCTTTTAGTCAAAAAAAACAATCATCTGTCACACAACTCAAACATTTAGTTTTTACATGATTTTTTTTGTTTGACATGTGAATATTTATGCCTGTATAACTTTTTGTTTATACTTGTATAACTTTTTGAACATACTTGTGACCTTTTGCCAATTTGATACATCAACCCATCCACAATTCATTTGCATACAATCTATCATAGATTCCTTCTTCTATTCTCTATTCCAACACATTCTTTCAGAATGATTCCTCAATCTACAAATACTACAAGGATGAAGATTCAACACATTTCCTTTCTCTGTCCTTGCCTATGATAATGAGAACACTAAAAACACTATGTTTCTTGAATTGACTCCTTTGTAATTATATTAACATCACTTAGTTTTCTTTACCTCTAACATATCCAAGACCTTCATTCTTTGGCCTCACTCTAGGTTCAATGGGTTTTCTAATTTCTTCTCCATACTTTCCCAAACCTTTTCCATCATAACCCATTCTTTTTATCATCTTAAAACCAACATTATTTAGAGAATATCATTTGTCAATATGATCATAGCTAGCAAGATTTATAAATTCAAACACCTTGTTATCTCGAACCTTACACTCATTTTTTAAAGAAAGTATTTCAACCAAAGCATCTGGTGCATTTGGAACATCATACAAATCATCACATAATGAAGACTTTAAACACTCATTTTCTCTTAGACATGTAAGTAACTAATCTAATTAATTATTTTTTTCTTTTAATTTTGATATTTCATCCTTTTGTGAACTATTTTCTTTTAAAAAATTTTAATTTCTCTTCCAATTCTTTATTCTTCTTTTTAACTTTATCAAACCATTTCAACTTTTCTTTCAATTATTATTATTATTTTAACTTTTACCAATTCTTCTTTTAACTTTCACCAATTCTTTTTGAACTTTCACCAATTCTTCTTCCAACAAACCTTTTTCAATCATTAGATTTTTATTTTCATTTTTCACTCTTTACCAATATTTCCCATTGAGATGAATAATTAAATTTACTTGGTGCTCCTACACTTGGCCATGGTCCATTTTGCTACAAAGATTCTAAATTCATATCTTTCCTTCCATGATGCCACAATTATTTGGCTACTTCACTCGACTTCAATCCTTTATTCTGCAACATTTTTAGACTTTTCAAATGCTACTAACTACCTTTTGGTGACTTCTTTATTTTCAAATTTGGTGATCTCCTCAGTGTTGGCGTATAGTTATATTAATAATGGTATTACATTGTCATTTACAATGTTGCAGTTAAAACTGTTATACAGTTATATTTAAAACTGTTATATAGTTATGTGAACTGCATCTCCTTCCTTGTATAAATCAATAAAACATTTTTCATTGCATACTCCATTAAATGGTATCAGAGCAGTTTTCCATGATGGAAGGGGAATGACTATGCAATGTTTGAATGTTGTTAAAAATCAGGCTGCATTGAATGGAAAGCCGGAGATTGCGAGAGAAGGGAAGTATGTAAGAGCATGAAGCCCTTAGAGCTGCAAATTGCACTAACTACCATTGGATAGATAGCCAGTAAGGACGTCAATAGGAATGCTAGATCATGGGTTCGAGTACTTCTCTACTTCATAAGAAAATCAGATCAAGAGATTGAAATTTGGGCTACAATTCAACCCTTCACTTCATATGAAATAATGAGAAAACATCTCTTGGAATATTGGCATTATAGCATACAGAAGTCTGGTGGAGGCACTGTGTAAGTTTGAAGGCTACCGATTTGTGCCTCTTCATTATTGGTTTGATCTATCTCTATTAATTCTGAGGAATTGTTCCTTATTGTTTCTGTTTTGCTGTGAATGAAGTTTTAGAAGGTTGTAACTATTTTATCTACATCAAAAATCAAAAGGGAGATTTGAGTGAGGAAGACGCCAACCATTGAAGGCAAATCAAAGAAAATTGTTTGAAAAGAAGAGTTAAGTCTTTTCTTTTGGAAGGAAATCAAAGTGCAGTCAAGGATAAGGAAAGCATAGAATGCCAAATTGCAGATGATAGAAGCCATTAAAGGAAATAAAAGGAAATAGTTGAAAAATTATAGTTCAGAGGACCGTGCTAGTGTGAAATTCTAGAGTTTTTTTTTTTTTTTGAGTAATAAGGTAAAAATTGTTGAAGGCTTAATTTGATGAATATTTAATAATATCTCGGAGATATAAGGTTGATTAGTGTATGGCTCTATCATTGGTTCAAATTGACATTATCATCTTTTAATCATGAATGCACATATGTCAAAGATCACTTATGCTTTCAGGGCCATCCTTTATATTCTTGATGAGGCCTCAAAAGACTCATCCAAGACATTAGTTGGTTAAAGTGTAACAGGGTCATATTGGAGGTAGGCGGCATCGGAGGATGGAGGATTTTCCATCATCTCAAGTTAGCTTCTCGCTTTGAGATGATGCTTTGCATGAGAAGCGTTTTTAGTTTTGGTTGTTTTGCTTTTCTTTGTTGAAGCTGATGGATTTGAAGAATGTATGTTTTGTGAAGATTTTATTTTGGAGACAGATTTGGGATTTGGTGTTGAGCTCAATATGGATTATTGTCCAGCAAGCTTCAGAGTATATGATCGAAAATTATACCCTTTTGCGGTCACTAGACAATGATAGAGATCTGTCGTATCTCTTAGGGATTGTTGTCAAATATTTCAAGACTCTGTGATTTGAGAGTTTGGGACTAAAGAGCTCAAGAACATAGCTCGAAGCTATGCCTTTTCAAGGGTAGACGAGATAGCATGATGGAGCCTCTCTTGGTTCAGGATTTGTTCTTTGGGAGAAGATCTTCTATAAAATATGTATTCATATTATGTAATCAGCTTTGTTGATTATATTAGCATTAAGGGGGGTCCCTTGGTACTATTGCAGGAACAATGTAGTAAGGAGGGGAATGTTGGCGTATAGTTATATTAATAATGGTATTACATTGTCATTTACAATGTTGCAGTTAAAATTGTTATACAATTATGTGAACCGCATCTCCCTCCTTGCATAAATCAATAAAACATTTTTCATTGCATACTCCATTACTCAGTAGCTCCAACGCTTAACTTTTTGTTTGACTTTCAACGACTTCTCTTAGATTAAAATTTTGTAATTTCTTACTAGCGATTCATCTTCAGACTTGGACAATTCTTTGTGATCTCTTTATTTCCCACAGATGCTATGACTCCTTTGAATTCTCTTTAACCATGATTATCATCCGAGGTGATAGAAGCTTCATATCTGTGATTTCATTGTTGTCTTCAAATTACCCTTATGATCTCCCTTTCTACAATCTTCTGTTCCGACAAGTTCTTCTTTAGTGATCTTCTTCCTTGGTGACTAGATGTTGTGGCCTCTTCTATGATCTATGATTCTTTTTCTTTTTTTTTTTTACTTCCTCAACAATCTGAAAACATTTTTGTCTCCTTTCTCGCTTTGGCCTCAATTGAAATTGATTCTTTCTTCAAGACTTCCTTTTGCTGTGACTTAGTCTTCAAACGTAGGCAAATTGTCTTCAAAGACTACGGTTCTCGTTTATGGCATCAAAAGAACCTAAAGGATATGACTATTTTGTAAATAAAGGATTATTACAATTTGGTGACATCCTTCAATTTCAGACAGATGCTACAACTTCATAATCTGCGGCTTATGATTCAATAACCTACAATAGTTGTAATCAGACTTTGGTGACAGACTTTTTTGGTCAATGAACTTTTTGATTTTGGCAAAGTCTTCAAACTTTACAATTTCCTTTGGCGGCTTCAATGACTTCAGTGTTCTTTGGCGATTATATTCTTACTTTTTGTGATCAAATTCTCTTTTCAAATAGACTCCTTTGATTTACCCTGGGTGATTGTCCTTTTTCTTTACTAGCAATTTAAATTAAACTGGTAGCTTGTGCTTTGATCACCTACTGTTCTTCCTTGATGACCAACAAAAACTTTGACTTAAATCAATTCTACGAATGAATCCGTCAAAGTGGCAGATTCTTGCAATGATTAAAACAAACTTTGCAAAAAATCTTTGGCTTTATTCCCTTTAGTGGTGGCCTGGGTGATTCCTTCCTTTGTAATGATCTACAACTTGATAAAACAAGGCAGCGGCCTTTTTCTTCAATCTCCATCAATATTACTTTATATTGTCTTCAGACAAAAATGAGACTCCTTTTTGCCTTTTGATGTGCTTTTACATAATCAACAACTATATTTTTTTTATTGGCATCTTATTCAAATCTTCTCTATGACTTTAGTCAGAGGTTGCAACATTATAAAGACTTGGGCTAACACATTATAAAAATTTGAGCTTCCTTTTGTTTGCTTCAGCTACTACTTCTATCACAATAGAAAACTATGGCTTATGTTTTTCATACTTGGGCGACTTATTGTCTATAGCTAATCCTTGCGATTTAATTTTTAGTGATTTCTTTATTTTCTCCAAGGGCCTTCTTTTACATCTGCCACTATAATACTTCTCCTTTTGACAATGAGTAACAAATCTTGTGATATGACTTCAAAAGTCATGGCTTTATCTCCTTTAACTATGCTTGTATCCTTTTGGCACCAGCTTAAAAACTCCAATTCATCCTATCTATATGTCCATGATCTAGCTTCTTGGCTGCAACATTATTTTCTCATGCTAGCGGCAGTTCTTTTTGCTCTCATGTAAACAGCCAGCACATTGTCGTACAAGCTGTTTACCAAATCTTTCACGCCCTTTCATTTCGACTACCCACTATGACTCGTTTAATGTATCTCAGTCGACCATTTGAATCACACCATTTCCTAATACTATCGACATAAATCGATGAGTCGAAAAGGTTTTGACCAGCTGACTGTTTTACAATGTGCCAACTGGTTAAGCTCTTCCTCTGTCTTTGGAGGCGTTTTGTTATGATTTAAACTCTTTTTCAAAATGGGCTCTGTTGCAGCCTATAAAATTCAACGACTATTTTATCTCTATTATTTTTACTTTTCCTCCTTCGCATCTTTAGGGTTACTTTCTGTTTTCCTTGGTTGTGGCTTCAATCTTCCATGATCTCTACGAACACAATCAACCTGCGATTTTGCAAACAAAGTCAATCTAACTGAACCTCACTCTGATACCACTTTGTTGGTGGAGGAGACAAACAAACACAACACACAAATATTGAATACACATAAATACAGAATTGCCTAAAATGTAGAGAGTGCTACAACACTCAACTATTCATTGATCATTGGATAAAAGACCTTACAAATTGCCTCTATTTATAGATCTTCATAGCATGATACTTTGCATTTAGTATTTTTGCCTCCTAAAAACTTCCAATCCTTATCTAAAAACTTTCTTATCCATGTCCAAACTTTTTAATAAGACACTACTTAGCTTATCTAGAATCTTCTAATTATAACATTATTTTTTATTTAATTACAATTAATATTAGAAATTAATTGATTGGTCTACACAATTCAATTCTCACATATCATTGTATAATTTAATATACTACAGTAACACTACCAAGAAAAACTCTAGGATTAAAAAGAGGTTACATAGTTGGTGAGAAAAATATTTATGTTTGTAGTACAATCCCTGAAAAAGTAAACTTGTGCAGACTCTGGAAGAGATGACAAGATCCCGAATGGGATCTCCCTGGGGAAAACGGTTTGGATTTTTATAGCTGCCAGTTCCCATGAAAGAGTTGGAGAACCCTATGGAGTATGTCCGACGGGCAAAACATATGATAGATATGAAGAAAATGTCGTGGGCATTATTTCTAACCAACAAAGTGATAAGCTATGTTACCCGATTTAGAGGCCCCAAGGTACGTAAATACTTTAGAGATACAGCCCCTGACAGGGAAAGAAATATGATCTTACTTTTTAAATTGTTTTTGGCACAGATTACAGCTAAAGCTCTGTACAATACATTTGCCAATACTACTCTTACCATAACGAATATGAATGGTCCTGCAGAGAAGATGATGTTGGTGGGATACGAAGTTAGAGTTGCATTTTTTTCGGTGTCAGGCATTCCTCAGGTGAAGGGACTGTGTATACAACTAAGCTTACTGTAAGTTGCTGGACATTTATTTATTTTTAATAGAGGTATTAATACATAGGTGTCTTTGTTTATCCAGACTATTCTCGTGACCTGTATGAGCTACGCAGACAATATTAGATTGCAAGTGATCACAACCAAGGGTTATGTGGATGCAAACAAGCTTTTTAAATGCTTTGAGGATGCATATGTGGAAATCAGAGATCCTTAATATAAGAAGAATTGATGGGCGTTTGGTTTTTTCTTTGCATTGCTTAAAAATGCTAGCATTTGATCGGACAGCTTTGCTATTTATTTTTCATACATATTGCAAGTCTAGTTGCATGGATTTTGTGGGCAATGGATTTATCGATAGGTAATTTGTGGGGGAAGAAAGAAGAGTTATGGTAGTATTTTATAGTGAGGAAGCTATAGTTTTAAAATAAATTGTTGTACAAGTCACAAAACAAAAATATAGAAAGAAATAAGCAAATAACTTACAGTATACATCTTAGCATTTTGTTATGGTTCATCTAATGAACCCTGTACATCCCATATGAAAAACAATGTGGTCACATTAAGTTTGGACCAAACAGTCTCTTAAATTTGGTGTTGGCTCAACTAAATTTTGTACCTGTGCTTAATGTGGCTGATGTATTTGTTTTTCATTCCTATGAGAAAAAGTTATAAAACATTTTTTTTTGTTGGGAGGGGTAACAATCTCTTACAATGTCTCAAAGTTGTACAAATAATCCATTTTTTTTGGCTTAGAATTATCAACTTAAAAAATGTCCCTTTATTATTACATCTTCAAAAAAATTTAAAGGTTGGGTGAATAAAGAAAGAAAAAACAAAACATTCCATAATTCTCACCAATTACATCACCAAATAAAATAATTTTTTAAATAAAAATAGATAAAATTTTTTTTTAAAAAATTATTGAGCCTCCACTGAAATCAATGTAAGGAAGATATATTTGAAACTAGTACAAATTTATGATCAACAAAGGAGAAATATTTGAAATTATTACAAGTTTACCATCAGTCATCCTATTCTTACATCATTTTAGAAGTCTATTAATAAAATTTAAACACTATTACAGCTTACAATCTTTAACAATATATGGGGATTCACAGAAAAAAGAGGAATGCTTCCACTCAAGCCCACCCATTGTGCACTTGTTGTTGTGTGTTAGATTATTATAGGGGATTCCACCTACTACTAAATCAAAACCTTCAATTGAATTAATCATTTCATTGAGTCTTTCTTCTATTAGATTTTGCAAATCTTCCACCTTCAATTGCATTAAGATCCTTTTCCTTGATGAAATGTATTATAAAGATTAGCCTTATTTAAGTCAAGATCCTTTTAAAACACACAATAACTATAATATTTGAAACTTCTTTCAATTTATTAGGTCATGAGCTTGATTGAATGTATTGAGGTGCTTCAATGGAAACCAGCTAACCCAATATTAAAGAATATTCGCATCCATGACCTCTATATGGTCTCACTTATAAAAATTTAGAATAGCTTGATAATGCTTAATATTTTGCATAGGATATACTTTCATTATTTTTTAACTTGATATGCGCTTTCAAGAAAACATGTTCACACGTTTTTTTTTTCTTCCTAGTAGAGCATGTTACTCAATCCATGTTTTTACATGTCCATGGTTGATACTCATGAATAGGTAAATGCAATCCCTTGAATCTATTTTGAATTAATAAAATCAAAGCTTATAACTCTCACCTAGATAAATTCCATTCTTCCAACCTTGGTATTCTTGAAGCAATTTCTATATTGATGGTTATATATGCAAATATTGTTGGCAACTTGGCAAACATCATTATAAGAGAGACACTACTGGCATGATGTTTGAAGGTGTTTTCATTGATGGCAACAAGAAGAGGAATGAGATTGTGACAAATATTTTGGTCCGGTGAAGAAGACTTAGTCATTTTGGCTAAGGGTTCGTAGTATACAAGAGACAACGATAGAGAGACAATATAATGATTGGCATTGGTCTGCTATTGGAGATTAGATCATGCAGTTTTGGTATGTTGTCTATAGTCCATAGAAGATCTTATATCCAAGATTTTATCCCTTGATAAGTACTGGAAGCATATCTTCAAATAGCCTAAGTTCGGCAGAGTAGAACATAGTGATATTCAGAGCAGAAACTTAATTGATTTTGTCGGCATTCCTCTAGTGTTGCATATCTTGTCATGCGGTTTTGAGGTGTTGTAAACACTTGTATGAAGTGTCTAAATCTAGAGTTTCAGGTTCATAAGTCCATAGGAAAGATAGATACAAGCTACTGAGTATCACTACATGGCTTGATAGAGTTTGGCTGTGAGAGGGTATGTGTTCTCGAGGTTTGCATTTTACCGCAAGAAGATATTTTGCTTTGTGGTTCAGAAGGTATGATATATGATGGCTAAAGAGTCTTTGATATGGTTTTGAAAGCATCTTGTGGTCCGCAGTGAAAGTTGATGTCTAACAGATGAACTAAACTAGTGGCCGCCTATGTTAAAGGCTGACCTGATAAGTTTGAATTGTATGTGGTAAGTTCTATTGTTTAGAACTTAATCCTAAGCGGTGGAATAGTTCAGGATGACTTATGTGAATATAATTCAAGTATTGTTTGGGTTTGCTGGGAATTTTGGTGAATGAATTTGGCCAAGTTACATAAGGGGTGACTACACGCTACATCTTATTAGGCCGACCTAATATGAAGTTTTCAAGTGTTCCAGATATATATATAGATGGGATTGAATTCAGTGTTTAAGTGAGGTGATGTGAATGTGAATGTATAGGTGATAAGAGAAGATCAGTGTAGGTGACAAGAACAAAACAAGAGAGATCTTGCTTAATGTAAAGGCAGAGTAGTCAAGATGAAGAGTTTTGAGACAGTGTTTTGAGCTTCATTGGAACTATACACATGCATTTGTAGATGCAATTTGAGCAGTTCAACCTGGCAGTGAGCCATTCTTGCAGTGAGCATTTCTTTGGGCAGTGAAGTCTAAGGATGTGATCCTTCTTGTAATTTGGTATTGTTCCTACATAATATATTGTGAGCTAACACTCACTGTAGTTTTTCTCATTTTTGGGTTTTCCATGTAAAAATCCTGGTGTTCATGTGTGATGGATTATGGTTGTTTATATTATGTTTAATCTTCTTGGTTATTGCATGTGGTAAATGGATTATTAGTTTAACAAGTAAAAATTTTAATAGGATACTGATTCAGCCCCCCTCTAAGTATCTTGGGTGTTCAACAATTGGTATCAGAGCCTGGTTCCTTGGAAATAGTCTAACAACTTGAGAAAGATCTTGGAGATTGAACATGTGGTAGACAAAAAGCATCCTACTCCTCCTGAAGAAATTGATCCAACTGAAATTGAAGAAGAAGAATGTACACTTGTTAATGAAGAAGAACTCAAAATTGCCTTTGAAGATCTTGAAAAGGTTGAAATAGAAAATAGGGATATGAAAGATAATGTCAAGGAAAGAGATGAGTGCATCAAAAAATTGAGGGAGCAAGTCAAGAAGTTCAATGAAAAATATAAGGAGGTTAGTGAACAATTGATATCTGCAAATGACACCTTGAATAATCTGAAAAGGGAAGTTGTAAAAAGAGCAAAAGCAGAAGAAGACCTAAATTAGTTGGTGAAAAGTAAAACTGAAGACTACACAAAGCTTGAACAAGAAGTTGTGGATCTGAAAGCTAATCTGAAACATGCATGGATTCAAGAAGATAAATTTAGAGTAAGAGCTGCCCAACATGATAAAATACTTGCAAGTCAAAAGAATCTTGGTGACAAAGAAAGCTTGGGATTTGAAAAAGGTGAAATCTCTAAAGTCGGTCAAGAAAAGAACACTAGTAGAATTTTGGCAAATAAGTGACTATGTGACTAAAACTTTTAGTCACAATAACTAAAAATGAATAAATTCTACTAATTTTTTGCAACATAGCTTTAAATGACAATTAATGACTAATTTGATCATCAGGTAAAAAACACAACTAAATAATTAGTCACACAAATAAAAATTAGACAATATGATATTAAAGTGGGTAATTAAAAAAAAAATTCCAATTGGAAAGAGAGGGAAATTTAGAGAGCGGAATTTTTTCGGTGAAAAATAATTTAAACAAAAGAAACCCCTGTATCATTGTGTGACAGAGAAGAGTTTTCAAAATATGGTGAGGTAGAGTTATGGTCTGAAAAGGGTTTTCTAGTTGGAATCAAATATCAAGGGTTCTATTGGAGTTAACGATGGATCTAATGCAAAGAATGCCACCTATATAATCACAAAACACACTTAATAACTTGCTATCTCTCCTTCCCGAGCACTCCACTGAGTTGCTCTCACTTGTTGATCAGTGCCTCAAGGTAATGCCCCATTTACTCCTTTTATTTGTCCTCTCATTTTGCCCCATCTGTCCAATGCAATTTTGGCTAAATTTAATTAATTCTTTTGTATTTGTTTATTGCAATTTTTTTACAATCTGGCTTAATACCCATTTCAGTTTCTACCAGCCCTATCGTAGTTTAGTCCCTTGAATAGTCATTATTGTGTTGAAGTATTGGTTATTAATACTAGTGTTGGTGTGTTATGAAGAGTAATCAATATGCTCCATTGTTAAAATGGGGTTTGATTTTTCTTAATTGGGGTCATCTTAGGTGGTTCAGCTTGGCTTAAAATGCCCAAGTGACAAGCTTGCAGATCAATCTAGGGTTTTTAACTTTTTTCTGTGATATGGAAGTCACCCTTTTGGATGTTTCTCTCCTTGATGATCATCTAACTAAAATGTCCTTTTAGCATGATGATTTTCCTCTCATGGGAAAATTCATGGGAAGAAGACTAGATGACGTAAAACTCTATGGATGGATATGGAATCTACGAGGCTGGATACAGAGTTAAATTCTTTCTTCTTCTAGTCTACCAAAGATAGAGAGTTTTCTCAAACAAGGGTCATGATATTTTTGGCAAATCTGGGTTGTTTTTATGTCCTCTGGCAACCATTTTTAGACCTAGAACATCTCTTTTTCAAAGGTTCCCTTTTGGATCCCACTTCTGCAACCTCCCTTTGGTTTGTAGAGAAGTGAAGACAGTTCAATTGCTTTCAAAGATCTATACCTCTAGATCGATACTAGTCACAAGTTGCATAGTGCATCATAATGATTGCCTTACACCCTATGCATTTGTTAGTAGCTAGATGACACAACCAATTTTAATCATCAATATCAACACTATAAAATTATATGCTTTTGTGCACCATGCAAATGATACTCATGCTTCCTAGCACTTGAAAGCACTCATTTCCACATGTTTACTTGCATTCAGCACATCTAAAAAACTAAACAAAAAATAAAGGACACTTGATAGAAAGGTTTCCCTTCAAATTTAACTTCAAAACCCAACATGCAATTCAGCAAAATTACCGCTTAGATTTTAGCTCTATTATCCAATTAATTTACCCTCACAATTATCAAGCCTAACAATTCAACAATATGACCTCTCAAATTTTAACTCTAAAATCTATCAATTTACTGTGCAAGATAACAATTCTTTGGGTTCTCAAGTCTTTATCTTTCTACTTCCTTTCATTCAAAATCATATGGTCATTGGTTTCTTAGGTCTTTATCTTTCTACTTCATCACATACTTGTATTATCATGTCATAAGATCTCTAACACAATACCATGGAAGCCTCAATGCATCTCGTATAAATCCAAATAATTAAAAAAAAAAACAACAAAGTAAGAAACATACTCAACAAAATTGATGACAAATTGGCACATTATCTTCTCATTTTGTTGTACAGTTGAGAACATTCTAAATGTTTTCAAATGTCAAATTCTTTGATACATCAAATGACTCCTCCAAATTATTACATTTTTTAACAATAGAAAGTTTATAGTTTATAATACCAAGAAATCATCAATCTTTTTGCCATTTCTATGATCTGAAAGCAAATAACAAGCACTCAAGAAAGAATAAAAAATAACAAAGTCAATTAATATGGAAGCCTAAAATAAGCCTCAAATTATACAAGGAAACAAAGATTACAACCTAGTTTGAAGTCTTTCCCAAAATTATGAATTAAGAGTAAACCACTAATGATAAGAAACAATAATAGGAAACATGGTTTACAACCTGGTCCCCATAAATTGTTGACATAAAGCAACCTAAAGAAAAAAGAAACTAAAAGATGACATTTTTAAATAATCAGAGATCTATAATTGTTTAATTATGATTAAGTATGTGTGCATGCTAAGCCTTCTCTATCTTTGTAGCTGCTATTGCAACCTGTCCACACAAACGACCAGTTCTCCTAGCAACAATGAGACCAACTTTTTTCCCTGGGGAGCATCACGATGCACAATACTGGCATTCCCAATGTGTTGATGATTACCACCACCATGAGGATGCTCAACAAGATTCATTGCCACACCACGAACCTTGGGCCAATAGTTTCTTTTGACTCTATATTTGTGATATGCATTGCCAACTTTGAGCATGGGCTTTTCTGTCCTTCCACCACTAGTAACCTAACCAATCATGGCTCTGCAACTACTTGGCATAATCTTCTTAGCTCCAGATGGAAGCTTTACCCTATAAATTGAAACCAATTTCCAAGACTCGTCAAACAAGGCTATTAAAAATTTGCAAAATCAAAAAGTACACAAATTTGAACATTAAGAGAGAACTTAGATAATCATTTCAAAATTATTTCCATTACCTTTGGAATAATTGCATTTATCAGCTCACTGTAACCTTGGAAAAAAAATCAAGCATAGAAATATGCCATAAGTCTCCATAAGGTGTACACCTAGAACTCAAAATAGTTTGAAAATAATTTGGAAAAAGGCACCATCCATAGGACATCACAATAGATGCATCACATGTTTGTTGCTATCCAAAAAACAAGATGATAAACAAAAATGATAATGAGTCAAGGGGAACATCAAGAAGCAATACATTCAAATTAAATTTCAACCAGCTGCTAAATGAGCACAACCCACTTTGACTTGTCAAAAGTTCAAAATATTAGAACAGGTGCATTTTAATGTCTGTAAAGGTGACAACAATCCAACAATGGATCAAACATTTTAGATTGAAATGAAATAGAAATGCATTGCAAATGACAACAATCAAATTTGAAATTATTCAGCTCATAAAAGAATAGTGGAGAAAAGGAAGAAAAAGTATTCTTTGATTTGATCAGGCCAATGAGAAATATTGTCTTAAAAATTCAACTATATCTCCATGACTTGTTCCCTATCGCAGTACCACAAACTATTTCTTTGACCATTGTGAGACCGCGGTATACTAAACATCACTTGAAGCCTTTCACGGCACTACCACACTCCTTCATTGAAACTATTGCGAGGCCATGGTATTCAACACTTACATAACTTAAACTCCTTATACCACCATACTATAAGCCTCACTTTAGGCCGCCACAGGGTGTGGTGTAATGTTTTCCTCTACTCCTTCTTACCGCCATACCGCAAGCCTCACTTGAGGCAGCCATGGGGGCACAATATACTATTTTCCTCTGCTCCTTACACCCATACCACAAGCCTCACTTGAGGCCACCACGAGGGCATGGTGTACCATTTTCCTCTATTCCTTCTTATCGCATTACCACCGGTTATTCTCTTGATTGTCACGGGACCGCAGTGAAGTATCATATGCCACTTAAATTTATACCGCCAACCCACCACTTCGTTTTGAGAGCATTGCGGGGATGCAGTAATCGATCTCTACATACCATGATACCACAAGTGCAATCTCTTCATGTTGTAGGATAGCGATAACTGCTCCCTTGTTATCCTTGGTTCCCGCACACCTGTCAAGACCTTTTGAGTGACCTGTAGGACTGCGGTGAGAGACAAAAATACATCAATGGTAAAAAATACAAATATCTTCACATGGACTTGGTATGGGGTGGTTATGAATGACTCTTGGAATCATTTTAAAATAAATATGGATCCCTAAGATGGATTTATGGAAGGAAATTTGCATGAAACCAAGTGGGACTATGAGAATTTTGAATGGTCCTAATGAATGACTACAAACCTTTATATTATTGTTTTGGCTGGGCCACGTATAGGCCTATTATGGGTTCCATAGGGCTTCTAGAAGTCTATCTATATAGACCTTACAAATGTCTCATAAACTCTTAGAAAACTTCATAGACCCTTAAAAAGCTTGTGCATACCTTTAATGACTTGATAGAGTTCCTAATGATCATGTAGAATTTATCATGGTTTATGCAAGGTCCTCCACTAGCACGACCTAGTCCAACTCTAGGACCTCTTAATGGCCAGTGGACATCACCTTCACAACCACCAGTTCCTTATCCAATTGCTGCTCTAGGTAAATAATCTCCTTGTTGATGGTGAACTTTTAGTTGTATTTCACCTATTATGAAACCATACATACTTAAGTTTGTCATGCTATTCAAAGGTAAAATTTTAAATTCTAAATGAAACATTATGGGTTGATATGTAACTTATATAATTATTGAAAGATTAGAGTTAAATATAAGGCCTTAGTTGCTTTTGGTCTTTGTCTTTTGGTTGAATCAGTATCCAACAAAAGCAGTGCATGCTTGCTGAAGCAATGAAGTATTTTTTAAAAATTTAGGACGTTTCTTTTGGGTTGAGTGCTTTTGTAGAGTTTGTAGCCCAGGGCCTAGGCTAAAAGCTTGAGTTTGGGGAAATCAAATCAAAATCTTATGGATTTGATTATTGGGTTGGGGGTTGTATATATGTAGTTGAATCTAAGTTTTAGTGACAATTTTTTATATCTGTAGCTGGAACTCTGTGAGGTATTAGTCCCTTAATGTTATTTTATCAAATGTCTGTTTAGATGTGTATCACCTGTAGAACATTGTAGGAGAATCACTGTAGAAGATGAATTGACTCCACATGCTTCTTAACTAACCCTATTTCATTTCATGAATACCTGAACCTTCTCAAATGGATAAGCCATCTTTCCATAAGAAATACATTTTTCTTGTTTCCAGGAAACATAGTTGAGACTCTATTGGGTGACAACTTCTAATGGATGTGAGTTGTTCTGTCAAGCATCCATATTCAGATCTAGTAGTCTTTATATTTTAATTTAAATCTTTATTGTAGGTTATTTTTCCCTATAATATTTATTCTTGGTTTGAACTCCTTGATTTTGTGGTTTTTGTTAGGACCTAGAGCTTTCATATGCAGGACCACCTATAAGGCACCAAAGGAGTCATCTAGATCATGACATAGGCGCTGGTTAGTATTCATTGAGTGGTATAATGGTGGTTGAATTGTCCTGGTCTATACAACGAAGAGATGTACTTGTGTGCTTTGTAGTTTGTTTGTTTAATTTTTTGATGCTTAGAAAAACATCATAAATAGATAGGATGATATTTTTGTAATTTATTCCTTCTATCACTTGTCATAGGTCTAGTTGGAGGTAGCAGAGCTGGTGGAATGGAGGGTGTTCCTTATTAGCCTATTTATTCAAGTAGAAATGTTGCAAGTTCCACTTCAGATCACCAAAGCCTTCACAAAAACATTTGCACAAACTTCAATAATGAAGAATTTATGCACAAATTCTCTTTTGAATGATGCACAAAGCCTCCACTACAACACAGCACTCCTACTGGGCCTTGTGGCAATGCGGGTGATTCCCGCATCACTACATGGCCCAGTAACAAACCATGCGGTGTTGCGGTGGAGGCTTTGTGCATCATTCAAAAGAGAATTTGTGCATAAATTCTTCATTATTGAATTTTGTACAAGAATTTTTGTGAAGACTTTGGTGATCTGAAGTGGAACTTGCAACTACAATATCTGATAAAAATCTACTTCCAAATATGCTTTTGATGGATGTTCATATCCTCATCCAAAGATCCAATTCACACACAGGTAGGAAGGATGCTTTCAAAGATTGAGGAGTTGGGCTTTACACCCACTGGTTGCATTTTCTTAAAATTTTCTAAGGACTTTTCAGAAAAAACCCATTTTAAACATATCCTTTAATCATGACATTCCATGATATCACATTTCTTTGAGGCATTTTTTGAAACAATTTGCTTGCCTTGTCTATGCTTCCACATTTTCATGTATCTCTAGCAGGGAACTTATAACTACAACATATGACAAAAAAATTCATGTTGTTATGCTTTGATAGATATCCCTTCGTTATTAATTGATATCTGATGTAGTGCACATTATTATAGTGCAAGCCTATTTTTCAGATTGTTTCATTTAGCATCACCAATATTCTCCACAAGAACATTGTCCCTGTTTAAAATGATGGAAATGGTTCACATCTCTCAGAACATTTTCTCTTGCAACAATCTTGGAGATGAATTTAGATGCAGTGTGGAAATAAGAACATACTCTAAGGTTCTTAACAACTCTAATGGCTGTACCAGGGACCATGTTTAAAAAATCAAATGCAATTGCTAACTTCTTCACTATTGTGGCAGATAAATGATTCTTTTTTCTTCTATTCCACAACATTAAGTAAAAGTCTTGAATCTGGAAATACCCTACTGTCTTCATTTGCCAAGCCAATTTCTCCAATTTTTCATAGCTCTCCCATGTTTTTGGATGTGATTTGTCTCCTACACAAAAAAGCATGTACCATTTTATGCCCTTCAATCCAACTACATGCAGACATCTTTTTTATTCCTCTATCTTTCATCAAACTCCTTACTATTTGAACCTCATCACACCCCCCGCTTCTACATAGATGTTTTAGAGAAGAACATAAGTTGCAGCATTTTTAGGACCAACTAAAAAAGTAGTGTTGCTGGAATACTCAGCCTACATTCAAATTCTGAATTCTGGGAAATTATATACAGTAAATAGATTGATGGCTCTTTGGATAGTGAAATTAGCTTTCATAAAAATTAATTGAAATATCTAGAAGGATTATTTTAATTAAAGAGGATTTGTAGTTATTTTTTTAACAATGATTTTATAGTGCAGTTAGCTTGCAATTTTCATTCAAGATACAAGTCATCAAAGTCAAGCACATACCAAGAAGATGGTACTCTACTTCAAACCCTCAACCTCACCTAGTTTAGTCTGCTTACATGGGGATATTAAAGAAGTTACTAAACAATTTATATATCATTTGTTGTAACTTGTGAAGGAGAAACCTGTGAGATCCAATATGGTAGTCAATCAATATTTGGTTTCTTAAGTAAAGATGATGTCACAGTTGGGAAACTTGTTGTAAAACATTAGGTTAGTAATATTTGGATGTTAAGGCTTCCCAGTTGGATATCAAAGATCTTTTCTCATCAACTTAATTTGGAATTTATGTATAAATGGATTCTTTCATGGTGCAGGTCTTTACTGAGACAACACATGAACTGGGGTTGACATTTTTGTTGTCTAAGTCTGATGATATTCTTGGGCTTGGTTTCTAGGAAATTTCTGCTGATAATGTTGCTCTAGTCTGGTTAGTGTTGATAGCCTTCATTCTATAATGTCAACTTCATTCTATAATCTAATTGTATCACATTTCTTAAACTTTAAACAAGGTTATGAAATCAAGGGTTCAATATGCATATTTCAGGCCTATGTCGAATACTCTGTTTAAGGTATTTGTTGAAAAGGCTACAATTTTTTAATTGATTTATCTTTCTACTATGTTTGGACTTACTTTTGTAAACTTGCAATATACAATGCACTTTTATTCTTTCTGAATTGAGACTAATAGTAATTTTATTGGTTGTATTGAGGCACAACTTCATTCATGGTGAAAAAGGTAGCACCCTATTGCTCATATCAGATGGCACATTGTATATAAAGGAGGAAAGATTCTAGGGTTATTTTTGGCTGCATTAAAGGAGAGAGCTTCATTTATGGGACACGATCAACACTCTCCTTCTTGGATTCTACATGTTACAGCTTGCTCCAAGAAGATTGCCCATGTTGTAGAAGTTTTAAGAGATGAAAGGGGCATGTGCTTGAATTGAAGGGCTCCAAGCATGCGTTTCCACACTAGTAACAGTCTAGTAGATGACATAGAGTGCATACATAGGTAATAGTAGTAGTGATGAACTATTTTCAAGGAATTTGGAAAAGATACAGTGATGTCAAAGGTAGTCAAGACATTCAATAGAGGGGTAGTGCTCTACGTTGATGGGAGGCAGAGTACAAGTGAAAGCATGCCAGAATAATGAGCTAGGTAGTGATAGTCATGAGGCATTGTTATTTTATAAAGGAAAAATGTGTGATAGTAGTTGACAAGTGATTGGACAATACATTTCAAGAAGCTACAAGTTTGATTAGGACAATGCATAGCCTAGTCATAAGGCAATGTTGAATAACAGTCCAAGACAATTGAGGCATCCTACTAAAGATGATAGTCATTAGAGGCATAATCATTAGAGATAAGGACAATTTATTTTTACAGGTAACAATTCATAGTGGCAACTTATGAACTAGAGCAAGTTGGGTGCATGAGATAGGGTCTCTACAGAGATGATAGTGTGATATTGAACTAGGACAGTGAGCTTCATGGGATAATCATGGATTTGTGAAGAAGACATCTATGAATGTCTTTGTGCTTCTATGCTCAGTGATACTCAGAAAATAAGTTTCTTCCTCATTCTTTGAGCTATGTATTGTAACCATGAAGGTTTTTTTAACAAAGAGAAAGCATTGTAACTTATTTTCAGATTTGGATGCTGTTTGTAAGCATTTTTAATTAATAAACAAGTTGTTTTTACCTTCTCAAAGTTGTTTCATTGTTCAAGCTTCAAAATATACTACTAAATAGACTAATGACTAAATGCAAGCTTCAAAATGACTAAATATACTGCTAATTGATGTCAATTAATAATTAAATTGACTAAATATACTATCAATTGATAGAAATTAGTGAACAGTGAATAAATATGACTAAATATATATGACTAGTGTTAAATCAGTGAATAAAAATGACTAAATATACTACCAAATTGATCAAAATGATGATTAAAATTAATGACTAAATACACTACCAATGGATAGAAATTAGTCAATAAAAATGACTAACTAAGTGACTAGTTAACAACAATCAATGACTAAATTAATGAATAAATATATCAGTGAAAAAAAAAGACTAAATAAGTGACCAGATTACAACAATCAATGACTAAATATACTACCAAATCGATCAATCAAAACAACCAATAAATGACTAAAAATGGTTTAGTCATCAATTTGGTTGCATTATAAATGGTTGGCAATAAACTACTAATGGTCACCTGACCATGCTTGGTCATTTATAAGTAGTTTTAGTAGTTTTTTAGTAATATATTATTGTTTTTGTACTAGTGGAATACTAAAATCAAGAATGACAAAGGCAAACAAATCCAAGATCAAAGGAATAGACCTAGAAGACCATTGATCAGGCAACCAAATGCTCAAAGGTACCCTTCTTTCAATGATTATTGTAATGTATGCAATATGTTTGGTCATAAGGCTACTCAATGTAGGAGCAAAGTGAATCAAAATATTCCATCATTCTTTGGTTAGTGTTTTACTTGCAATAAAGTAGGTCATAAGTATAATGAATGCAGAAGTCAGATAAGGAATGGTTACAACAATGGAATGAATGTTCAAACTTTCAAAGGTAACTGCTTTATAAGGAAGAGGTTTGGTCATAGAGCTAGTGAATGTAGAAGTCAGATAAGGAACAAATATAATAGTGGAAGGAATGCTCAATATTTCAATGGGAATTGCTTTGCATGCAACAGATGTAGACACAAGGCTAACCAATGTAGATTAAGAATGAATGAAAGGAATAATGCACAGAGGAATGTTGTATGCTTCAATTGTAACAGGCCTGGACATATTGGAAGGTTCTACAGAAGCAAGAATATGAAGAAGGATAATCAGGCAGAGATGAAGAAACTGATAGAAAAGGTTGATCTAACAGAGATCAAGAAGGAGATGAACAAGATCTCAGTTAAGAAGGAAGTGTAGGAAGTCAAGGATGGGTCCGCACTAGACTCTGGTGCAGGTACTTCCTCTGAGAAGTAAATTGGGAGCTCTGGATCAGGGGGAACTTAAATGCAAAATCCTATTTCTGCAGCTAGAAGTATGATGCTGATATCCAACACAAAGATATGAGTTGTAAGACTGAATGACAAATCTTTTGAAGAAGATTCTAGCAGAAAAGAATCTAATGCGGTGGATTATGGAGCAATTTAGATCAAATATGGGTGACAGAGTCTATAGAGAAAGTGACATAGAAGAAGCCAGAAGAGAATAAGATAAGAAAGAAAGCAAAGGCTACAAAGATAGTTTATGTAAGCCTTGGAGGAGAAGAAGAAGAGGAAATAAAAACAAATGAGAAAGTTAAAGAAAAAAGGGCAAAAATATATTAAGCCACTACTGAGAAGCCCTCCAGAAAGGCCAAGGATAAGAAGAAGAAGAAAGAAGAAAAGACTGAGAACAGAGAAGAAGAAGCAACTATATCTTTGGAACCCATTGTCAATGCATTTACTCAACTTGGAACCCTGAAACTCATAGCTAATATGTATGATGAAAGATATGATGCTGAAAAGGTAATAATTGAGACAACTATTGTAAGATATTTAGATATCTTTAGTAAAACATTGATTGAAGTTATAGATCAGTTACCAAATAGTTTAGCCAATATAATGACAACAAGAAAAGAAGGGGCCATGGCCAAAGATGCTAAGATAAAGGAATATGTCTTGCTAAAACTTTGTTCAAACATCACTAGAGAAGAAAAGGCTAAAGTCACCAAGAAGATCAATAATGAATTTAGAACCATGAAGAGAGTCAATGCTTTGATGTCTGGTGACACTGCAAAACTGGTAAAGGAGACTGAAGAGATAACACTAAGAGTGTTACATGAGCTACAAATTTCAACTATTGTTGACACTGATGAAGAGGAACAAATTACTGGTGCAGATAATGTAGTTCTAGAGATAAATGTGGAACAAAACATGGAACAAAGCATAGTTACTCCTCTAGTAGATACAAGAAATGAAGAAGAAATGAATACAGAACAGAGTTAGGATCAAGGTGGAACACCACCTCTGGTAAACATTGAGCAAGTTGAAGAGATAAAAGAAACTGAGGAAGAAAAGAAGTTTGAAGAAACAGAGGCAGAAGAGTGGAGAGAAGAGATAAATGAACAAATGGTAGATAATCCTGCTCCAGAACCATAAAGAAATGAACAAGAGCACATTCAAGAACCTCTTCCAGAGAGACAAGATGTTGAGGCATCTCAAGTTGGAGAGAACAGAGACACTGTTGACTCTTTGAGAGAGTTTTTGGAGAAGCAGAAGGAAGCTCATATTTTGAATGCACCTAAGCTATTGTAAGGACCTATCAAACTTTCTACAATGTCCCCTCTATAGAGACTAAGACTTGGGACAATATTTCAAGCCACTGCACAAGAGGAAATGTTGAAGTCTCATATAAAGGATAGTGAGCTGATTGAAGATGCATCAACAATTTTTGAAAAGTTAATGCCTCGAATAAAGAGAGATACATTATTGGTCCATGTTGCACAAAAAAGGTTAATGCAATCAATCAATTCCCATTTTGAGTCCCTAGAACAAGATGCAGAAAAGAAAGTAAGGGCAGAGATTGATAGGGTAAGTGCAAGAAGATGGGGGGCCAAAAAGGGGTCTTAAGTGGCCACTTTTTTTTTTTTTTTCTGAAATCAAGAAATACTGGCCTTGGATGAGAAATTGAGCATAGTTACACTCAAAATTTGGAGATGTAACCAAAACAATGTTCATAGTGCTTCGAGTCTACTTTCTAAACTACTATTTTTTTTAAAATGACATAGATTAAAGGGTTGAAAAGAGGGAGCCACAGGAATTGGTGTTGTTTCTATCAAAAAAACATAACATAGAATGTTTTGTGGCTCCCTCAAAAGGTCAACTTTTTTTTGGTATTTTTAAAATCACTTCAGTGAGAAATTAGCTAATATCATGTAGTTTATGCCCAATTTTTTTGATAATTTTTTTATAAATATTTGACTTTTTACTAATTTTCAAAGTGGACACATCCTAAAAAATAGAATTTTGGCCGTGCTACCGCTATAAATTTTGAAAACTAATTGAAAATCATTTTTTTATTTTTTTAATATTTGTAGAATGGAGTCTAGTTTCTAAATATGTAATTTTTTTGAAATTTCAATGAATAGTTGATTTACAATGAAAAAAAGACCAAACAGTGGTTTTTGCCCAAAAACAGACACACAAACAAAAGAAATTAAAGATGAAAGGCTTAACATTGTTAAAATGTGAAAAAAAATACATCGTCAGATAGCTAAGAGAAAGCCTAACATTACCCAGGTGTTCGATTTGTTTGACCTTGAAACACGTGTAAATCTAAGGGTTAACACGAATGAAATTATATGAAATCTTGAAGAATATGGAAACTGTCACTGTTCAAAAGGCACTCCAAGCCTTTGGGTTGGAAATCCAAAGCAAATCCCAAGCCCAAGGCTTGGGATTCCCAAAGCAAACCATAACGCGAGCACGTTATAACGCACTCGCGTTTTTATTTTCTTTGCATTTTTCCTTTCCCGCAAAAGTTTGTGTTGTTTTTCATGTTTGAAATAATGCGAGCGCATTATGTTCAACTTAAATTTTTTTATTTTCAAGGCTATTAATCATGTATGTATGTATGCCTATATGTATGTATGTATGTATGTATGCCTATATGTATGTATGTATAGTGTCGAGGGTAGAGGAGGGTAGAGATGGGAGTGAACCAGATAGGGGAGGAGAGGGGTGGATAAGGATTGAGTGATTAAGGTTTAAGGTTGAGGGTTGAGCATTTAGGGATAGGATTTAGAGTTTAGGGATAAGGGATTAGAGTTTAGGACCTTGAGGGATTAGGGTTTAGTGTTGAGGCTTTAGGGATAGCATTTAGGGTTAAGGGTCGAGGGATTAGGGTTAAGGTAGAGTGTTGAGGGTCGAGGGATTACGGATAGGGTTTAGGGTTGAAAGTTTAGGGTTGAGGGATTTGGGTTTAAGGTATAGTTTAGTAGTTCTTGTGGATAGAGCTAGTAAACAATGAGAGATTATTTGCCTATTTCATAACAATATACCTCCCCTAAGTGCAGGGTGCATAGCAAGAAACATAGATGTACCCCAATGCAAAGCTTTTCTCATAATGATCATCCTTCTGATTTCAACTGTTAATTACTCACTGTGGATGTACCATACGTAAAGCTTTTCTCATAGTGTGTACACCTATTGGCATAATGAACCCTAGATGGGCCAGAAAAACATGCCATATAACATTACTAACATTAAAAAAGTTCATAGCCATTTTTCTGACATATTCTTGCAACTCAAATATCTTTAAGAGAAGAGTGTAAAAAATGATGGGTTTAACAACCTAACATAAGGCAAAGCAATTTTGTTGGGTTTAGGGATAGGGTTTAGGGTTTAGGGTTTAGGGATTATGGTTTAAGGTATAGTGTTGAGGGTTGAGGGTTTAGGGATAGGGTTTAGGGTTAGGGATTAGGGTTTAGGGTTGAAGGATTAGGGTTTAGGGTTGATGGATTAGGGTTTAATGTTGAGAGTTGAGGGTTGAGGGTTGAGAGTTTAGGGATAGGGTTGATGGTCAAGGGATTAGGGTTAAAGTAGAGTGTTGAGGGTAGAGGGATTAGGGATAGGGTTTAGGGTTGAAGGTTTAACGATTGAGGGTTGAGGCTTTAGGGCTGAGGGTTAAGGGATTGGGGTTTTAAATATAGTGTTGAGCGTCGAGGGTTTATGGATAGGTTTATGGGTTTAATTTTTTAGGGTTAAGGGTTGAGGGATAGGGTTTAGGGTTTAGGGATAAGGGATTAGGGTTTAAGGTATAGTGTTGAGGGTTGAGGGTTAATGAATAAGGATAGCGTTTAGGGTTTAGGGATGAGGGATTAGGGTTGAGGGTTGATGGATTAGGGTTGAGGGTTGAGGGATTAGGGTTTAAGGTATAGTGTCAAGCGTTGAGGGTTTATTGATAGTGTTTAGGGTTAAGGGTTGAGGGATTAGGTCTTAGGGTTGATGGATTAGGGTTTAAGGTATAGTGTTGAGGGTTGAGGGTTTAGGGTTGACGGATTAGGGTTTAGGGTTGACGGATTAGTATTTAATGTCAAGGTTAGGGTTAGAGTGTTTAGGATAGAGGGATTAAGGATAGGGTTTAGGGTTGATGGTTTAAGGATTGAGGGTTGAGGCTTTAGGGATTAAGGTTTAAGGCTTAAGATATAGTGTCAAGTGTTGAGGGTGTAGGGATAGGGTTTAAGTTTTAAGGGTTAAGGGTTGAGGGATAGGGATTAGGGTTTAAGGTATAGTGTTGAGGGTTGATGGTTTAGGGATAGGGTTTACGTTTTAGGGATTAGGGTTTAGGGTTGACGAATTAGGGTTTAATGTTGAGAGTTAAGGGTTGAGGGTTGAGGGTTTAGGGTTCAATTTTTAAGGGTTAAGGGTTGAGGGATTAGAGTTAAGGGTTGAGGGATTAGGGTTTGACATTAAGGGTTGAGTAAATTGAGGTTCGAGGGTTAAGGGTTTTGGGATAGGGTTGAGGGTTGAGGGATTAGGGTTAAAGTAGAGTGTCGAGGGTATAAGGATTAGGGATAGGGTTGGAGGATTTAGGGATAAGGGATTAGGGTTTAAGGTATAGTATCGAGCCCGTTGAGGGTCTAGGAATAGGGATAGCATTTAGGGTTTAGGGATGAGGGATTAGAGTTGAGGGATGATGGATTAGGGTTGATGGTTGAGGGATTAGGGTTTAAGGTATAGTGTGGAGGGTTTAGGGATAGGGTTTAGGCTTGAGGGATTAGAGTGAAGGGTTGAGGGATTAGGATTTGATGTTGAGGGTTGAGGGTTGAGGCTTTAGGGTTTAGGGTTTAGGGATAGGATTGAGGGTCGAGGGATTAGAGTTAAGGGTTGAGGGATTAGGGTTTGACGTTGAGGGATTAGGTTTTGACGTTGAGGGTTGAGGTTCGAGGGTCAAGGGTTTAGGGATAGGGTTGAGGGTCGAGGGTTTAGGGTTAAGGTAGACAAGGAGTGACTGAGAGACATAGAAAGCGAAGAGGTAGAGAGGTGAGGGGGAGAGATAAGTGAGATATAGAACATTAGCTAATGGAACTAGAGGTGAGATATTGTAAAGGTGCTATCGAAGGTGAGATAGGCACAAATACTAATGGATCAATCTATAGCAGGACAAAACGCGAGCCAGTAAACAATGGGAGATTATTTGCCTATTTCATAACAATATACCTCCCCTAAGTGAGGGGTGGACAACAAGAAACATAGATTTAGGATTTAGGGATAGGGTTTAGGGTTGAGGGTTTAGGGATAGGGTTTAGGGTTGAGGGTTTAGGGATAGTGTTACTGAATGAATTGGTTTCTGATGGGGAAAACAATAATGATGTTGAATCAATGGAATAAAATCAAAATTAGGGTTGAGGGTTGAGGGTTAGGGTTGAGGATTGAGGGTTGAGGGATTAGGGTTTATGGTATAGGGTATAGGGTAGAGGTTTGAAGGTTGAGGGATAATGTTCAAGGTTGAGTGTCCAAGGTTAAGTGTAAAGGGTATATAGGGTTTAAGGGTTTAATGTTTGAGGGATTAGGGTTTAAGGCATAGTGTCGAGTGTAGAGGGTTTAGAGACAAGGTTTATGGTTGAAGGATTAAGGGTTGAGGGTTGAGGCTTTAGGGCTGGGGGTTAAGGGATTAGGGTATAAGGTATAGTGTCAAGGGTAGAGGGTTTAGGGATAGGGTTTAAGATTTAATGTTTAAGGGTTGAGGCTTGAGGCTTTAGGAATAGGGTTTAGTGTTTAGGTTAAGTGAGACACCTAGATGACTAAGGACAGATGAAGAGGCAGACAAGGAATGACTAAGAGACCTAGAGAGGGGAGAGGTAGAGAGGTGAGTGGGAGATAGAGGTGAGAGATAGAGAGGTGAGGGGAGAGATAGAATAAAATGAGAGAGTGAAGTTGACAACTTGAGGGAAAGATGGGTAAGGAGGAGGGAGAGAGGTGGAGAGGAAGGGAAATATCTAGAGAGCCCTAAGAGATATACAAGTGAGAGACCTACAACTTAGGGAGAGAGGGGTGATAGAGAGATAGGGGAGAGATAGGGGTGAGGCAGATAGGGGAGGAGAGGGGTGGATAAGGGTTAAGGGTTTAAGGCTTTAGGGTTTAAGGGTCAAGGGTTTAGGATTTAAGGGTTGAGGTATTAAGGGTCTAAGGGTTGAGGGATTAGGGTTTAAGGTATAGTGTCAAGGGTTGAACTCTAATCCCTCAACCCTCGACACAATACCTTAAAACCCTAATCCCTCAACCTTGGGGTTTAAGGTATAGTGTTGAGGGTTGAGGGATTAGGCTTCAACCCTCGACACTGTACCTTAAACCTTAATCCCTCAACCCTTAGACCCTTAATACCTAAACCCTTAAACCCTAAACCCTAAACCCTTGACCCTTAAACCCTCAACCCTTATCCACCCCTCTCCTCCCCTATTTGCCTCACTCCCATCTCTCCTCTATCTCTCTCACCCCTCTCTCCCTAGGTTGTAGGTCTCTCACTTGTATATATCTCAGGGCTCTGTAGATATTTCCCTTCCTCTGCACCTATCTCCCTCCTCCTTACCCATCTTTCCCTCAAGTTGTCAACTTCACTCTCTCATTTTATTCTATCTCTCCCCTCACCTCTCTATCTCTCACTTCTATCTCCCCCTCACCTCTACCTCTCCCCTCTCTAAGTTTCTCAATCACTCCTTGTCTACCTCTCCATCCATCCTTAGCCATCTAAGTCTCTCATTTAACCTTAAACCCTAAACCCTATCCCTAAATCCTCAACCCTTAAAACTTAAATCCTAAACCATGTCCCTAAACCCTCAACCCTCGACACTATAAATTAAAACCTAAACCCTATCCCTAAAGACTCACCCCTCAACCCTTAAACCTTAAACTCTAAACCCTATCCCTAAAGACTCACCCCTCAACCCTTAAACCTTAGACCCTAAACCCTCTACCCTCGACACTATACCTTCAACCCTAATCCCTTAACCCTCATCCCTAAATCCTGAACCCTCATCCTTAAACCTTCAACCCTAAACCCTCTACCTTTGATAGTATGCCTTAAACCCTAATCCTTCAACCATTAAACCCTCGACCCTTAAACATTGGGCAAACTTTTGCAAAAAAGAAAAAAAAACAAAGAAAATAATAACACGCTCGCATTATAACGCGAGTGAGTTATGCTCGCATTATAGCGCGAGCGTGTTATGGTTTTGTGTTGCTGAGCCAAAGGCTCGGCAACACCAAGTCATAACGCGAGCGCGTTATAATGCGCTCACATTATGGATTTTTAAAAAGTTTTAAGAATTTGGCCACTTTTTGGCCCCCCATCTTTTTGCACCTGCCCGATAACAAAAGGTTAGTTGAGCTTACTGACAAATTTTCTCAAGATAAAATTTTGTTAGATAAAAGTGTAGAGTATGCACAGTTGGCCCTTAAGGAAACTAGTGAACTGTATCAATTTTATCTTACATGGCCAGATAAAACTAATGACATAAAAGATAAAATAGATAGATGGGAAGCTCAAATAATGAAGATATCCAGAACTTATGACTCAGGAAAAGATGCTATTGGCAATTAGAGGGCACAAGTTGAGACTATTCATTCGAATATACATAAGTTGTAGACCCAGAGGGAGGTCATAAAGCATAGAATGATCCAGCTTCGTGAGGTAGCAAGTTTTAAGATTGCATCCCTAACCAAGCTAATAGCAGTAGAAAATAAGACTAGGCAAATCACTGAGGCCCCTACTACCATGAAGAAAGCAGAAGAGTTGGTGTCCCAGATTAATGGGCACGTACTAGTTTTGAGTGATGCCAAGAATAGTTAGGATGAAGAAGTGGTGCATCTGAAGAAGATCTATAAAGATGTTTTTTTGAAACAATAGTAAGCATTTTGATTTCACTTGTATATATGCAGAAAGTAGAAAAATAGTTTTAAAATTTTGGCAACTTGTACATATCTTTGTATCATACACGTTTGACATTGATGTCAAAGGGGGAGAAGAAGTGAAGCATGTGAAAAACATTTGAAAATAAAGAAGAGAAGCATGAAGTTAGGGGGAGCAGTTGTAAAAATTTTTCATATCAAGTGTTGCCATCAATGCCAAAGGGGGAGATTGTTGGCAACTTGGTAAACATCATTATAAGAGAGACATTGTTGACATGATGTTGAATGATTGAGCATGATGTTTCAAGGTGTTGTCATTGATAGAAGCAAGAAAATGAATGAAATTGTGACAAATATTTTGGTCTGGTGAAGAAGACTTAGTCATTTTGGCAAAGGGTTGGCAATATACAAGAGACAATGACAGAGAGATAATATAATGATTAGCATTGGTCCACTATTGGAGATCAAATAATGCGGTTCTAGTATGTTGTCTATAGTCCATAGAAGATCTTATATCCACTATTTTATCCCTTGATAAGTACCAAAAGCATATCTTTAAACAACCTAAGTCCGGTAGAGCAAAACACTCAATTGATTTGGTCCAAATTCCTCCTGTGTTGCATATCTTGTCATGTGGTTTTGAGGTGTTGTAAAAACTTTTATGAAGTGCTTTAATCCAGAGTTTTAGGTTTAAAAGTCCACTAGAAAAATAGATACAAGATGTTAAGTACCGCTACATGGCTTGACAGAGTTTGACTGTGATAGGGCATGTGTTCTTGGGGTCCGCATTTTGCCGCAAGAAGATATTTTTCTTTGCGGTTTTGAAGGTATGATATATGATGGCTAAAGAGTCTTTGATATGATTTTGAAAGCATCTTGTGGTCTGCAGTGAAAGTTGATTTCTGACAAATGATTTGAACTAGTGGCAGCCTATGTTGAAGGTCGACCTAATAAGTTTGAATTGTATGCGGTAAGTTCTATTATTTATAATTTAATCCTAAGTGGTGGAATATTTGAGGCTGACTTATGTGAATATAATTCAAGTATTGTTTGGGTCCACTGGGAATTTTGGTGAATGAATTTGGCCAACAAATTACATAAGGGATGACTACACGCTACATCTTATTAGGCTGACCTAATATGAAGTTTTCAAGTGTTACAGATATATATATGGGATTGAATTTGGTGTTTGAGTGAGGTGATGCAAATGCGAATGTATAGGTGATAAGGGAACAACAGTGCAGGCGACAAGAGCAGAAGAAGAGAGATCTTCCTTAATGTAAAGGTAGAGCATGCATGTGTAGAAGAAGAGAGATCTTCCTTAATGTAAAGGTAGAGCATGCATGTGTAGATGCAATCTGTATTCTTTCTTCTTTCTTTCTCTAGGCAGTGAGCATGTTTTGGCAGTGAGCCATTCTTGCAATGAGCATTTCTTTGGGCAGTGAGCCCTAACGCAATGATCCTTCTTGTAATTTGGTATTGTTCCTACATAATATATTGTGAGCTAACACTCACCATGGTTTTTTCCTATTTTAGGTTTTCCATGTAAAAATCCTGGTGTTCATGTGTGATGGCCTTCTTGTAATTTGGTATTGTTCCTACATAATATATTGTGAGCTAACACTCACCATGATTTTTTCCAGTTTTGGGTTTGTTCACATTGTGTGTGGTAAATGGATTATTTATTTAACAAGTAAAAGTTTTAATAGGATATTGATTCAGCAAATATAAATACTAAAATTTTAACAATTTATGTGCAACACTGTTATCTATGGAGCGACGGAGACAAAATCTGAGATAAGAAATAGTCTGTAAAAATGACAATGACAGATAATTGAAGAACGAGATGCAAAATTGGATTGTTATATGCATTGTTTTATCAAATGCTCAAATCAACGGCACATATACTGAAAGCGAAGTGCCACCACCAGAAGAGTAGCCACCGTGGTGGGGTCACCGATAACATCAATAGTTTGCTATACAAGAAAACAACTTTTACCCTGATCTGCTCCTTCTCAATTAGTTATTATTTCAAAAACCCGATGAAAATAAATGAGTTTATTGACTTCTCCTTGGATGCCATTCACAACTAAATATCCAAATTTAGTCTTATTTGAATTTCTTTACACACCAGCAAAAGCTAGAATTAGACTGTCGGAAAGTGATTGTCATTGTAATAGGCTTGCACCAGAATATGAGGACGATCGAACACCGGAAACAGATGCTCCGACATTTAGTTTGCTACAAATAGCCTATTGACTAATAAAAAAATGTCATTTTATTCACTATAGCAAGTCTTCCTATTATCTTTTGAGGTATGTTGGATTTCGATTATTATTTAAATGTTCACAAAGGTACTGGTAGTTAGTTGCTAAACTTATCAAGTCTATAATTTTACTAATGGTGAGTAAAATGGTGAAATTGCATATCAATGTTATTTTTCATTTAGTTTTGAATATGTTTTGATGGAATGTTTTAGTATAATTACATATTGATAAGTAATATATTGATGGAATGTTCCAATATTTATTTTTCACACTTCTGATTTATATACATTATTACATATTTACATTATTTATTGTATTCATATTTGCACCTACTTTCATATATTTGATGCTTGCCTTGAACTTGTCTTTTTTTTTACTTGGTTCATTTTTGTATGGCTCAAGATTGATGTGGTTCAATCTCATGGAGTGTGTTCAATTAAATCCTTTATTTAAAACTCATTGTGTACAATTAATTCATATGTGAATACATAGGGAAAGAACAAAGAACAATCATTCTAGGAAACATTTAGAGCTTAGAAAGAACACATTGCATAAGAACCATACATGCAATCTATGCATTTGTGAATGATGTCTATAATTGTTTGCTCAAAGTTTGAAAGCTAGTCTGTACAAGGGATTGGCCAAGTAGAACTTAATCCTAATGATTTGGCAATCTCTTCTAAGAAATTTTTAACCATTGCTTTCATAGATTTAAACATAGAAGGTGAAGGCAAATAGATCTCTAGATGCATACATTTTGCCAATTCATCCTTGTGTGGCTTGATTAATTTCTGTCCTTCAAATCAAGGTTGTCAATTCATTCTTGCAACCAAGTTCATTTTCATGCATTAGATGAAGGTCATAGTGCTCGGGTTCAAACCTAAAGAACTTGGATTAGAACCACATTGAATTTTGAGCTTGCATAAAGATCAATACATCTTATAGATTTAGAGCATCAATTTTTTACTTGTGACAACTGATTCTAGCTGGACATCAGCAATGTCTCTCATCATTGTTGCTAACTTGTGAATTGATGGGAGTCTACCTAAATTTGAAATTTGAAAGAGTCAACCGATTCTTTATTTTTGAAACATTATCGAAGGATAAGGTGGGAGATGCAATAACTTTAGGCAACGTCTCTACACCAGAAGGTCCTCAAATAGGGAACTTGCTATCCTCCATCAATGTCAAACATACAAAACTAGCAATAAGGTCGTACAATACATCACGACCACAAGCGTGAAGAGCAAATGCCATATTTTGAACATAATCTTAAAGCCAACCTAACCATATAATGGCAAGCGACAGTAAAGCTTAGTGGAGGTTTGGGATTATTGGCCTGGGTAGAAAAAGCTATCGCTAAGAGATGAGGGAAGTGTCGTCTCCCATCATATAGTAAATTTAGAATGAATGTAGCTTTTTCCTTTGTGGTTTTGTGGTTAAGGAAGTGGAACTCCCAAAGAGGGTGAGAGAGATAAAGTTTTCTCAAATGCATATCGGAAATGTAGTTCTTCACAAACTTACAAGATCGGAAATGTAGTTCTTCACAAACTTACAAGATCGGAAATGCATATCGGAAATATCGGAAGTGACCACGAGGAAACTCTGCAACAAATACTTCCGTTGTCTACCACTGCAGCACTCCCTTCTCATTCGTAGTCTGCAACCACACATCAAAATAAAGATGGATTTGATTCTTTTTTGTTATGGGTAAACACGGAAATGGTTTTTAGATACAGAAGTAAGGTCTTTACCACAATACAGGAGAACTGTGGGCTTCGAGAGAGAAAGGATTTCTCTGATGGGTATCTTAGTGTAAGAGATGTCCACTGGTTTGTTGAGCTTAGAAACGACATGGATGCACATGCCAGATGAGGAAGTATTCAAAATGAAAGAAATTTAAACAACACTTACACTATACTGAGAAATTTTAAAAAGAAAAATTGCAAAGATGGAAAAATAAAATCTTCACATTCATTGAACAAACAGCATATCAGAAAAGAAAAACGCTATTTTTATTAACTCAGAAAATTCTTGAATCTGTTGTTCATCCTCACACAGAAAACAACAAACAGATTACAATATATAATAAAGTTTATAGTAGTTAAAACTAAAAATAAACCATCCTAAAATAAACTGAAATTAATCTAAGGAAATTGCTAATCATGTAGCAACTGTCTAAAAACAAACTATGGAAAAAATGTCTAAAAATAAATCTTGTTAAGACTAGTTCTCATGCACTGACTGCATGGATAAGGCATCATGCAAAGAGAAATAAATCTTGATAAATCTACAGCTGATTGTTGAGTTGAGCATGCACTCCTTCAATCTCCCCATGGATGATCAGCGAGATGATGCCTAACCGTTCTCTCAAAGTGACAAAAGTAGCAGCAAGAAGAGCTTTTGTGAAGACATCAGCAATTTGTTCAGATTTAGGACAAAATTTCAATTTTACTTGTCCATTTTGTACCAAATCTCAGATAAAATGATGTTGGATCTCTGTGTTTTGATATAGCATGAAACACTAGTTTTTTTGTGATTGCAATGGTGCTATTGTTACCACAAAAAAGAGTAGTTGGATGTTCTTGTATGATGTGTAGATCCTTTAAGATCCTTCAAATCCAAATTGCTTGATAGTCTACTGTTGCGACAATGATATATTCTGCTTCTGCTGAAGAAAGAGCCACAGCCACAGTTGCCTACTTCTTACTACTCCAAGATACAACTCTAGAACCAAGTGAGAAAACATAACTAGATGTTGATTTTCTACCATGCATTGAACCAGCCCAATCAAAATCTATGTAACCAACTAGTTCACATTTTACACTAGAAGAATAATGGATGCTAAAATTTGAGTTCCACTCACATACCTTAATATTCTTTTTGTAGCACGCCAATGAGACTCATGTGGATCCTACATGAACTGAGAGTTGAGGCTCACAACATACATAATATCAGGGCTAGTTGTAGTGAGGTACACGAGGCTACCAACCAAACTTCTATACAAAGTGGCATCTACTTTGGAACTTGCATCTTTCTTGGTTAATTTCTCACCAAGGGCTAAAGGAGTTGCAACTACTATGCATGAATTTATTCTAAACTTTTAAAACAAATCAGCTACATACTTGGTTTGAGAAATGAATATAACTTTTGGTTGTTGTTGCACTTCCACAAAAAAAAATAATGCATGAGACCCAAATCTAACATTTCAAATTCCTATTTCATTTGATCTTGAATTTCCTCCAAAAGAGATTTGATATTACTTGTATAAATGAGATCATCAACATAAAGGGAAACAATGATAATATTGTTACCAACATGTTTTACATACAAGGTTGGCTCTGTGGGGCTTCTACTAAATCTCTTCTTCAATAAATAACTATCAATCCTTCCATACCAAGCACGAGGGGCCTGCTTCAACCCATAAAGAGATTTCTTCAACTTGTATTCCAACTATTCTTTGCCTCGAATTTCATAGCCCATTGGTTGTTCCAGATAGACTTCCTCATCTATATAACCATTAGGAAGGCTCATTTTACATCCATCTAATATACATGCCACTTATTTTGTGCAGCAATTGCCAATATAATCTTGATGGTATCAAGTCTTGCAACTGGAGTGAAGGTATCTGAATAATCTACTCTAGGTGTATGTGCAAATCTCTTAGTAACTAATCTTGCCTTGTGTCATTTCAAACCATCACCATGATATTTCACCTTATAAATCCATTTGACACTAATCACCTATTTATCTTTTGGAAGTTGCACTAATTCCCATGTATTATTTTTATCAATTGCTTCCATCTCTTCATTCATAGTATCAATCCATACTTTCTCTTTTATAGCTTCTTCATACACAGAGGGTTCGACTTGAATTTGACTAAGCAAAGAAAAATTAAAAACTAGATTCATATTAGTACTCCTTTGATAAAATTTATTTAAACTTTGTACCTTTCTTGAAGAGATTGGACTTGATGTTGGACTTGAACTATTACCTAAAGTTGTGCTATGAGAACTTGGTGAACTTGAGCTTGGAGAACTTGAACTTGAGCTACTGTTGGAGCTTGAAATTCCACTTGAGCTTGTGGGGAGAGGAGGAACACTATTATCTTCTATGTTCATTATTACTAGTGTTTTTTGTTGCACACCTTTTTGCCATTGTCATACTCCCCCTTCATAAAAAACCACATCCTAATTTACAATCCATTGGGCCTTGTGTCATGATTATAAAATTTATAACCATTCGTTTCATCAAAATATCCCACAAAGATACAAAGTTAGAATTTTTCATCCAACTTCTTTCGCTTTTGAACTAGAATATGAACATATGTTGAACAACCAAATACATGGAGATGAGCCACAGAAGGCTTGTGACCACTCCAAGCTTCCTTTGGAGTGATGTTCTGAAATAATTTTGTGGGGCTTCTATTCAAGATTTATGATGTTGTTGCCACTACTCCCTAATAACAATTAGGAAGTTTTTTAGGCTTCAACATACTTCGTGTCATTTCCATAATGGTACAATTCTTTCTTTTTGTAATACCATTTTGCTAGGGAGTATAAGTTGCAGTAAGCTATCTCTTGATGCCATAATTATTACAAAAATTAGACAAATCTTTTGATGTGAATTCTCGCCCTCTATCTATTCTATGTATTTTGAGATAATACCCACTTTGGTTCTCAACCATATCCTTACATTTCTTGAAACATTCAAAGGCTTCAAATTTCTGCTTAAGAAAATAGATCCATGTGTGGTGAGAAAAATTATCAATAAAAGCCAAAATAAATATTCTTACCCAAGGATGGTTCTTGCATATCACCACAAATCTCATCTTGCACAAGCTCAAGAGGAGATTTTTCTCTCCATGATTTGTTCACTATAAAACTATTTCGATATTGCTTTCCAAGTGCACACCCTGCACAAACCTCTTATTTTGCTTGAATTGCTAGAATTCATCTCACCATATTCTTCTTCTTAAGCAAACTCAATCCTTGAAAACTTAGATGCCCATAATACTTATGTTATACCATGAATCATCTGTGGTTTCTTTGAGCATGCACATTAGCAAAAAACAATGTGAGAGAAAATAACATTTTCTATGTCATAGGATCCTTTGCTACAAGATGATAATTAGTTGATTTATCAAATATTTTGTAACAATTATCTTCAAATACAACTTTATAATTTTTTGCTACAAGCTGACCAATACTTAAAAGATTATGTTGTAAGTTTGGCACATGCAAAGTATCATGAATATAAGTAGTTCCTCCTTGCTTGGTCTTTACATCAAGAGTACCTCTTCCCATGACATCAACCTCTTTATCATCACCAAATTTTACTTGACTTCCTACAGATTCATCTAATTTGACAAAGAGATTAGATTTACCTATCATTGACCAACCACTATCTAGAACAAAAAATCTTTTTGAACCAAGTCACATGTAAAGAAAGTGGAGTGTTTTGCATCTTCAAAAGATTATTTAGTATAGTTGGCTCTTAGCTTATTCAAGTAAGATTTATTCATTCTACACTTAGACACATAGTGTCCAAAACATTCACAATATCTACAATGGATGCTTCTTCAATCCACATAACTTCTTTTTCTTCATCTTCCTCTATTGTTTGTTCTTCCTCTTCCTCTACCATGTCCTCTACTATTAGAAGGTTCCTCTTGAGATTTATTTTATTGAGAAAGAGGAGTTTTAGATCTTTCTTCAATTCTCACTGTAGATTGGAAAGCTTGCACCAAACTCTCTATAGAACTCTACATAAACTCCTCATGAGACTGTAAAGAACCAACCTACTTTGCCACTTTGAATATGGTTAGATCTTTTCTTTCTTCAATAGATATCACCACTAGATCAAATTTTGGAAGAAGAGATCTCACAATATTCTCTACATTTTTTTTTCTATTATTGCTTCCCCTTGAGTCTTAAACTGATTCACAATACCTTGAGTCCTAGTAATAAAATCTTGAATGGACTTATTCTTTCATCCTTAAATTTTCAAAATCCCTTCTCAATGTTTGGAGTCAAGTACCAATCTCACTTTGTCAGATCCTTGGTATGCAATTTGCAATGCCTCCCATGCATCCTTTGATTTTGTCATACCAGCTATACTAGGGAAGATTGAAATATCCAATATAGTTTGAATGGTGAATAGAGCTCGATTGTCCATTTTTCTATCTTCTTTCAACTAAGTTCGTTGATTTTTTGTCAAAGCATTCAAAGCAATCTAATTTGAAGGCTTAGTGTATCCTACTTCTAGTAATTCCTAGAGATCTTGCGATAATAGTAGGGTCTTCATTTTAATGCTCCAATATTCATAGTTGTCTCTTGTACACAATGGAAGTTGGAATTGGAAGTTGTTGCTATTAGCCATTTGGACTGCACAATAAATTTTCTACAACCCGCTTTGGTACCAATTGAAAGAAATTAAAAAAACACTTACACTATACTAAGCAATTCTAAACAACAAAATAGCAAATCTAGATAATTAAAATATTCACATTCATTGAACAATCAGTATAATAGAAAAGAAAAATACTATTTTTATTAACTCAAAAAATTCTTGAATCTATTGTTGATCCTCATATAGAAAACAACAAACAGATTACAATATATAATAAAGTTTACAGTATTTAAAACTAAAAATAAACAATCCTACAATAAACTAAAATTAATCTAAGAAAATTGTTAATCATGTAGCAACTATCTAAAAATAAATATTACTAAAACTGATTCTCATGCACTGACTGCATGGATAAAGCAGCATGCAAAGAGAAATAAATCTTTCTATAACTGATTCTCATGCACTGACTACATGGATAAGGCATCATGCAAAGAGAAATAAATATTGATAAATTTGCAACTGATCATTGAGTTGAGCATGCACTCCCTCACAAAATCTCTCTTGTGGGAATCACATGCTCCTCATTTTTCATGGTGATTATTCTAGTTGCCATTGAATGGAATGAAGTGAATTAGACTTTCAATAGACAACATAAAGATGATGGTCAACTATGAGGATCAAATTAGCTATGAAAACATATGAACCTAAATTTATAACACTAGTCCTTTATGTTTAACTGTAAGCACTAAAAATGTGCATGAGCTTCCACGAGGACCCTATGATGATGTATAATTCTAATCACGTACCTAGAATCATGAATATAATGCCCTCTAAGTAGTTCTTCTCTTGGTGACACGTCGACTTCAATTTCTTACTCCACCGATTCTTCTCAATCCTAACTTTTCTTCACTTTCACCCTTGTCGACCTTTCTTCTACATTTTTGACCTTGCCTACATAGCCAATTTCATCTTATTGATCTAATTTTAACTTTCCCATGCTCATTTAATCTCACTCCACTCCTAGAGGTCTTAAAATGACCTCCCGGACCAAACCCATCTTTCATAATTGACTTAGCTTTTGGTGATCCCAGATGCCCACCTATTATTTCTGGATATCCACCTGGCAACCCTACTAGTGAAAGTGGAGATCATATTTAATTCATCTATTTAACTTAGCTCCAGTGATAGATGGCTTCCTTTTCCCTCCAAGACCCCACTCCAATTCCTAATTTTCACCCAGACCCCTTCTTCTGTGGGTTGGCAATGGGTCACCACTTGGAAACTCTGGGTCTCCACATGGAGACCCAATGGTGACCCTATCATGTTTTTGAACATATATTCTCCTTCAGTTTGGGCCCCAAAAAGCACTTTTTTCTCCAATTTGCATGAGGATTCGACCTAAACATAGAGTGAACTATTTTTAGCTCATCTACCACCTCTAATCATGTATAATTAGCTCATATGATCTATACTTCTCACCACTCTAACTCATTCTAACTCCATTTTTGCAGTCTATGATAAGCTATCATAGATTCATGACTCCTCTTTTAGCCCAATCTTCTCTTCAATCTAATTAGTTAACTCTCCAATTAATGGAGTTAAATCCCCAATCATCCCCACTCTTTAGGTGCTCTTCCAAGCTATAAATACTCCCTCCCTCAAGAAATAGGAGTGGCAAATCCATTGTTGCATCTAATTTTCAAGCTTTACTTTTTCTCTCCAATTAGCATCCTTATGTTCTTTGCAGGACATAGGTGCCTTTCGCTTTAGTATTTTCTTGCCCAAGCCTTCAAAGGCTTCATAAAACATTGTTATGCTAGACAAATTCCCAAGCCCAAGTGCTTCAAACATTTTGAAATCTCACCCAATTCATATCTTTCTCAAGCTCATTCATTTGCTCTCTTCCCAATTATTTCAAAGAGGAGGACCCCACTATTGCAAGTAAATGAAGAGGTTGCTAAAACAAGGATTCTTGATGGTAGTGCAGAGACTCATATGTTGACCACAATCTAGGTTTTTCATGCTTTCTTAGATAATTAAATCACAATTTACTCTTGGGAATAGTAGTCTTGTGTTGCAGTTTCCTTAATAGATTTATTTCAAAGTTAATTAGAGTAGTTTTCTTAAGTAGTTTAAATTGCAATCCTAGATTAAATTTCATATTTCACACTTTCAAATCTTAGATTAGCACAAAAATCTTTTTGAAAATACCAAAAAAATAGTATAATTGCATTAGGTAATCTCATATTAATTTGCATCCATCTTTCAATTTCCTAGTTAATTAGTTCATTTTAAATTTCAATTCCAGAAAAGAACAAAAAAAAATCATTTTGCATACATATAAAAAACCCAAGAAAATACATAAGCATTAGAACTTAGAAAAAGTCAAACCCTTGATTCAATCATGAGGTAGGATTTTACAAAACAAGTATTCACAAAATCCTTGATTTCATCACGAGGTCAATAAAGTCAAGAAAACTCACAAAAAGCCTTAGATAACATCACTAAGTCAAAAGTGAACTCTTGGTCAACTCAAGTCTATTCTCTCTATCCAAGCATATGAATGTGCCTTGGAATTAGAGGAGAGTGGGTGAGGGCTATCCTTGATGAGATTGAAGAATTACATCTCATGCCACAACTAGCACAACAAACATGAGAAGAACAAGAACACGTGCTTAGGTTGATTCAACATAGAGAACAAATACAACAATGTGTTCAAACCATAGAGGAAAGGTTACAACATGCTAGGCTTATCAATGACTACAAGAAACATCCATATAGACATTGGAATACTAGAAACCGAAACAAGAGATTGATAAATAGTGACCCTATATTATTATCTCCACTACAATGGTCATAGAACAACACAACAGAAAACGACAGGGCCCAAGACTGGCTGATCTTTCTTCATGATGTTTTTCTCCAAAGAGAACAAAACCATCCCCATGTCTTGCATCCACTTGACTGGCTTCTACTATGACAGTGAGAGTGACTTGGAGGTCACCCAAGGCATGGAGAGGTCCATGTGCTTTTGTCAAAGATGACTCATCCCACTTCTGCACTAAGTCATGTTTCAAAGAACACATATTCTGGTGAAATCCATATGAATTACAAATCCTTCTAGGATGAGTTCTTTGCATTTCCACTTTCAAAATTATTTCGCAATCACTTTCACAATTCATCGCATTCATGTTCATTTCAATTTTTCATAATCGCTTTCGCTTCACTCATCATCTCTTTCACTATCTTTCGTTCATTTCATTTATTCTTAGGTCTCTACAACACCCTCGAATATCACAGAACCTGAACTCAACCTAGGGAGCCTTCCCTCTAGAGAACATGAATCACCATCCTTCAACAGGTATATGCCTCATGACCCAGTGGCACCCATCTCAAATTGTTATGATTTTGAGGATTCAGACTATGAAAGTGACTGAAGAGAACCAAAGTGTTCTCTAACATTTAACAACCCTGCGTGGGAACAAAACTCATTAATTTAACATAGGGCACAAAGAATACAAGTGAGGTCATAGATCCATCAACAAGATCAACCCTCAAAAAGAAGCTAAAACACCCATCTAGATGATGAGGTAAGATGACTAGAGAGACATTTGCAAGAGGCCAAAGATGCTCAAGAGGCCTTGCATGTCGCTCTTCAAGAAGAAAAATGAGAACAAGTAGAAAACATGTGAAGTGAAACTCCACAAAATGAAGAAACACAAAGAGGAGCTATGCTTTATGATCTCATTGCAATTCTAGTTCAAAGTATTAATACTCTCGAGGTAGAACAATTTGTTCAAGACAAAAGGATGAAGTCTCACGACAACAATAGGATAGAACAAGACTAGGGGGCATCTCAGGACCCTCCCTACCTGAACTTCTATTCTCAAAATGGGAGTAATGAAGTCTTCCCAAATGTGAATCAAATAACGTAAAATCTTCAGACAATGCAAAATAGTCAACCAAACTAAGCCGTTGCAATAAGATATCAAAATCCACCTATGAGGTTAATGATTTCGACCCCACAATCTCAGAGCACATTCATAGGAACATATCTTGAGTAATTGAAAGAACCAATAGACCATACCATAACAAACATGATGCTACCATGGCCTCACACATTTAAAGGAGGAGATCCCAACTCACACATTAAATCATACACCACTATTGTGAGAGAACTTCTCCCTCAGGATGGAGTTATTGCCAAGATTTTCCCAAAGACATTAGAAGTAATCGCCTTGGATTGGTACTATCCCCTTCCTAAAGCCTCTATCCAATCATTTCTACAACTTATAGGGGAGTTTGTCATGGCTTTCGACATGAACAAACTTGTAAAAAAATGGATTCTCAAATTCCATACCATGAAACAAGAACCAAATGAATCAGTGGCATACTTTGTAACACAGTGAAGAATAGTGCTTTACTCACCCACAAGTGCCCCAAACATGGATCATCATGAATTATACAACCTCTTCTTATATTCCCTTTATAGCCACACTCATGAGGAAGTTCAAAAGTTACCTTATAAATCATATAAAGTGTTACAAATATGTGTCTAATCAGTGTTGTCATTGATGTCAACTGTATCCCATTCTAGAAGACTTGTATGTTGAGGATATTGAGAAAATTAGCCCCTCTGGAAGAGACAAATGAGTTACATATCTCTTTGTCACAGACAATGTAGTTCAGTGAAGTAGATTGATCCGCATTCCCAGTAGGATGAAGTTCAGAATATATGGATTAAATGGTTTGTAGATGATTGTCTTAAGTTACTCCAGTTAATATTTGAGAGGTATGCATGGCAAATTGGCAAAGTTATGGCCATATGAGTAGAACCAGGTTTTACAATTGTTTAGAGGTGACAGAGTGATAGAAATCTAGTCCACATTGATCCACATTAGAATATTATGATCTGCAGATCTAGAAGTGTGTTTGGCACATTGGTGTGTGTCCTCAACTCAAATGGTCCGTAGTTTGGAGGTCTGCAAGCAATCTTTCTAGTGTGACAATCATGACAGTTGGTGTTCTTGAGTTCTCGGATGAAGGTGCAAGTGTTTCTGGTGATCTGAGGTGGTGTAGTTGTTCCTGTTGATTTCATTGTGCTTGTGGTGGTCTCTGGATCGAGTTCCTATTGTGTTGGTGATCCGCATTAAGGTTTGAGCTCATGCTTGAAGATTTCTCCTTGGGTGTTTCTATTCTTTCCAGTCTTGGCCGACCGGATGCTTTGTGCATATTGCGGATGATCTAAGAGAGGTTCTATGAAGTGTAGCATGGTGTTCAAGGAAGATTTGGATCCCAACTATGTTTGGCCGACATCATAGTGATTCATATGTTTGTAGTGCCGACCTTGATGTTTATTCCAAGGTTGATGAAGCATATAAATAAGTGTAGTTGAGTTGTGGAAAATCATCCTTGTGTGAAAATGACAAGATCATAAGAAAGGAAAAAGGTAGAGCAGAGAAGAGGAAGAGTAGAAGAGAAGGAGCAGTAAAAGATGAGGAGTTAGCAAAGAAGTATTTAGGGGGTAGAGCAGATGTATTGTGGACATCAATGGAACTGACCTTTGCATGAAGAAGATGTTGTTTTCCAATTCAAATCTTTCAGTGATAAACTTATAAAAATCTTTGTAAGCAGTGAGCCTCTTGGAGCAGTGAGATCTGGGCAGTGCCTCCTGAAGGCATGTGCCTTCCCCATTTTCTATTCTTTTAACAGAGAATAAATCTTGTGGGTTAACCCCCACAGTGGTTTTTCCCTTAACCCGGTTTCCACGTAAAAATCCTGGTGTTATGTGTGTTAATCTTATTTTTTCTCATGTGTTGTTGATTCATGCTTTCATGGTCATATCATTCATCTATTATTAAGTAGCAAAGAAAGTTTAAATTACAGCAAAGGATAAAAGTTTGGTGGCAACTAACTCACCCCTCCTCTCAGTTGTCTGCCCTTATTTCAACAATTGGTATTAGAGCCAGTTCCTCTAAAAGAAGCTTGACTACTTGAGGAGATCCAGGATGTCAACTTACAAGAAGGATAGTCCAAGATTTGATGGAACAAATTACTCTCTTTGGAAGAGTCGCATAGAGTTCCACTTGCAATGCATGGGTGATGCTTATTGGTTAATAACAAAGGATGAGTATAAATCTCTGGAGAAAGGTTCCTCAAATCTAGATCAACTCAAAGATGTTGAAAGCAACATTCGAGCTAAAGAAGCTTTTGAGTGCCCTGATTGATACAGAAATGACAAATGTCCTGGAATTGAAAACTACTCATGAAATCTGAAAGAAGTTGGAAACTCTGTATGAAGGTGATGAATATGTCAAATGTGCTAAGTTGCAGAGCCTAAAGGGTAGATATGAAAATTTGAGGATGAGTGAAGATGAAAACATCACTTCCTACATGCATAAGGTTAATGAAATTGTGTGCAATACTATTTGTGCTGGTGGAACACTGGAAGAATAAAAAATAGTTGGCAAGGTGCTCAGATCCTTGCTTCATATAAGCATAGAGTTGTTTCTATTGAGGAAATCAGAACTATGACAACTATTACAAGGGATCAGTTGGTTGGCAAGCTTTCAACATTCGAAATGAGTGAGTTTGGTGATTCTCTTCCTAAATCTGAATCTACATTTAAGGCCAGTGTTTTTGGAAAGCAAAGATTTGATCTAGGTGAAAGATCTTCAAGATGACCAACCAGAATTGAGAAGGCAAGGAAGGATCTTGAAGAAGATGAATCAAAGTTTGAAGAACTTGAAGCTCTTTTTTCCAAAAGATTACCAAGAGGATCTGGTAAGTATGAAGAAAAACTGCCTTTCAAATGTTTTTCTTGGAATAAGATTGGTCATTTTTCTTTAAGATGTCTAGAGAGGGTTTCAAATCCAAACCCTAACAGACCTAGGGTTCAAAAGAAATGCTACTATGTCCAAGAAGCTATTGAAGAAAGAGTCACTGATGATGAATCTGATAAGGGAAGTATCTCAAGAAATGAATGGGTGTTCATTGCCATCAAAGAAGAAGATCTGGTGTCTATTGAATCTGCTAGTTGTGTGAATGTGGAAAGATCCTTGGCTGCTCAAGTTGAAGAAAAGAATGAATGGGTAATTGACAGTGGATGCTCTCATCATATGACAAGTGATAAGAGTAAGTTTGTAAGTATGGAAAGGTATGAAAGTGGAATTGTGAAGTTTGGAGACAATTTAGCTGGTAGAATCCATGGCAGAGGATCTATCTCTTTTGATGGTAAGAATAACACTAATGATGTTTTGTATCTAGAAGGGTTGAAGCATAATCTTCTCAGTGTTGGACAGTTGGTTGACAAGGGATATGATCTTCGATTCAAGGATGGAAAATACAGAATTTTGGAAAGCTCTGGAACTGAGATTGCATTCAGTACATAGACTAGAGGTAACATTTTTCATTTAAGTGGTACTGGTAAAAGTTATTTGATTGCTCAGATTGCTAAGAGTTGGCTATGGCATAGGAGAATGTGTCATGTAAACTTTGACAACATTGTCAAGATAAGTTCTACTTAGGCTATAAGAGATCTTCCAAAGCTTGTGAAACATATCAATAACATGTGCAACGAATGTAAGTTATGCAAACAGAGTAGAACTGCATTCAACAATAAAGAACAATCTTTGAGTGGATTGTTGGAACTCGTGCACACATATTTGTATGGTCTTGCCAGGGTTAGGAGTTTGCAAGGAGATAGATACTTCATGTTGATGACTGATGATCACTCCTAAATTATGTGGGCCACTTTCTTGAGAGAAAAATCAGAGGCTCTTGACAAATTCAAAGTGTTTAAGGCTAGGGTGGAGAATGAGATTGGTGTGAAGATAAAATGCCTAAGATCTAAGAGAGGTGAAGAGTTTATTTCTGGTGAGCTTAATGAATTTTGTGAAAAGCATGGAATAAGAAGACAATTGTTTGCTCCTATGACTCCTTAGTAGAATGGAGTGGTGGAAAGGATGAAGTGGACTATTCAAGAGGCTTATATAACCATGATGATGGAGGGAAATGTTCTACATGTCTATTGGAGAGAGGCTATGAGTACTGCTATCTACACTCTTAACCAAGTACAAATCAAAGGTAATTTTGGTAAAAACACCTTATGAACTGTGGTTTGTTAATGCTCCTTCTATGAAATACTTCAGATTTTTTGGTAGTAAAGGCTATATCCAAAGAGATGAAGATCTAGGAAAGTTTGATGCAAGATGTGATGAAGGAATATTTTTGGGTTATTCTAATCAAAGCAAGGCATACTAGTGCTTTAACAAGAGATTGAAAAAAATTGTAGAAAGAGCTAATGTCAAGGTTGATGAAAGCAAGGAGAGACCTTCAAGGTTTTGTGGTTATGAATTAGATGACCAAAATGAAAGCCCAAATGAAGGAAAGAAAGTTTAGTCTAGACTTCAGAGAATCTAGTAACTCAAGAAGTTAATGCAGATGTTGATGAACAAGCTCAAGAATCAGAAGTTGAAGAAAATCCCAAAACTACTAGGTATGTAAGATTGAATCATTCGGAAAATCAGATCATAGGAGATAAAAATAAAGGTGTTCAAACTAGAAGAGGAATTGCTGAAGAACAAGAGGAGTATTGTCTGATTTCAAAGATTGAACCAAAATCAGTGAAGGAAACTTGTAATGATGAAAGTTTGGTAAAAGAAATGGAAGAAGAATTAATGCAAATTGAAAAGAATCATACTTGGGATCTTGTTCCTAGACCTGAAGACAAAAATGTAATTGGAACCAAATGGGTCTTCTGGAATAAATTAAATGAAGATGGTGAAGTTGTGAGAAATAGAGCAAGATTTATGTGCAAAGGATATTCTCAGGTAGAGGGAATTGATTTTGAAGAAACTTTTACTCCAGTGCCAAGAATTGAAGCAGTCAGATTATTTCTTGCCTTTGCTACTTACAAAGATTTCAAAGTCTACCAGATGGATGTCAAGTCAGAATTCCTGAATGGAGAGTTGGAAGAAGAGGTCTACATTGAGCAACTGGAAGGATTCCAGTTGTCTGATTAAGGAGATAAAGTTTGCAAATTGAAGAAAGCATTGTATGGACTTAAACAAGCCCCAAGAGCCTAGTATGCAAGATTGGATAAGTATCTGCTAAAGTTAGGCTTTAACAAAGGCACTGCTGATAGTAATCTTTATTTTAAAATTGATCATGAACACATCTTGATTGTTGAGGTATTTGTTGATGACATCATCTTTGGTGGAAATGAGAGTATGTGTAAGAAATTTGTTGATCAGATGCAAAGTGAATTTGAGATGTCCATGCTTGGTGAATGAATTTCTTCTTAGGTCTGCAAATCATCTAGTTAGAAAAAGGCATCTTCATATCTCAGTCTAAGCATGTGAGAGAGTTGTTGAAAAAGTTTGGAATGGAGGATTTTAAACCAGTGGGTATGCCTATGGTAACTAGATGCAAGTTTAGTAAAGATGATGATTCCCCTAAGGCATATTAGAAAAGGTACAGATCAATGATTGGAGGATTGCTTTATCTGACTCATACAAGACCTGATATTATGAATACAGTTGGCCTTGTTGCTAGATTTCAAGCTGATCCTAGAGAATCTCATGTTGTGGTAGTCAAAAGAATTTTCAAATATCTAAAGGGAACATCTGACTATAATTTATGGTATCCTAAGGGTGATGATTTCACTCTTCATGCATATATAGATGTTGATTGGGCAGGAGATGTGGATGACAGAAAGAGTACTAGTGGAGGTACATTTTTCTTGGGAAAGAGATTGGTTTCTTGGTTGAGTAAAAAGCAGGAGGCAATATCTCTATCTACTGCAAAGGCAGAGTACATAGCAGCAGCAAGTAATTGTACTCAAGTTTTGTGGATGAAGCAAATGTTGAAGGATATCAGAGTTGTGTTTGAAGAACCTGTTAAAATCTTTTGTGATAAATCAAGTGCAAGAAACATTTCAAAGAATTTGGTGTTGCATTCAAATACAAAGCATATATCCATCAAGTTTCACTTTTTGAGAGAGAAGGTAACTGAGAATGAAGTCATATTGGAGTTTGTCTCTTCAAAGGATCAGATTGCGGATATCTTCACTAAGCCTCTACTTTTGAATATCTCAAAGTGATGCTAGGGGTTATTACCCCTCCTATTCAGAACTAAGGTGCACTAAGGTGCATCAGTCTGGTGGAATTCATAGTCATATCTTGTGATCCAGATTGGTGTTAAGGAGTTGCTACTTAGGGGGAGTAGTCAGTATGTTGATTCTGAAACAAAAAGAGGAAGAAATGATTGCAAATATGTGCCCTTTGCCATTTATGTCAAAGGGGGAGAGAAATGATGTGAAAAACTTGGAAGTAAGCAGTTGATGGTGAAAGGGGGAGTAGTAAACAAAATGGTTGCAGGTGTGATAAGAGAAAGGGGGAGAAGTTCTTGTCTTTATGGTTGAGACATTTTTTCACATCACATGTTGCCATCAATGACAAAGGGGGAGATTATTGCAAATATCTGTCTAATTGGTGTTGTCATTGATGTCAACATATCATTGTTGTCATTAGAGTCAACTGTATCCCATTCTAGAAGACTTGTATGTTGAGGATATTGAGAAAATTAGCCGCTCTGGAAGAGATAAGTGAGTTACATATCTCTCTGTCAAAGACAGTGAAGACAGTGCAGTTCAGTGAAGTAGATTGATCGACATTCCTAGTAGGATGAAGTTCAGAATTTGTGGATTAAAGAGTTTGTAGATGATTGTCTTAAGTTCCTCCAGTCAAGATTTGAGAGGTCCACATGGCAAATTGGTGAAGTTATGGCCATCTGAGTATAACCAAGTTTTGCAGTTGTTCAGAGGTGACAGAGTGACAGAAATCTGGTCCGGATTCAGCTGCATTAGAATATTATGATTTGCGGATCTAGAGGTCTGTTTGGGATGTTGGTGTGTGTCCTCAACTCAAATGGTTTGTGGTTTGGAGGTCTACAAGAAATCTTTCTAGTGTGACATTCATGATAGTTGGTGTTCTTGAGTTCTCAGATGAAGGTGCAAGTGTTTCTGGTGATCTAAGGTGGTGCAGTTGTTCCTGTTGATTTCATTGTTCTTGTGGTGGTCTCTAGATCGAGTTCCTATTGTGTTGGTGATCTATATTAAGGTTTGAGATCGTGGTTGAAGATTTCTCCTTGGGTTTTGTTGTTCTTTCTAGTCTTGGCCAACCAGATGCTTTGTGCATATTGCGAATGATCTATGAAGTGTAGCATGGTGTTCTAGGAAGATTTGGATCCCAACTATGATTGCCTACTAGCATAGTGATTCGCATGTTTGTTGTACCGAACTTGATGTTTATTCCAAGGTTGATGAAGCATATAAATAAGTGTAGTTGAGTTGTGGAAAATCATCCTTGTGCGAAAATAATAAGATCATAAGAAAGGAAAAAGGCAGAGAAGAGAAGAGGAAGAGCATAAGAGAATGAGCAATAAAAGATGAGGAGTTAGCAAATAAGTATTTAGGGGACATAGTAGAAGTATTATGCGCATCAATGGAACTGACCTTTGCATATAGAAGATGTTGTTTTCCAGTTTAAATCTTTCTGTGATAAACTTATAAAAATCTCTATAGGCAGTGCGCCTCTTGGAGTAGTGAGCTCTGGGTAGTGTGCCCTGAAGGCATGTGCCTTCCCCATTTTCTATTCTTTTAATAGAGAATAAATCTTGTGGGTTAACCCCCACCATGGTTTTTCCCTTAACCAGGTTTCCACGTAAAAATCTTGGTGTTATGTGTGTTAATCTTATTTCTACTTATGTGTTGTTGATTCATGCTTTCATGGTTATATTGGTCATCTATTATTAAGTAGCAAAGAAAGTTTAAATTATAGCATAGGATAAAAGTTTGGTGACAACTGATTCACCCCCCTCTCAGTTGTCTGCCCTTATTTCAACATAAAGAAGCCCTTGAAAGTGCCCTACGAATAGATCAAGTCACCATCGAGAATGGATGAAGAACTTATGGTGCAGATGGGTAAATAGCAAATGATAATAGTAGAAATAATATATCTGTCATAAGGATACTAAAGTACAATCAAAATGCAACTATAGATGGGGTAATGGATCAACCCCGGATAAAAAATAAAGTAAGGGATGACTACAATGGGAGGGATTATTACCCTCTGAACATAAATGCAATAGACTGACCTTGAAATGACGACTATCATCCAAGAGACAATCATTCAATGTGGAATCAAAATTTGAGTGACAATAGGTATGAGCGGCCTCCTTATGAGTACAATCAGTTATGTTCCTTTCATAGGACTAGGGGCATAGTACTGAGTCATGTTGAGAATACAACAAATTCATCACTAGGGTACTTGAAGACCAACAAAGGCTATTCATTGAAATGTTCTTAAGCCCCCAAGAAGTTACACCCAACAATAACAAAGATTTGAGATAGACACAAACACCCATTGCTCCACAGAATGCCGGTATGAAGATTTTTAAGACCCTTTTCTTGTTCACAAGAATGGTAAAACAAGTAATCAAGACACAGCAACTAATATCACTGAAACAAATATTCCCACACAGTTAGGACCAAAAGGAGAAGTGAGAATGTTAGGGTTGGTCAAAATAATACATGAGGAAAATCAACTCAACAATGAACAAAAAGAACTCCATGAAGGAGTATTATTAGCTATAGAACCGATCCCCACTCCGACTGGGCCTTATGAATTGATTGAGGATTTGAGGAAGACATATGATCACATATCTTTTATAGATCTTCTAAATAATTTTCCTTCTCACCATTCAGCCCTTATGAAAGAAATAGGATTAAGATACCTAGACCAGATCACTCCTCTGCCTAGGGAACAAATAAATCAAGTTGACTTTGGCATAGATCCACCCAACACTAAACTAAAAGACTTGGGATTTTTATTTGATCTAAAGAAGATGCCTTTTGAGGTATATTTAAATAAAAAGCAAGATCCTGCTCTATACTTTCAAGTGTGGATTTATGATACATGTATAAAGAGAACATTAATAGACAATGGGGCTACCATGAACATAGTTCCATTTTCCCTCTTAGAAAGGATGGGATATGGACATACTAATATCACCGCAACTTGAGATAATTTGAGAGGATACAATAACTTAAAAGCTACCATGATAGGAAAGATCACATTACTTGTTTCCTTAGGGCCAAAAACCATTCCTACAATGTTCTACATTATCAATAAGGAGACTGGGTATAACTTACTTCTTGGAAGGTAATGGATACACCGAATGAAGGCCATGCCATCCATATTGTTCTAGGAGGTTTGATTCTTGCACCTTGGGAAATTTTATGTTGCAAAAGGGGACCCGAAGTCCTTTAGTATGGTTAAAACTTATGCAACCAAAAAGAAGATAAGGATCCCAATTGGTTACGAGTTTCTGACAAATAATATTTCTATCCCAAATCCCACTTTTCAATCGATATGAGTCAAAAGGATAGAAATACATACTAAAATAGTAACCAATGTGGAAATAAGAACCTTTGAGAAAGGAGAATCATAAAAGAGAATGAAATAGTCCCAAAAGAAAACACGATGAAAATCATGGAGTGGTTGGAGAAAGATGGACTTCTTCAATTTCCTCTAGAGATCCTCACCATTAACGTATCCCCAAAAGATGAATAAGTCACTCAAATTTCCCCATGCATAGGAGAAAAATCCCATTGTACGAAATGAGCTGAATTCGAAACAAAGACATTGGACTTAAATGGAGTGGATCCACATGGCTTCTTAGATCCTGAGGAGAATACATCCAAAATTTATACTCTAATGCCACCAAAAGAAATGACATATAATGAGACATATGTACCTTATGAGGACTATTACACACCATTAACACCACCTATAGAAGTAAAGACTCATGATTGAGAAGAAGAAAACTCGATAGACAATGAATCAACAGACATTCTAGAGAGTTCACCAAAAGCCTTCCTAGCACCTCAAACATGTGACCAACTTTCTACTTCAACCTTAGTACAATATAATTGTATAAGCAAATGGGAAGCACCCTTAGTGAAAATAGAAATGGTTGAAAGACTCCCAAACAAAGATGAGGTGAGTGAGGGAGAATTTTATAAAGAACTTAAGATGCAAGTGGCTATAGGAACAGAAGATCCCGTCATCTTTGAATTGCTTGAAAAATACATAGGGTATTCAATGGATTTACAGCCATAACCAAATGGAAAAGTAAGTATGAGCTTCATTCTTCTAGATGAACAAAGGGAGCCGCAAACACCCCTCAAATTGTTTCAACTCTTACAAAGTATTCAAGAATGTCCTAAATTGAAAATCTACATGTAAGATGAATTTGACTTTCTCATTGAACTCTTGAATTACAATGGAGTCTTGTATTAGACTCCCTCTCACCAGCAAGCCTTTCATGGCCTATTACATATAACATTAACAAGAGAAGTCCCGCAATCAAGTCAACTAGAATAGAGTCAACCTTCAGGACCTTACAAAATAGCTGAACTTGTCCTCCAAAAGGGCAGCACCAAAAATAAGGAACACAAGGAAAAGAAGAAGTTTCATGAAGATTAGAAAGGTCCTTATATGATCAAAGAAGATGTCGAAACAATGCATATCCTTTGTGCACGATCGAAGGTGAAGAATTTCATGAGACAGTCAATGCCTTTCACCTCAAGAAATACTATGTCTAAAAATAAAAAGAATAAAATTAAAAAAAAAATTAAAAAATTCAAATATTCCAAAAATCCAAAAATATCATAAAATATAAAAACACAAAAAATTCAAATATTCCATAAATCTAAAAAAACTTGTAAAATCTTGAAAAATCAAAATTCTACATTTCTTTATCATTTTGTTTCGCCATGCATTTTTGTGACTGACATGCTCTTGTTTGATTTTTATTTCAATAAGCAGTCTAAGATTACTTAGGTATAAGTTTATCCTCTTAGGTTTTGAGATTCCCTATATTCACAGTTGCTATTTATCATTCTCCTATTTACATCCCCTAATGATTTTAATAAAATCCTAACTCTTAGCTCTATAATGATCCTGGTCTTAACAATACATGTTGTGAAGTCTAAACAAAGTCAGTCTTCAAACCCACAATACTTAATAGCTAGATCTCTCCCATTTCTCCTTAATAGAAGAAAAGTCTAACTAGATAGTGAAAATTTTTGGTGATGCTCAACCCCTCATCTCTCCTAGCTAAAAATGTCATGAAGATCATAAATCTGAAGGAAGCAATCTAAAATACGAGTGTAAAAAAATGAGTGATCAAAAATAAAAATTTATATGAGAAATCATTAGAAGTATTTGCATATCCCAAGCATCCAAAAAGTCTTAAAGCGATAGCAATAAAAAACTCAAAAAACTCAAAAAGCCAAAAGAAAGAAAAAATACAAAAGAAACAAAAAGAGTGCAAGAGTGAAGGTTTCTGATTGTCCGTACTATCAAGTAGAAATAAATCTAAGCTCAAAGATATGAGAGTAACAATCTATCAGATAAATTAAGGTACAAAGAACACACACACACCAACTGTGCAATACTAGGAGTCTAGCTATCTTTAGGGCCATCTTCTATTTTGGAACTTTTCCTTTACCCGGGGTCTATCTTGTTGGCCATCCTTTGATCTAAGTCTAGTGAGTTATAATAAAACTTGTTGTTTGTCTAAGTTGAAAGATTTATCAAAATGTTTTGTCTAGATAAGGATCAATGTTCAACCCTTAACGAAGCCTAAAATTTAGAAGCATTCCATCTCCTCCCTATCCCCACTTGAGTTTTAAATCCTATCTTAGAAAGTTAATAAGTATCCTATACCAAGATAATTCACAATCCCTTGAGTCAAAAATCTTACTAAAGATTTGTCACATTGTTTGTTCCATCATGCATTCATCGTATCAAAATCAAAAAAATCAAAGCCAATAAGTTTGTCATAACTCATCACATTCCATAGGATTAAGGTATATTGCATTTCATAATTGTGCCCCTACATTTCATACATTACATGCATTCATATATGTTCTAGAAAAGACCAAAAATATCACATAATCATTTGTCTATCCATGCTAGAGTTTTAGAGATCAAACATAAAAGGTTCTAAACTATCAATGTGCACAAGAGCTAGGCAAAGATGACAATTAAGATCACAAGGACAATTTCACTAGAATTATCACAATTTCAAGTACAAGTCGTTATACAAAGAAAGATTCAAGAGCTTGAAGACAAAATGCTCTAGGATATACATATCTCCCCATTGAAGGGAGCAAAATAGAAAGAAAGAAGAATCTCTAGAATGTCAAGGATGACTCTAACATATGGAGCCATTAGGGCTACTACTCCTAGCCCTCCTATGAGAGCCTGAACCTCCATGAGTTCTGTGAGAATAGGGAATCTTACTAGGGGCCCATGAATGAGAAGGACTAGCTCCACTAGTCCTCAAACTAGGCCTATGAAACCAAAACTGAGCCATCTCTCAGAGAACCACGTTCTCACCCTCAAGTATGTTGATCCTGGTTGTCAAAGCAAGAATCTCCTGAAAACTATGATGAAGTGGACCAAAGATATCAGTGTGATGACCAACTATAGCAGGCACATGAGCATCTACAAGAAGTCTCTCTCATGGGAAACCAATGGAAGAGACTACTAAGTTTAAAGAATTAATATAGATAAAGTCCCTCCATTCCATGATGCTACTGTTGTCACAAAGGATTGCACCCTGAATGCTAAACCTTTAACAGTTTGGCAATCCCGTACAACATGGGCACATTCTCAGATTGTGGGTTTGTCTGTTACGAGAATGAACCTCCAGAAGAGTCAGCTCCCTTTGAAAGCCCCTTAGATCTGTTGTATTTCGTACAAAAGAGATAGAGAAAGAATAAAATAAACTGAACTGAAACTATTCTAAGGGGTGATGCACCAATGATTGAATATCCTAACTTGCAATCTAATTTGTATCTATCCTCAACACATCTGTTCATACAACTTCTTGGTGCCTGCATGAACAATCAGGTTTCAAGCTTCTAAATTTGCAGGCACCCTCCCAAAATATCAAAAAATTCTAAGTCTTTGGGACCCCTTAGCATGTTTCAATATGACCTGATATTCTTGGGGAAGGGGGTTATCATATTTTCATTTATTGGCCTAATATTTTCGCGAGGTCATCATGTTTCTAACATTAGTCATCTTAGTTGTGATCACCCTGATGCTACTGTAGGGTTGCAATATGACTCGATATTCCGAAGGAGGGGGTGATATTCTAATATCAGGTGATCTTAGTTGAGATCACTCCAACATTGTTTTATCACCCCGATGTTGCGGACATCAATTTTGCATGAGGGTCCATATCTTCCTATTTAGCATCATCATATTTTGCTGGGGGGTGATATTTCAAATATCAAGTGATCCTACGAATATCACCCTGATATTGTAACATGATGATGACATCATTGGGATCGATGGGGTGCATCATGTGGTCTTTGGCATGATATCATCGGCGGGTTGGTCATCAGGATGAGTTTTTATATCATGTGATGTGGTCAGTAGGGTGATATTCTGAAGGAGGTGATATTTCATATCAGGGTGATATGAAATATCAGGATGATATTGCATGTCAGGATATCATGCAGGAGGTTCTCTGTTGGTTCAGGTCATGATGAGGTTTTGGTGGATGGTTCATTGGTCATGCAAAGTCAAATTGTGCGACATAATATGTGCTCATGACTTTGCTTATAAAGTATTGAGGAGGTCGCTGCGGGGTGAATGTGGGATAATTAGTTCCCACATGATTTGAAAAAGTCAAGTCATGATTCTTGGTGGGAAAGTTTCAAAGCGCACAGTCTACTGCATTTCCGAAGGCCGCGGGTTGGTATGCCATTAATGTCTGATGTTACAGGGTATGGACGAAGGCATGGATAGATCAACCACCCGATTGGAGATGTAAATCCCTAGGCAGTGGCGCGGGGCTCGAGTTCAACCTCCCTGACTCATGATGCGATGTATTTGGTGAAATTTTGAGTCAACCATGTGTAATCAATGCTAAGTATACCTTCTTGCTGTATATAGCAGACGGTGTTACTCATTTGTTGTTGTTGAAAGATGGACAAAATTTTGGTGCTGTAATTAGATACAACTTCATTGGTGGCCCTATTCTGGATGTCTTGTGAGTTTATGAGTCTCATGTTGTATGTCTCATGCATAAATTTACTGATTTCACGTTGATTTAAATGAGTAATGCTATATTGCATGTGTTTTTCTATCTGTCTCCAAATTGAGTGTGTTCTTCTTCTGAATCTAAGCATCTAAGGGGTATTTATGGTTCTAGAGTATGGGTTTACTGTATTGAATGCTTGATTTCTTACTTCTGCTCAAGGGGTAGATTAAATGTTTTAGATCAAGTGTTGGGAGGAATGTACTGCAATGAGGATATTTGTAAGAAGAGATAACTGAATACTCAGTCTTGGGGAGTATCTGTAAGGTAGGTGCTAAACAAATGCCCTTGAAATCCAGTCTTTGATATATGTTTATGCTAATCATTCACATGTGTATGTCTATTGACTCCAAGCCCTAGATATGCACCAGTCTAGTCTTGTATTGAGGTTACACCCCAGGTCCCAGTTTTGCATCCAAATATAAAATCAAACTTAAAACTTCAAAACCAAACCATTAGGACCTTAGAAGTAGTTTTAGGATCAAAATCCTCTATCTCACAACTGAACATAGGCCCAAATCTAGCCCCTTTGCACTTATCTTACAGTTTTGGTCTACATAAAGGAGGATTTATTTGCTTCATGTCAACATCCCCTAGTTCACAAGCACACCTTTTGGATGTTGAATAGGGAATACCCCCTAGGTTTTGCAGAGGTTGAAGAAGAAGAGGAGATATATATAGAGTCTATCTCCTACACTATTGGCCCCTGGCCCAAAGATCCTGTTGATCATTGATGGCTACCTTGTAGGGATAACTGGGAGCAAGAATCCAGTCTGGGAACAAACCAACAGATCTGGCGACTCTATTGGGGAGGTGATTTGAAAGTATTATCCTACAGTCTCTAGTGAAGTTTTGCCCATTCGAGTCACCAATAGATCTGGCAACTCTGCTGGGGACTTTTGTGTAAGAACCTTGATTTTAAAAGAAAATATTTCCTAGTTATAGGTGGCAACTCCGAACAATCTCCCAACTGGTAAAGTAAAAATTTGTATGCAAGGGAGAAGATCCCTGCATAATCCTCTGTTTGAAGAGTTACCCACAAAAATGATATACAGGAAAAAGGGGACTGTCCCAACCAGTCATGCAGGTTCCCCCAGAAAAAAATGATAGTATCCAAAATCATCCTAGGTCTTCAGAGCAACAAACACCTTATTTTTCAAATACAGAGGCTGAGATTCAAGATATGTATGAAAGACAACAAGGTGGTAATCTGAGAATGAGGTCAGAGGTATTTCAAGAACGCCCTTTCTTGGATCCCAGTGATAGATTTGAAGAGGCTAAATCTCCAAGGGATGATGATGATGATGACCAGAATGGAATGGGACCATCCTCTTCTATGCCAAGAGATGAAGAATTAGCTGAAGAAATCAAGAGCCTGAATGCTGAATTAGAATATTTGCAGGCTGTGAAGATTAGAGATGATATGAGACAGAAAGTGCAAGCTCTAAGAACTGCTCAACAAGATGCAGTCCCCACTCTTGATAATACAAATGTGTTGAGAAACTAGCATAGAGATGAAGCCCATCATCAGCAAAATGATCAAAGATAGAATGCAAATAATGCTAGAGTACCATTAAAGAATGTAAGAAATTAGAATGCAAATAGAAATATAAATGTAAATTAGTTTGATAGACAACCTATGCAGCTGGACATATTTAGACAACTAGTTTTTGATGGCATTCCTAGTTACCCAAATCCCATTGACAAACATGCGAGGCCACAGGTGCCAAAAAAATTAGGAAATAATGTTGTATCAGGTGAAGATCATTTAAACGCTTTTCAGAATGTCATGGACAACTTTGAGGTTGAGCATGAAGATGTTTTCATGAAATTATTTATGCAGTCCTTGGTTGATGAAGCTAGGGAATGGTATAAAGGTCTGCCTGACCGAAGTATCTCATCATGGGATGATTTCAAAAGAATTTTCAAAGAGCAGTATGGTGACAAGACTGACCCAAGCTTTTTTGTAAATGAATTCACTAGTATCACTAAGGGGTCAAATGAATAGGTTGCAGATTTCAATGCTAGATTTACTAAAGTGCTGAATAAATTGCCACATCACATGAGACCTAATGAACCAATGTGCATAGTGCTCTATATAAATGCTTTTGATGCCAAAACAACATATGGATTAAGAGATAAGGGTCCAAATAGCCTCAGGGATGCTTTCAGGATTGCAACAAATATTGAAAATAATAGAAAAGCGTCTGGTAAGACAAATAGAAGAGATGATATAAAAATTCTGTAAAATCCAAATATTAAACCTCAAAGTGTTCAGGGCAATGCATCCATTTCTGAGGATAAATTAGATAAGTTGACAACTATTGTCAAGGACTCGAGCTATAGAATGGCTAAAAATGAAAAAGGGATAGGTCCTGATAGACAAGTTTACCAAAGGCAAGAAAGAAGACCATCATTACATGATATGCCATATAACACTAGTTGGCATAATGGTAAACCCATTCTCCCAAATAACAACTTAAATCCAAGGAATCAAAATGTTAGGGAAACTCCTGATCCTTTGAAGAAGGCTGTTAATATTGTTAATGATACCCCATGGTGCAGCATATGTCAAATGCCTCACTCACAGTCACAATGTATGATTTCTTAGTCTCTATATAATAATGTTGTTGCCTCTGATGAATGTAATGAGCCACATTGTGTGGAGGATGATAATGTAAATATGTTGTCCAGAAATAAGGAGTATTCCTCTTATGATGTAGATGAAAGTACAAGTTATGGGACTCAGGTTTGCCAGCAGTTTCCATATGATGAAGATGATGAAGATAACTATGCATATGCTCAGGACTCACGCATATTTTTGAATAACTTGAGGAGACCTTTTGATGAGGAGATTAAAGCTCTCACAGCTGCAGCAGTGGCTCAGGTCAAAAGCAATTATAATCTTAGAGGTAAGGCTCAGGTAAGTGACCCGCGTCGACTAGAGGACAGTTTGATGAATCAACCAGTGCACAGTCATAAAGGGACTGAATCACAAAAGAAACAATGGAGCAATAATAAGAAAAATTTTAAGCAAAAAATAGGTCATGATTCTCAAGGATCAGAAGATAGAGTTCCCCAGGTTGAGGATCAAAAAAAAAATTCAGATCAAATATGACAGTTAGAGAGCCACAAAAATTAAAGCTGGATCATACTAGGATAAAAATAAAATTGTAGATCAGGCAACAACTCTTATACAAAATTATGCTCCATTTGACATAACTCATGTCTTGTCCCAGGTAAAGGTCTCTGTTCCATTGATGGAGCTGATGAAAGTTGAGGAGTTCTAAAATAAAACATTGTCCCTGGTTTCAGGAGTACCCTATCAAGCTAATCAAAATATTTAGACCTAGGGTAAGAAACAAGCTATGTGTATTGATGAGGATGAAACTCCTGAAGTATATCTGGGGGTGACCATGACAAAGTGCCCTTCACAAGTTGAGCCATTTTATGTTTCCCTTGTTATTAATGGGAAAACAATCAGACATTGTATGCTTGATTCTAGAGCATCAACAAATATCATGCCTCTGGCTATCATGCAACAAGGTGGATTGAAAATAGACAAGGCATGTGGAAAATGCTATGCAATGGATGCTAGAGAGGTACCAGTTATTGGAATTATGAAGGATGTGGATTTTAGGTTAGCCGCATATCTAGGAAAAACATATAGAATGAACATAACAGTGGTTGATATAAAGCCACAATATGGTATGTTGTTATCAAGAAGATGGGCAACACTAATTGGTGGAAGTATGCAATTAGATCTGTCATTTGCCATGATTCCAATGAATGGCAAAGATGTCAAACTGGTCAGAGAAGAAAGATCACTAGAAACAGTTGAGGATCAAGATTTAGAAGAGCATATATGTTTTGTTGATACTGACTGTGATAATTTCAAAGTTGTCTCTGATGATCAGGGAGGTAAGGGAAGAGACATTTGCATTCAAGAGCTTCATCGACAAGATCTATGGACCATGTATTTTGATGGAGCTTGTGCAAAGGAAGACTCTAGTGCTGGAGTTGTGTTTTTGTCTCCAACTGCTAAGCTTCTAAAATTCTCTTTCTTGCTGAAGTTTGCCTACACAAATAATGTTGCAGAGTATGAAGCTTTGTTACTTGGATTGAATGTGGCTCTGAAGCATGGGATTAAGATGTTGAGATTGTTTGGAGATTCAGAGTTAATTGTTTCCCAGGTTAGAGATAAGTATGCTTCAAAAACTAAATGGTTAAAACAATATAAACATGATGTCTGGGATAAAATTGAATTGTTTGATGCATTTTCAATAAGTTGAATTGAAAGATCAAAGAATGTCATGGCATATTTTTTAGCTAATGTGTCTATAAGGCCAAATGATATAACTTTGTCTAATGTTACAAATGTTGAGGTTAAAATAAGACCTATAGTACCAGAAAATATATGCAGTTGACAAGTATTTGATGATGACAAAGATTTGTTGAGATTCCTACACTGCATAGATGAATATGAGAACCAAGAGATTGATTTTCAAAATTTTGTAGAGGTTGTAGATGGAAAGGAGACTCTTTTGGGGAAAGAAGTAATTCAACTGAAGACAAACAAAATCCCTAGAGGGTTAGTTTCTTTAGAAAGATCATTTGACAATAGAGATCAGTTTGTTAAGAAGGCATCTCCTACAAACAAGGATGACTTGGAGGAGATAAACTTGGGGACATTTCATGCCCCCAAAAAGGTATATATTGGCAAACAGCTCAAACCACACATCAAGAATATGTTGATTGCATTGTTGAAGAAGTATAAGCATGTTTTTGCATGGTCATATGAGGACCTTAAAGCTTATAGAGAAAACCTATTCCAGCATGAAATCCCATTGAAGCCTGGAGCTAAGCCATTCAGACAAAAACAAAGATCTATTAATCCTAATCTAGCTCCAAAAATGCAAGAAGAACTCAAGAAGCTTAGGGTGGCTGGAATAAATGTGCCCATCAGACATTCAACTTGGGTGTCTAATCTTGTCCCAGTTAGAAAAAAGAATGGTGATATAAGACTCTGTGTTGACTTTAGAAATCTGAATGTATCCTCTTTAAAGGACAATTATCCTATGCCTAACATGGAGGTTATGTTGCAAAAGGTAATTGGTTGTGAACTTTTATCCATGATGGATGGATTTTCAAGGTATAATCAGGTGAAGGTAAAAGAATCAGAACAATATAAAACTGCCTTTACCACTCCATGGTGGACATATGTATATGTGAGAATGCCATTTGGACTGACAAATGCAGGTGCTACATTTCAGAGGGCTATGGATGTTTCTTTTGTAGGATTAATTTATTCAATCTTGGCTGTATATCAAGATGATCTGACTGCCTATTCAAAAAAGGAAGAGCAACATTGCATGCAGTTAGAACAGATTTTTATTAGAGCACTGGAATATGGCATTTCACTCAACCCAAAGAAATGTGATTTTGGTGTAGTGGAAGGAAAGCTTTTGGGACACATTGTTTCCAAGGATGGAATCAGGATTGATCCTGAAAGGGTTGTTGCAATTGACAGGATTCAAATTCTCAAAATAGTGAAAGGTATTTAGTCCTTCTTTGGACAAATTAATTTTGTTAGAAGATTTGTTCCTAACTTTGCAGACTCTACAAAGGATATTTCTAATATGTTGAAGAAGGGTGCAACTGTCAATTGGGAAGATGAAGCAATTAAATCATTTTAGAACATCAAAGAGGCTATAAAGATGGCTCTTGTGTTAAAATCTCCTAATTTTTCTAAGCTATTTCAGTTGTTTTCATTTGCTTCTTTCCATACTATTGCTGCATGTTTATTACAGAAAAATGAAGAGGGTTTTGAACAACCTATTGCCTTCTTTAGCATGTCATTGCAAGCAGCTGAATTGAAGTATGACATCATGGAGAAGTAGGCATATGCATTGGTTAAAGCAGTCAAAAGCTTTAGTCCATATCTAGTAGGATCTCAGATAATTGTATATGTGCCTCATGTAGTAGTCAAGGATATTTTTACCCAGCAAGAGGTAATAGGAAGAAGATGTAGGTGGATAAATAAATTACAAGAATTCAACATAGAGATACAGATCACCAAACTGGTAAGGGGACAATGCTTGGATAAAATAACGACAGTCAAATTTGGAAGCATACCAAGTGAATATAGTTTAGAATGAAATTGTAAATGTGTCAAAGTCTGAATGGTACAAGGACATTATATATTACTTGCAGAACTTAAATTGTCCTTCTGATTTCAGTGATAGTCAGAAAAGGACTTTGAAACTGCATGCAATCAAGTACATCATTCTTCAAGGGGAGTTGTTTTGGAAGAATCCTGATGGTGTACTACTCAATTGTCTAGATGAAGATGAAGCTAAGAATGTTTTAAATGACATGCACAAAGGAGTGTGTGGCGGACACTATACTGCCCAGACAATAGTTCACAAGATTCTTAGGGCAGGGTATTGGTGGCCAACTCTTTTCTCAGATGCACAAAAGTTGGTGAGGAGATGTGATCCTTGCCAAAGGTTCTCAGGAAAGATAAAATATGAAGGTGCATTACCCCTAAGGACTATAACTGTAGAAGCTCCATTTCAGCAATGGGGGATTGATTTTATAGGGGAAATCTCAGAAAAATTAGGTGGAGGACATAGTTGGATTCTTGTCGCCACTTATTACTTCACTAAATGGATTGAGGTCATTCCAACTAAAAAAGCTACAAGCAGGGTGGTGATGGCTTTTATTCTGGAAAACATTATTATCAGGTTTGGAGTACCAATCAAAGTGGTCACAGATAATGCCATGTGCTTCAGATCTGGTGAATTTGTTGATTTTTGCAACAAGTATGGGATTAATTTGTCATATGCATCACCATATCATCCACAGGGAAATGGTCAAGCAGAGTCAAGCAACAAAAGCCTCTTGAAAATCATCAAAAGGATGATGGACAAGAATAAAAGAGTCTAGGATTCAAAGCTGAAGATGGCACTATGGACTGACTAGATGGTGCAGGAGCACCTACCTGACATCTGGCCTCCATGAGGTAGTTAGTTAGTTTAAGTCTTGTTAATGTTTCCAAGAAGGTCTTATAAGACCAATGCATGTAATAAGGTCATGTTGACCATACTTTACTATTTTTAGATAGTTTGTTTGGACAGCTGTTTAGGTTGTTAGTTCGGTTGGATCCTCCCAGCCGCTTGGAAGCTCCCAGCCGCTGGGAATCGAGTGGTAGTACTCACAGGAAATCCTATTTATGCATGAGGATCGGTTGGTTTTAGATGATCGATCAGACTTTACAGGGAGTGAGACAGAGAGAGGAGAGACAGAGTATTGTAATTGCATCTTTTGAAATCAATAAAGAGATCCTGTTTGTGTTCATTCTCTGTTGAATTCCATTGTTTAATCGTGTGGCTGTTCTGGTGGTTTCATGGATTCGCTGATCCATTCCACCGGTTGATTCGTCGAATCGGTGGAATGGCTATGTACAGTAGTTTAGGATTTAGTTTGCATTTTCTGTTTGTTCATGTGCATGTTTGCAGGATCGCAGTCGAGAGGTGTTGAGAACCCTAGCATGGGTATGTGCTAGGTCGTGCTGGTAGTTCGAGTCTAGAAAGTTGTCCAGGAAGCAGATCGGGTCACCTCAGGAGGTTCGGCGGATCGAAATTTGCTAAGGTTGGAAAATCCATCGCAACGGCATCATCAGGATATTTCTGTGTATATCCTACGGTTACTTTGGGCATCATCCGAGTAGATGGAGATGAACATGATGCAGTAGTTTGCATAAGGTGAATGTGCATTGGGGTGATCATCGCAAGGTGTTGCCGAGGAGGAGCGTATCGGCATAAGGTAGAAGATCGGGTTGATAAAACCATCGCGGGCCGATAATGTTATGTTTGGCCGATAGCAGGATATTGGAGGAGCTGCATGTGACGTCATCATCATCAAGATAATCGTCATCAGGATATCGGGGTGACGTAAGCATCGAAGGAAAGGTGCGTGAAGTGTCGTCATCAGGATATATGGAGGGAGCCGGATATTTTATATCCTGCTGATGAACATGATGTTGAACATCATGATGCTGCAGATAGAGGTTGGCGGTAAGATGAACAGTGAACATCAGGAGGATGTTTGCGCTTGCTGAATATGATGATGCTGCCGATAGCCGAATATGATGATGCTGCTGACAGGCGAAAGGTCGAAGGTTTGTCTGTAGGAGGATATCGGTCGACAGAGAAAATATGATGATGCTGACAGTGTTAAGGGAAATATGATGATGATGATGATGGGTTGTAGACATACATGCTATATGTCAAGGTTTTAGTGTGGATGCCTCTGCATCATAGTGGTATCAGAGCTTAGCAAAAGGTCTGGGCTGTTGTGTGTTGATTTTGTCACTGAAAAGACAGAGGTAGAGGAGTGAGAGGTTGACAAAATGCCTTCGACAGGTAATGGTACTCCAAGGGAATTGTAGGAGATGAAGGAAAAACATGCCAGAGAGATGAGGAAGATGAAGGAGCTTGCTGAAGCACTTCAAGCCAGGCTTGTAGCCCTGGAAAAGAACAAAAAGAGGGAAATGGACGACAGTGAGTCAGAAGAAGATGAAGATGCTGTTGAAGAGTATGAAGAGGTAGCTGAAGATCTGGATGCTGAAGACCAGAGATTTGCAAAACTGTTAAAGGCAGTGCAGAGTGATAAACCTAAGGTAAAGGTTGATGTTTCCAAGTATAATGGAAGTTTGAATGAAGATGAGTTACTGGATTGGATTGCTGCACTTGATAATCACTTTGAATGTGAAGATGTTGCTGAGGATCAGAAGGTAAAGATTGCAAAGACCAAGTTAGGAGGTCATGCTTTGGTATGGTGGGATTATGTACAATCCGAGAGAAGGAAACAAGGAAGGTCAAAGATCACTTCATGGGATAAAATGGTAGCAAGGATCAAAGGTAAATTCTTGCCCAAGGATTATGAAATTCAGATGTTTAAGAAGCTGCAATTTTTAAGGCAGAAGGAAATGGATGTGAAGGCATATACTGAGGAGTTTTATAAGTTGAGTATGAGATCTGGTCATCATGAGAATGAGGTAGAAAAGGTGGCTAGGTACTTGGCTGGTTTGAGATTGAACATACAGGATGAGTTAGTTTTAGCTAACCCTAAGAGTGTGGAGGATTGTTACCAAATGGCAATCAGGATTGAAGAAAAGATGAATAGGAGACAAGATAAGTCCATGAGAGGAAGAGGCAGCAATATGAGGGGAAGAGGATTAGCCCCTACAACAAGGCAAACCAATGAGGGTCAAGAAGACACTGGTAAAGGACAGGGACAGTCTGATTTCAGAGGTGGATGGAAAGGTAATAGAGGCAGATTTGGAAGTGGTAGAGGTTCTACTACATTTTCAGGAAAGTGTTACACCTGTGGTGAGTTTGGTCATCCATTTTTCAAATGTCCAGAAAGCAAAGGTTCATCATCCAGAAATGATAGAATGAATGACAAGAGAGTACAACTTGTGCAAGAAGAGAAAGTAGAGGAATGTGTACAAAGTTTAAACACTTATCAAGATAGAGTTCCTGACAATTATGGATATCCTGAGGAGGGAGAAGCATTGATGCTAAGGAGAACTAGTTTGCAGACATCAAAGGATATGATGCAAAGAAGAGCTCTTTTCAAGACCACATGCAAGAGCAAAGGTAAAGTATGTAAGGTTGTCATTGATACTGGTTCAACAGATAACATGGTATCTCAGGAAATGGTGGATAAACTGAATTTGGAAAGGATTCCACCCCATCACCCTTACAAGGCATCTTGGGTGAGTGATAGTCAATCACTTTTTGTATATGAACAGGCATATGTTGATTTTCAGATTGGAGCATATCATGATAGAGTTTTGTGTGACATTTTGCCCATGGAATGTTGTCACCTACTGTTGGGTAGACCATGGCAATTTGATAGGAGGGTACTGTATGATGGGTATGCTAATACCTACACCATCAAGAAAGATGGGAAGACTATTATGTTGATGCCATTGCAGGAAGATGCTGCAGCACAGGGGGCAGCCAAAATCATTTTAGTGGGACAGAAGGAGTTTGTGCAGATGCCTATAGGAGCAGGCATAAAGGCAGTTGTGGACACTGCAGGGAAAGGAGTTGTTAAGGACAACAGTTTGAAGACAGTTACAGTTTTGACTGACAGAGGTTAGCAGCAGGTTCAGAAATAGGTTTACAAACAGCAACCAGTTGAGAGGAATGACAAAGATGTTGTCATAGTTGGGACTATTGTTTGTCCTATAAAGGTTGAAAGGAAGACAGAATTGAACATTTCAGAAGTTCAAGAGGTAGGTATTCAGATAGAGGTTCTGGTAAGACAACCTGACAAACCCAAGGTATGTGTGAGAAGGGCCTACATTGCCAGGCATGAGGGTTTACTTGCAAGACAGCAAGTTACAGTTCAGAAATCTTGGAGCAGCCAAGAGACAGCAGAGGATAAAGCTAGAATAGGTTAGAACACTGACATGACAAAGTGTAAAGGTGGAGGACTTCCACAACCTAACTCATGGGACATGAGTTCTTTTCTGTTGGGGAGTATGGTGCAGGAGCACCTACCTGACATCTAGCCTCCATGAGGCAGTTAGTTAGTTTAAGTCTTGTTAATGTTTCCAAGAAGGTCTTATAAGACCAATGCATGTAATAAGGTCATGTTGACCGTACTTTACTATTTTTAGATAGTTTGTTTGGACAGCTGTTTAGGTTGTTAGTTCGGTTGGATCCTCCCAGCCGCTTGGAAGCTCCCAGCCGCTGGGAATCGAGTGGTAGTACTTGCAGGAAATCCTATTTATGCATGAGGATCGGTTGGTTTTAGATGATCGATCAGACTTTGCAGGGAGTGAGACAGAGAGAGGAGAGACAGAGTATTGTAATTGCATCTTTTGAAATCAATAAAGAGATCCTGTTTGTGTTCATTCTCTGTTGAATTCCATTGTTTAATCATGTGGCTGTTCTGGTGGTTTCATGGATTCGCTGATCCATTCCACCGGTTGATTCGTCGAATCGGTGGAATGGCTATGTATAGTAGTTTAGGATTTAGTTTGCATTTTCTGTTTGTTCATGTGCATGTTTGCAGGATCACAGTCGAGAGGTGTTGAGAACCCTAGCATGGGTATGTGCTAGGTCGTGCTGGTAGTTCAAGTCTGGAAAGTTGTCCAGGAAGCAGATCGGGTCACCTCAGGAGGTTCGGCGGATTGAAATTCGCTAAGGTTGGAAAATCTATCGCAACGGCATCATCAGGATATTTCTGTGTATATCCTGCGGTTACTTCAGGCATCATCCAAGTAGATGGAGATGAACATGATGCAGTAGTTTGCATAAGGTGAATGTGCATTGGGGTGATCATCGCAAGGTGTTGCCGAGGAGGAGCGTATCGGCATAAGGTAGAAGATCGGGTTGATAAAACCATCGCGGGCCGATAATGTTATGTTTGGCCGACAGCAGGATATTGGAGGAGCTGCATGTGACGTCATCGTCATCAGGATAATCGTCATCAGGATATCGGGGTGACATAAGCATCGAAGGAAAGGTGCGTGAAGTGTCGTCATCAGGATATATGGAGGGAGCCGGATATTTTATATCCTGCTGATGAACATGATGTTGAACATCATGATGCTGCAGATAGAGGTTGGCGGTAAGATGAACAGTGAACATCAGGAGGATGTTTGCGCTTGCCGAATATGATGATGCTGCTGACAGGCGAAAGGTCAAAAGTTTGTCTGCAGGAGGATATCGGTCGGCAGAGAAAATATGATGATGCTGACAGTGTTAAGGGAAATATGATGATGATGATGATGGGTTGTAGACATACATGCTGTATGTCAAGGTTTTAGTGTGGATGCCTCTGCATCACTAGATAATAGTGAAGAAATCAATTGGGAGGTCACCTTTTGAGCTAGTATATGGCGCAGCAGCCAGGCTGCCTATAAATAATCTCTTGCCAATCTATAGATTCATATAGGAAAATGATGAAGAGATTGAAGACTCAATGACTAGAAGGATAAATCAGGTGGTTGCATTAGATGAGATCAGAAGGGAGGCAAACAGGACAAACATCAAGACACAACAAAGTGTAAAATATCTATTTGATAAAAGGACTACAGAAAGGAAATTTTAGGTAGATGATTTAGTCCTTATTTGGAATGTAAGGAGTAAGGATGAGGGCAAGCATGGAAAACTTGAGCCCTTATGGATGGGCCCATACCTGATTAGAAATATTCATGGAGAGGACTCCTACTTCCTCCAGGCCTTAGATGGTGAGAGGCTGGAATTGCCTATGCACGAACAATTCCTTAAGCTTTATATTTCATAAGTGGTCGTCTTCTGTGCACATTTGTAAATTATGTAAATTGTCTATAAATGCTCTATATAGTCGGTGTTGTGCATTTTTTGTGTTTTGCCTAGTCTGTCCAGAGTTGATCTGGTTCTCGCTACAACCTTGTGCCTGCACGTCCCTAATCAGAGCCAATGTTGGTGTCTACATGAACAGTCAGGTTTCAAGCTTCTAAATCTGTAGGCACGCTCCCAAAAAATCCAAAAATTCTAAGTCTTTGGGCTCCCTCACTCCCAAAAAATCCAAAAATTCTAAGTCTTTGGGCTCCCTCAAAATGTTTCAATATGACCTGATATTCTTGGGGGGGGTTATCATATTTTCATATATCGGCCTAATATTTCCGCGGGGTCATCATGTTTCTAACATCAGTCATCTTAGTTATGATCACCCCGATGCTGCTGCAGGGTTTCAATATGTATTGATATTCTGAAGGAGGGGGTCATATTCTAATATCGAGTGATCTTAGTCAAGATCACCCCGATGCTGTGGATGTCAATTTTACATGAGAGTCGATATCTACCTATCCAGCATCATCATATTTTGCAGGGGGGGTGATATTTCAAATATCAGGTGATCTTGCGAATATCACCCCGATCTTGTAACATGATGATGACATCATCAGGATTGGTGGGGTGCATCATGTGGTCTTTGGCATGATATCATCAACAGGTTGGTCATCACGATGATTTTTTATATCAGGTGATGTGGTCTGCAGGTTGATATTCTGAAAGAGATGATATTTCATATCAGGGTGATATGAAATATTGGGATGATATTGCATGTCAGGATATCATGTAGGAGATTCGCCATTGGTGTGGGTCGTGATGATGAGGTTTTGGCGGATGGTTCATTGGTCATGCAAAGTAAAATTGCATGACATCATATGTGCTCATGACTTTGCTTATAAAGTATTGAGGAGGTCGCTACAGGGTGAATGTGGGATAATTAGTTCCCACATGATTTGAAAAAGTCAGGTCATGATTCTTGGTGGGAAAGTTTCAAAGTGCATAGTCTATTGCATTTCCCAAGGCCGGGGGTTGGTATGCCATTAATGGCAGATGTTACAGGGTATGGGCTAAGGCATGGATGGATCAACCACCCGATTGAAGATGTGAATCCCCAGGCGGTGGCACGGGGCTTGAGTTCAACCTCCCTATCTCCTCCTCTACCTGCTGCATTCAATGTGTTGAGCGCCACTTCTCATGACGTTATGTATTTGATGAAATTTTGAGTCAACCATGTGCAATCAATGTTGAGTATACCTTCTTGCTGTATATAGCAGAGGGTGTTACTCATTTGTTGTTGTTGAAAGCTAGACAAAATTCTAGTGTTGTAATAAGATACAACTTCATTGGTGGCCCTGTTCTGGATGTCTTGTGAGTTTATGAGTCTCATGTTGTATGTCTCATGCATAAATTTACTAATTTCATGTTGATTTAAATGAGTAATGCTATATTGCATGTGTTTTTCTATCTATCTCCAAATTGAATGTGTTCTTCTTCTGAATCTAAGCATCTAAGGGATGTTTATGGTTCTAGAGTATGGGTTTACTGTATTGAATGCTTGATTTCTTACTTTTGCTCAAGGGGTAAATTAAATGTTTTAGATCAAGTGTTGGGAGGAATGTACTGCAATGAGGATATTTGTAAGTAGAGATAACTAAATACTCAATCTTGGGAAGTATCTATAAGGCAGGTGCTAAACAAACCCCCTTGAAATCTAGTCTTTGATATATGTTTATGCTGATCATTCACATGTGTATGTCTATTGACTCCAATCCCTAGATATGCACCAGTCTAGTCTTGTATTGAGGTTACACCCCAGGTCCTAGTTTTGCATCCAAATATGAAATCAAACTTAAAACTTCAAAACTAAACCATTAGGACCTTAGAAGTAGTTTTAGGATCAAAATCCTCTTTCTCACAATTGAACGTAGGCCCAAAGCTAGCCCCTTTGCACTTATCTTACAGTTTTGGTCTACGTAAAGGAGGATTTATCTACTTCATGTCAACATCCCCTAGTTCACAAGAACACCTTTTGGATGTTGAATAGGGAATACCCCCCCTAGGTTTTACGGAGCCTGAAGAAGAAGAGGAGATATCTATAGAGTCTATCTCCTACACTGTTGGCCCCTGGCCCAGAGATCCTGTTGATCATTGATGGATACCTTGTAGGGATAACTGGGAGCAAGCATCCAGTCTGGGAACAAACCAACACAACTCAAACTGAACAATCTACACCACATAAATATTTCACAAAAAGGCATGAAATGACTTGCACAATCTATAACCTATAGTAAAATTGCACTTTGTATACTTGCATTCAAAGAACAAGATAGAAAAATTAAAGGTTTTGAAGTAAAACACAATAAATTTTTATCAAGTCACTCAAAATGAGACAAGAAACCTAAATTTGAATAGAAGAACACCTAATTATATTGAATAATAGAAGGAAAACTCTGCAAAATAACAATGAACTAATGAAAAATATTGTTGCTACTACATAAAATAGTAAAAATGGCTGAGTTATAAGATAATCTATCTCTGCAATGTGCAAAGGTAGGGAAAAAGAAAGAACTAAGAAAAAAGCATGAGCTTTTTCCCTATAATACAAAAATATGTCTCAAAAATGCAAAGGGAAGTCAACTCCAGCTCAACTGGACTCCAAAAGATGCACGAATGAGTCTGAAAAAGCAACTCCAAGTTGTTGGGTGAGCACAAGAGAAAAGCCCAAAAATTAGGCCCGAAAACTGCTCCAAGATGAGCAAAAATAGCTTAGAACTCCACCTCCTAAGATGCTTGACCAAAAAACCCCCAAAAATACCTAGTTTGACTTCAAGTTAAAAATAGAAAAGAATCACTCACTGCATGATTTTGCAAGTTTAGTTCAACTCCTCTATTTTTTTGCATGATTTGAGGGAAAAAAAACCTATTTTAACAAATATTAAAGGTAATCATATGATTTTTCTTTAATAAGTGTTATGTGAATGTTATTCTTTTCTCTAGGTTTTCATATAAGAAGTAGTAAGGCAATTTATAGAACTATTGCACTTAATAGGTGTTAAATTACATTGTTTTTGTCTTCAATTTATACAAAAGATAAAAGGAGGTTTACATTTTCTTAAAATAGCCCTTAAGGAAAAAATAATTTTCTTACAACCCTCCATGCAAAAATAATAGCCTTTTTTCCCTTGGTCATCAAAAAGTCTCCAAACTATTAAAAAAAACCCCTAAGTCAAATGATGAACTCAAAAGACTTTCATTGTCTCCTTCCACCTTAAAACTCTGATCATTACCTTCTTCTCTTTTTTGACTCTTAGGTTTAAAAGGAAACATTAAACTCACAAAAACACATCATTACTTTATGACCTCCACGAGCTCCTTATGCATGATTAGGCATCATCACTATATTTTTATCACCTAAAGACTTCACCATGGGCCTTATATGATTTCAAATGATTTTCTTTAAAAATAAAGTCTAAAGGCTTTAAAAACCCATGGGCTAGGGCTTCTCACTTGAACAAAACATCTCTCAAACCCTAAAGACATCTCATTCTTATCATTCTTTTGCCCTATGTTGTTGCATTGCCAACATGCTACTACCAAGGGTTTGGAGCTCTGTATGGACTTCTAGATGGGCTCAAATGACCGCCTTTCATTGGTAAGTATCTCTTCACCATGTATAATCTCTTATTTGCTCCTTGTAGAGTTTTCTAACTATAACCTTCTCCCTGTGCTCTCTTCGTTGACACTCTGTGGAAAAAGTATAATGAAGCATATGGATATTATCATATATGAAACCCCCCCTGTTTGAGGCCTTTGTTGCTATCTGACAAATGAACATGCTATTGCCATTTCTTTTTGATCGAAAGTATGAGAAACCACTCTACTGGTCTCTTGAAAAATGGAAACCCTCTATTCATTGCATGATCATGGTGGAAAATTGCTTCATTATTGCTCTATTTTGCTAGGGTTTTAAATGACAATGCTATCCAGCTACCCTGTTGGCTATGTTTCTGTATGCAATATTTTATTTTATAGACTCTATTGTATTTCTTTTCATGTGTACTTTAGTGTGTGCTAGTCAGGTTGAATGACCCTGTAACTATGGGCTTCTGGGTTATAAGATTTGTTACACTTATAGGGTTTTGGATGCTTGAGGTCTGTAGGCTCAAAACATGCTCAACCACTACTGCTCAACAACCCCCTTTAGGTTTTGATAGCCCCTAAATCCATTTACTAATCTTTAACCATTTTGAAGGTACTATTTTCAAGTTTTGTCAATAGTCAGACTCAAACTATGTTTGACGTCTCAAGAGTCTAAACAAACTCATCTATACCCTTTTGCTTTTTTAGAGACCTTTCACTGTTCATTGTTTCTTCATTGTGACTTGCATGTGATAGTCATTCTTCTCCTTTTACTGTGACACTGTTTCTTCTTCATGCCTTTATGACTATCAAACTGCAGTGACTTCCCTTACTTTGTATCTTTGATAGTCTCTGCTCATGCTTTTTTAAGGTCTACTAGTTCACTATGCTTCACACCTCTTGTCAACTCTCTTATCTTTTGACTGCCCTATTTCAATGTTGATTATTCTTTCTCATTGCATGACTATCTTTTATCAGTTGTACCATGATTACTCTTTTGTTGTCTCTGCTCTGGTGATAGTCCATAGGGAATGACTAGAGCAACTTCTTTAATATGATCTTCATGGTTGTTCCTTTTGTATCAACTCCTCCTGACTGTCTCCTTTTGAGATTGGACTACTCCTTTATTATGATGACTGTAATTTTAGATCTTGTAAATCCCTTTTTCATTATATGATGTTTATTTATTTGACCTTCAAATTGACTATCCCTATAGTATCCTCATGTATATCTATGTTGCCTTGATCAACAATGTGTCCAACTTCTAAATGACTATTAGATATGCCAGGTGACTGCCTTTTTGGTGTTCTTCTACTTATCTAATGCTCCTTATGTGATTGTAGCCTTTGATTGGTGAGTTTGTAGAGTTAATATGAAGTCCTTTAGCTCTAGCTAGTCTTCAATCTTCAAATGATATCTATTTTTGATGATTATTGCACCTTTTGATAGATGTTTGATTTTAGCTGCTCTTCATAAGCTCTTTGCTGCTAACCTTCGTGTCTTATCAAGACATTTATGTGTTGTACCTAGTCTTTTGCATCCCAGACAGTCACTTCAACTTCAGTATTCTCCTCTATTATGCATAGCTTTCCCATATATGTCCATAACTAGGCAACCATCTCACAGAGTAGGTATAAGATCTTTCTAGTTTAACAAGCTTATGAATACATGTGCATCTTGTTTGACTGACTATGTGGGATAGTCCAATATGTTGACTATGTGTCCTTTGGTTCTTAGCTCTTTAGTAGTTGAACATCTTTCACAATCCTCCAAACACTTAGAACATCTTGACATTTATGATCGTTTGGCATACAAGGTAAGAAAAGAGAAATGTAGATCTTTTCTTGATATTGGTTAAAGGTGACATGTTTATCACTCTTTTAAAATGTTGCATTTATCTTGGATGAATACAGAGTACTGTAGTGGTTACCTTTCATCCTCTCTTTCTCCCTGCACAACATTCATGGTGATCAACATGTTGTTTATAAATGTACTAGACTATCATTTAGGGTCTTTTTGCTACAGCCTCTCTAACTGTCCTCTTGTATTAACACTATTCTTTGGGATTTTGCACAACATTCTTCCTATGATAGTGTAAAGTCTTCAAAACCAAGACACTGCTTACCTTTCATGACATCTCCTTTATTATGGTTGTGCTCTTGAATGTTATATATGTCAAATTCAGGGCTCTCCAATATAGTAGACAACTCTGCATTATATCCTTTCCATTTATCATTGAATCCTTTGTATGACTATTTATTACAGTCAATGATGCTTGTTCCTCTTCTTGAAAGAATGTATGCTTGATTATAGATCTCCTTCCTAAAAGATTGATAGCAAGACTATACCTCTTTAGTTCCTTGGTGGTTTCTCCATCCAAATGCATAATGTATCTTCTTGTACCTTGAGGGTTGTGATTGTGATGGGTTTTAGAATGTTGTTCCTTATTGCTGCTATCTCCTTATTGCTTCTATCTAGATGTCACTGTACTCATGCATGGAGGCTCCTTGTTTGTTGCTCCTTTACAGATATTTGATTTTTCTTTGCAAACAAAAGTCTTTTGATGAATAATCTATGTGTACCTATACCTACACAATGACCAAACAAGTTAGATAAAACATATAGGTTGATAGCCTCTCCTTGATTGTATGATCTAATTTTCTATTTTTTGCTTCATCTCATGATTAGATATCTGCATCTGATGTCTGTTTATCTCCTTCATTTTTATGGATCAGATGTAAGGTGACAAGTACATGTTGAATTTATCTACATATAGAAGTAAAAGAAGAAAACCCCAAGCTCTAACATTCATTTTCATTTCCCCCTGCAGGTTCACTTGGAGCTATCACTAGGACAACTGAAGATGTTGATGCAAATGTCAATGGGATTTTTTGTTCATTTAGGCAATGACAGGTCCCACTTTTTCTTCTATATGCTTTCCCTTATTTCATATGTATTTGTTATTGTACATTGCATCATATACAGTTACTCCCATGGCTTGTGTGGGGTCGTATAAACACTTTTCCTTTGAATATAAATAGTTATTTCATGCAATGACTTGTGTATAATTTCTCCTTTTTGTAAATCAATTGCATAACATAAACTGAACATTATTGCATTGACATATGTGTTTATAATCATGAATAAACTAGCAAGTTTCATGTACCTTTCTAAAATGTATCAAACTACAATAAATGAACAATGACCAAACTAAAACATAATCTGTAATTCATAGATCAGTTTTAACTTCACTTGTCAGTCCTAGGATACCTCCTGCCTTGTTGGAGTATCCTTTCATGCTATCTGGCTCATGTAGCAACTCTAATTGAGCTAGTACATGATATTGGTAATGTGATCACTGGAAGGGTCTTCCAATAGGATAGTAGGCCTTCTAGGCTAGCCTATGAACTTGAATTTTTCTTCTCCCCTCTTCTTGAACTCTCTGCTTCTCCAAAGCAGCAAAGGAAACTATTATTTTAGCCTATCCTAATTGGTTGCAAAGCACAATTTGGTAATATTTTTGGTGACCTCTACGCCAGTTTTTCCTACTAAAACTCTCATGGCTATTTGCCTAGTATATCCATTGGGCAATAGAGTCTTTCTTTAGCCTTTACAACTCAAAAAATTTATTGAAAACCTAGCGGCTACAAAACAATAGCAGCAGAAACAAAACTAAAAGCAAAACAATGTTGGCTCCAAATAGGACCAGCCAACTGTGCATATGCACTTCTTAGAAAACAAAAAATGAAATGAAACTACTTGTGCAATCAACACTTATTAACTAAAAAAACTACTCTACTATGATACATTTGCAAACTTCTGCTCTTTAGAAATAGTGTTTGAGGTGAATCCCATTGATTGGGATAGGTAACACCTACCCTTCCATAGTGGCCAACTGAAAAGCATTATGTTGTTTGCATTCAACAATCATGAATGGGCCTGTCCACATAGCATCAAACTTGTTGTGCTTACCAAGTCTACTTTTTAACTCATCCTACTTGAGAAAAATGTCTTCTTCCTTAAAAACTCTGAATGTTGCCCTCTTGTTGAATGTCCTCTTCATTTGTACCTGATGCATCTCTAATTTTTGTACTATTTGTTTCCTTATCTCTTCTAGCTCTAATAACTCAGCTAACCATACATACATAGGACCTTCTTCCATGAATTCAAGCTCCTTCATGAGGCTTAGAGCTGGTAACTTAGCTAAAATAGTTAGTTTGGCTTCTTTACCATACACAAGTATAAATGGAGATTAACATGTTGACCTTTAGAGGTCACTCTATTAGCCCATAAGGCTGATTTCAACTTTGAATACCAGGTCCTTTGATTGTCTTCTATTGTCTGTTTGATAATCCTAATGAGGTTTTTATTAGTGGACTCAGCCTGCCCATTCCCCTAAGGGTACTAGTTTGAAGAAGTGCTTAAGTAAACACCATGTTTACTGGCCTAGTTAGTTATTTTCATGCTAATGAAAGCCAATACATTATTTGAAATGATTGAATTTGGTACATTAAACCTGGCTACTAAATCTTCACAGAAGTTCAAAACAACACTCTCATTAGCCTCTTTCAAAGCTACTACTTTTTTCCACTTGGTAAAATAATCTATGGCTATTAATATCCACTTGTGGTCAGAACTTGAAGGTGGGTTAATTGATCCAATGAAATCAAGGCCCCACTTGGTAACGGGTTGATCAACTGAAATAGGTTGTAGTGGCAAGGCTACCAACCTATGTTTGCCTATAAAAACATCACATTTCACACACTTTCTTACCCATGTATGCACGTCTTTGAAAAGAGATGGCCAATAATATCTACCCTTCATGATCTTTAAGGTTGTTGGTCAGGATGCAAAGTGACCACCAGTTGGTCCATCATCAAACTCATTCAAAACTTTGTCAATCCGATCTGTTTCAATGCATCTTAAGAGCACTCCAAATTTGTAGTCTTTTCTAAATAAGATATCATTGATAATAACATATGGAATGACTTGAATAAATGTAATACCTTCTTTTTGTAGCACTTAGCCCTGTTGGACACTCCCCGGTTTGTAAATAGTGAATCATCTCATGTGTCCAGCTTGTCTTATTAGCTGGAACAGCAGGTACAAAATTATTATCAACCACTAAAACCATTTCTTCTTGCAGTTTTACATCATTTTCTGCTATTTCAACTAGTTGTTCACATAGTCCTTTACCCTTGACCATCTTAGAGACTTTAATATCAACATTAGACTCCATCACTTTGGTAACCCTTCCAGCTCTTTTATCTCCCAAGTCCTTGCTTAATAGGAACTCTTTCACACTTGGATGGGCAACCATCAGCTGAATTTTATTATTAGAGAGCATATGCCTAAACTTTTTAAGGCTCCTAATAACTGCAAGTACATGCTTTTAAACAAATGTGTACCTTTGTTCATAGCTCTCTAACCCTTGGCTAAAAAATGCAATTGGTTGCTCCTGGCCTTCCTTGTTTTGCTGAGTCAGCATAGCAAATATAGTATTAGTTCCTCCATAGGCATAAAAAATGAACTCTTTTAAAAAGTCTAGGTTTATTAATGTTGGAGCTGCTGCTATAGCTACTTTGTTATCTTCAAAGTTCTCCTTTCCTTCTTTAGTCCAACTTAACCCAATATTCTTTTTCAACATGGTTGTTAGAGGCTTCAATAAACTTGCAATGTTGGGAATAAACCATCTAACAAAATTGATTCTTCCTAAGAAACTTTGCAATCCCTTCTTATGGGTTGGTAAGGGTAAGGTTGCACTAACACTTACTCTTTCTTGATCAATTGTAATCCCATGTTTGGAAACAATGTGACCCAGTAGCTTACCTTCATGAATAGTGAAGATACACTTCTTCAAGTTAAGTGAGACTACATATTCTTTACATCTTTCAAAGACTTGTCTAAGATGAAAAAAGTGATCTTTTGCATCCCTGGAGAAAATAGTTATATCATCTAGAGAAACCAATACAAACTCATTCATGATGCCTTGAAATGCCATATCCATGGGTCTCTGAAAGGTTGATCCAACATTTGACAACCCAAATGGCATGTTCTGATAAGCCACGGTTCCCCATTTGGTTGTGAATGTTGTTTTATATTGATCTTCTTCCTTAACCAAAATTTGGTTATACCCTGAAAAGCCAACCAGCAAAGAAAATCTTTTAGAACCTGAAACAACCTACAAAATATGCTCCATTGAGGCAGCAGATAATGATCTTTTAATGATGCCTTATTCAAGTCCTTGAAATCAACACGTAGTTTTATTTCTAACAAGCACCAGATTGGACAACGAGGAAGTGTGTTTGATTGAAAAAATAATGTTGCTTTGAATCAACTTATTAATCTCTATTTTCATCAGAATTTCTAGCTTGGGGTTAAGAGGTCTTTGCTTCTAACTCACTGGTTTTGCACTTGGTTCTAGCTCTATGGTATGCTGAGCTAGTTTAGGGTTAAAACCTTTGAGGTCTTTGTACTCCCAGGTAAAATATCATCAAATTCCTGACACAACAACACAAATGCATGCCTATCTTCTGTTGTACATACCTTTCCTAACTTGAGAAATTTGTCTTTGAAAATCTCAATTGATTCATAGTGCTCCTCCTTGATCAGTATGTTGGCTTTTTCTTTTCTTAATTGAAAATTGTCTCCAAAGTCACAAGACCCTTTGGCAGCTTATTGGTCCTGAGTTGTACACTCTGGTCTTCAAACTGTTACTGTAATTTCTGTTGATTACCAGCTGAAAACTTAGCTTCTTCAATGAGAAAGTTTTCTATGTGGTCATCACTTTCAAATACATGCCAATGGATGTTGTTATTGAGGATTGATGGTCTTACAACTACCTTCACTTATTTTGTTTCTTAGTATTTCTAATTTCTTTTGGTATACCAAATTCAGTCCCCATGGTTGCTAGCTTATCAGCCTATTTATTTTGATTCCTAGGCATGGACAATAGGTTAAATGCATCAAAATCTTTAATTAAGTTCCTTACTCTATGATTATATGACTTTAATAAGTCATTTTTGGTGACATTAATATTCCTTACCTGATTTGCAACTAACTCACTGTCACCAAATACCTACAAACACTTGATATTCTTTTTTCTGGCCCATTCCAAGCCATGAATGAGTGCCTCATATTCTGTTGTATTGTTAGTATAGATGAATGCAAATCTAAATGCTGCATAGTATTTCTCATTTTTAGGTGAAATGAGCATAGCTCCACCACCAACACCAAATTTGCTTCTTGCACCATCAAAGTACATCTGCCATAAATCATTATCTTGATATCCCTCTTATTATTCTTGTTGATTTACTCATGGATCATATAAATGTGTAAGCCAGCTTCCTCCAATTGCTTGTAAGGGTCATCTTCATGGTTTTCAGATGCCCATTCATCTAAAACTAGGTCTACTATGTTCTCAATTGGGGTGCTACTTTCATGAACAACAAGTTGTTCCTCATCATGATAGGTCAAATTAGCATTAACAACACTAGGAACATAAGGCTCAATGTGGTCTTTGGTAATAGTTTTAGATTTCACAGTCATTCTTGTACCATACCTCATTCTAAAACACATATGTGACCAATCAGCTGACAAATAGCCTCCTAACTTTGCTATAAAATCCCTGGAAAGGCATAAGACAAAGCATGGGGGTAGATCTATAACATATATATCTTGAAGAATTGCAAAATTTGGGCAAGCATGCAATGTAAGATCAAGGTCTTTGATTACTCCAAGGGTATTGATGGATGAACCATCTAACTATACTACAGCTTTAGACATTGGTTCATAATTCAGTCCCAACTTATCTACTATTTTTTGGCATCACTGAAGTACTAGCACTTGAATCAATCATGCAATTGTGAACTAAGTGCTTTCCAATAATCAGTGAAACATAAAATGGTGTTGGTTTGACCTCTTTGGCTTGATGTTCTTTCTGAACTGGTGGGTCATTTGCAAGCACTACCATAGGCTGGTCTCTTGGCTGGTCTTGATTGGTCTCATTATTCATAGAAAGATTAGATAAGGCATTTCATAATAAGTCTTTTTGGCCTGGAAAAGACAATGAGTCCCACATAAACATGCTTACATTTGCCTTTTTCATATAATCTATAATATTAAAAGAAAATGAACCAATCTTTGGCTGCCCCCTTGAAACAATAGGATCTACTTGTTGTTGTACTTGCTATGGCTATCCTCGAAGTTGATTCTGATTTGGGACAGGATGTCTTCTTGGTAAAACATGAAAATTTGACTAATGTGATGGACCAGCAATATCTTGCTGGCTTGATTGAGCTTGATTTTTCCCTCTTCTAGCTTGTTGTCCTATATCAACAACTCTCTTTTTGGATCTCATGTTAGCTGCTATGGAATGGGCAGATTGGTTTTGTCCCTGCGTATGGTTAACCCCACAAAACTCCTCACCCTACCAATTCATGAATGCTGCATCAAGATGCTCCTATTTAGGATTAGAACCTTACTATTTTAAATTTTCTAGTATTGTGCTTTGCTGGATAGCAGCATTATTTTACACCATTAAGGCCTGATTTATCAATTGTTTGAGTAGGTTGATTGGTTGTGTGGTTGGTTACATGGGTAACACTAATCATACTCTTGTGCCATATTGTTCTGCACTCATACTAACTCTCTTGAAGAGCTGGTAACATGTTGGTTGTAAGGCTGATAAGGCCTCGTATTGAAATTCCTTCTTTGGCTTTGGTTTTCAGGCTGATATGAAGGTTTGTTCTATTGGTTATTTTCTTGGTTATTTTTTTGTTGGTTCTGATATGGAGGCTGATAAGGCCTATAAATCTGATTTGGCTATTTTTTTATGTTTACCAACTCCTTGCCAATTGTTTGTAACATCTCTGCTTGTCCTTGTAACAACTCGGTTTATTTTTGAAACACTCCTTTAAGCTCTTGAAACTCTTTAGATGGGGCTGGGACAACATTTGTTTGAGATGTAATATGATAATTTAGAGCTGGTATAGTATGTACAATAGCAATACGTGGAATTTGCATTGGGACTAGTGGTTGTACATCTAGAAAATTGGCATAGGTGGTCTCGGGGCTATCTTACCAGCCTGAATTAGGCTATTTTCAACTTTTATGGCTAAGTCATAAGCATCATGTAGGGTTGTTCCACCCATTGATTGAATCATTACAACAATGTCACTATTTAAATCTCTAAGAAAGTACAGAAATGCATGATTGGTAGTAGGCCTTACCGTTATTGGTATATGATACCAAGTCCTTTGAAAACAAAAGTTAAAATCTGTCATGTGCTCCTATGGTGCTCTTTTTATCATACTTAATTATTTAACCAATAACTAGTTTTCTGACTTGTCTTCAAACTGTTTATTCAATGCTTCTCCCAAAAGATCCCATGAAGTATTTAAACCTACAACCAATCCTCTAAACCATTACACTACTTTACCTTTCAGAGATGCAGCCAAAAGTCTCACTACAACATTTTCATGTGTTACATGATGCACTCAACATAATGTAGCCACATCTTTGATATGCTTGATTGGGCTAGTTTGATCTTGACCGGTGACAAAAGGAAACTGTCTTGCCATTGGTGGAGGTTGAGGGGCTTGTGGAGCTTGTATTTGAAGATTAATTACCAGATTTATTTTATCAAACTTTGCAGTCCTGAGACATGGAGGAGTGGATTGAGTTCTCCTTGTTGGATTGGGTGTTTTTATTGCTATTCTACCTCTTCTTCTTAGGGGTGACAGTTGTAGATACTCAAACAAAGTTAAACTTCCCCTTGTTTCAATCCTTCTCATGTGCTATATTCACTAGATCTACAAAAAATTAGAAATTTGAGTTGCCAAGTATGTTGTTTTTACCTCTAAAATCCTGAAACTCTATTGTGCATACCAAAACAACAAAGAAAAATTATGTTTAAGTCACCTAAAACTTTTTTCAGAGTCACACCGGGCATGCCAAAAACTATTGTAATGAAGGATTGCGCCCTAAATGCCAAGTCTTTAACAACTTGGCAATCCCATGCAACATGGGAACATTCTCAAACTGTGGGTTGTCTGTTACAAGAACGAACCTTTGGAAGAGCTAGCTCCCTTTAAAAGCCCCTTAGATCTATTGTATTTCATGGAAAAGAGAGACAAAAGATAAACTAAACTAAACTAGAACTATTCTAAGGGGTGATGCACCAATGATTGAATATCCTATTGGTGCCTGCATGAGCAGTCAGTTTTCAAGCATTTAAACATGTAGGCACCTTCCCAAAAAATCTAAAGAAATCCTAAGTTTTCAGCCTCCTCAGCATTTTTCAGCATCAGCATCATTTTCTCTTAGGAGGAGGTCATCATCATCATGTTCCCAGACATCCCCCTGATGTTTCTTGCATGGGTCTTTTCTCATCATGTCTGGATATCCTGTGGGGGTCATCATGCATTTGCCAACCCGACCTTTGCCGCGGGGTGATATTTTAACATCGGGTGATCTTAGTCAAGATCATCCTGATGTTGGTGCTATGAAATTTCTAAGTATGACCCACTTTTCATCGGGGTCATCATATTTGAATATCGGGTGATCTTTGTTAAGATCACCCTGATGTTATTTTGTCACCTTATGTTTGTTGAATATCAAGATGCTACTAATGTCATGTTCCTGCGAGGGTGATATCTGCTTGACCTTTGCCTTCATCTTTTTCTCTGCAGGATGATATTCTCAATATCGGGTGATATTCCAAATATCGGGTCATCTTTGAAATATCACCCTTGCTCTAAATGTGATGATGACATCATCAGGATGTTTAATTATCAGGGTGATATCCTTCAAGTGATATGCTACTGACATCATCCAGATCTGGGGGGAGTCATACTTCTAACACTAGTCATCTTGTGGAGATCCCCCGATATTGGCAGATATGCTAATGACGTCAGTAGGATATGATGGTGACATCACTGGGATGTTCATCAGCTAGACGTGTGGTATCGGCAAAGCAGGAGGGTCTTCCTCTGATGTATCAAGTTGTGTCGATGAAGATGGATATCAGGGTGATGTTTCTTATCAGGTGGACAAGCAAGTGGTCTACCGATGAGGAGGGTCTGGCCAATGAGGGTTGTTCAAGGTAATCATCAGCGGGAGTATTGCTATTGGTGAAGGGGTTTTAGGTCCCGCCGATGTGTTGGGGTCTGGCTAATGGGAATGCCATCAGCGTAATGAGGAGTATCAGGTGGACCGTGGAGTATAGGGCCGACAGGGTTGTTCTTGCCGATGGAGCTGCCATCAGTGTGATTGATGCAATCGGCGTGTCTGATGGGAGTTATTCCGATAGTGTATGTTACACCGATGAAGGCAGGAGATGGGCCAATAGGCTATTGGCAGAAGGTTCATGGGTCGAGCGGGGCAAAACGCTCGACACTTAGTATACATGCAGCCGTGCTTATAAAGTAACAAGGAGGTCTCCACGGGGCGCATGTGGGACATTTGTTTCCTACATTTTTGAATTTTCTGAACAAGTGCATTTTGGGAGGAAGGTTTCAAAGGCACAGTTGTTGCATTTTTTGATTCCCATGGGTGGTTGAAGCCTTTAATGATGGTTGTTGCAGGGGTGTGGGTGATGGTATGAATGGTCAAACTGCCTGATCGTAGATGTTGATTTTCTAGTGGTAGCGCAAGGCTCGAGGTCTCTCCTGTCTCCTCCCCTACCTGCTACATTCATTTTTTGATGGCGCCATTCTTCTCATGTGTACTATATCTGGCAAATTTTGAAACCTGCCATGTAATTAATGCTGAGGACCTTCCTTGTTGTATTTAACAGGTTGTGTTTCTCATTTTTGTTGGTTGTAAACTAGACATATCTGGCTCTGTAATAATACACAACTAGTTTTGGTTGCTCTATGCAGGAGGTCTTGTGAGTTTATTATCTCTTGTTGTATGTCTCATGCATGAATCTACTGATTTCATGATTGATTTTATATGAGTAATGTTGTATTTGCATGTGTTTTGTTAATTCTATCTCCAATATTGCATGTGTCCTTCTGAATCTAGATATCTAAGGGGTGTCTGGTATTCTAGAATATAGAATTCCTGTATTGAATGCTTGATCTTTCAACTTCTGCTCAAGGGGTAGATTAAACTATTTTTAGATTAAGTGTTGGGAAGGATATACTGCAATAGGGATGCCATAAGTAGAGATAACACTCTGTATTGGGAGGTATCTGTAAGGCAGATATCACACACATCCCCTTGAATTCCAGTTTTATTGTGTTCATGCTAATCATTCACAGGTGTATGTCTACTGACTCCAAGCCCTAGATAGGCACCGGTCTAGCTCTGTGTTGAGGTTATACACCAGGTCCAGGTTTGCATCCAAACATAAATCAAACTCATACTTCCAAATCAAACCATTAGGACCTTAGAAGTAGTTTAGGACCAAGATCCTCTAATTCACAACTGAACATAGGCCCAAAGCTAGCCCCTTTGCACTTATTCTACAGTTTTGGTCTACTTACAGGAGGATTTATCTGCTTTGTATCAACATCCCAAGCCAACCCACAAGCATATTCTCATGGGTGTTGAATAGGGAATACCCCCTAGGTTTTACAAAGCCTGAAGAAGAAGTAGAGATAAAATTAGAGTCTATCTCCTATACTGTTGGCTGTTGGCCCAGAGATTTTGTTGATCATTGATGGCTACATTATAGGGATAGCTGGGAATAAGCATCCAGTCGGATTGAAAACCAACATATCCTAACTTGCAATTTGATTCGCATCTATCCTCAACACATCTGTTCATACAACTCAAACTAAACAATCTTCACCGCATAAATATTTCGCAAAAAGGGATGAAATGACCTACACAATCTATAACCTGTAGTAAAATTACACTTTTATACTTGCATTCAAAGAACAAGACAGAAAATTTAAAGGTTTTGAAGTAAAAAAAAGTAATTCTTTTATCAAATCACTCAAAATGAGACAAGACACCTAAATCTAAATAAAAGAACACCTGATTATATTGAATAATAGAAAGAAAACTCTGTAGACTAACAATGAACTACAAAAAAATATTGTTGCTACTGTATAAAACTATAAAAATGGCCAAGTTACAAGACAATCTCTCTCTACAATGTGTAAAGGTAGGGAAAAAACAATAATTGAGAAAAAAGCATGAGTTTTTTCCCCTATAATACAAAATTATGTCTCAAAAATGCAAAGGGAAGTCAACTCCAACTCAACTGGACTCCAAAAGATGCATGAATGAGTCTGAAAAAGCAACTCCAAGTTGTTGGGCAAGCACAAGAGAAAAGCCTAAAAATTAGGCCACAAAATTGCACCAATATGAGCAAAAATAGCTTAGAACTCCACCTCCCAAGATGCTTGATGAAAAAACTAACAAAAATAGCCTAGTTTGACTTCAAGTCAAAAATAGAAAAGAATCTCTCACTGCATGAGTTTGCAAGTTTAGTTCAACTCTTCTATTTTCTTTGCATGATTTGAGGGCAAAAAGAACCTATCTTAACAAAATTAAATCCATTCATATGATTTTTCTTTAATAAGTGTTATGTGAATGTTATTCTTCTCTCCATGCTTTCATATAACAAGTATTAAGGCAATTTATAGAACTATTGCACTTAATAGGTGTTAAATTACAATGTTTTTGTCTTCAATTTATGCCAAAGATAAAAGGGGTTTACATTTTCTTACAATAGCCCTTAAGGTAAAAATAATTTTCTTACAACCCTCCATGCAAAAATAATAGCCTTTTCTGCCTTTGGTCATCAAAAAGTCTCCAAACTACTAAAAACAACCCTAAGTCAAATGATAAAGTCAAAAGACTTTCATTATCTTATTCCTCTTTAAACCTCCAATCATTACCTTCTTCTCTTTTTTTACTCTTAGGCTTAAAAGGAAACATTAAACTCACAAAAACACATCATTACTTTGTGACCTCCATGAGCTCCTTATGCATGATTAGGCATCACCACTAGGTTTTTATCACCTAAAGACTTCACCACGGGCCTTATATGATTTCAAATGATTTTCTTTAAAAATAAAGTCAAAAGGCTGAAAAAACCCTCAGGCTAGGGCTTCACACTTGAATAAAACATCTCTCAAACCCTAAACACATCTCATTCTTATCATTCTTTTGCCCTATGTTGTTGCACTGCCACCATGTTGCTACCAAGGGATGGGATCAAATGGTTGCCTTTCAATGGTAAATATCTCTTCACCATGTATAATCTCTTATTTGCTCCTTACAGAGTTTTCTAACTGTAACCTTATCCCTGTGTTCTCTTCGTTGACACTCTGTGGAAAAAGTCTAATGAAGCATATGGATATTATCATATATGAATCCCTATAGGGTTTGAGGCCTTTGTTGCTATCTGACAAATGAACATGTTGTTGCCATTTATTTTTGATAGAAAGTATGAGAAACCACTCTATTTCTCTTTTGAACCATGGAAACCCTTTGTTCATTGCATGATCATGGTGAAAAATTACTTCATTATTGCTCTGTTGTGCTAGGGTTTGTAAATGAAAATGCTATGCAGTTTCCCAATTGGCTATGTTTCTATATGCAATATTTTCATTTATAGACTCTGTTGCATTTATTTTCTTGTGTACTTTAGTGTGTGCTACTCAGGTTGAATGACCCTGCAACTATGGGCTTCTAGGTTATAGGTGTTGTTACACTTATAGGGTTTTTGATGCTTGAGGTCCGTAGGCTCAAAACACTATCAACCACTACTACTCAATAGCCCCCTTTAGGTTTTGATAGCCCCTAAATCCATTTGCTGATCTTTAACCACTTCGAAGGTACTATTTTCAAGTTTTGTCAATAGTCAAACTCAAACTATGTTGGTCTCAAGAGTCTAAACAAACTCATCTATACCCTTTTGTTTTGTCAGAGACCTTTCACTATTCTTTATTAGTTCACTGTGACTTGTATGTGACTGACATGCTTCTCCTTTTACTATGACATTGTTTCTTCTTCATACCTATATGACTGTCAAACTGTAGTGACTTCCCTTACTTTGTATCTTTGATAGTCTCTGCTCATGCTTTGTTAAGATCTGCCCATTCACTGTGCTTCACACCTCTAGTCAACTCTCTTATCTTTTAATTGTCCTATTTCAATGCTAATTGTTCTTTCTCATTGCATGACTATCTTTTATCAGTCACACAATGACTACTCTCTTGCTATCTCTACTGTGGTGACAATCCATAGGGGATGACTGGAGTAGCTTCTTTAATATGATCCTCCTTTTGAGATTGAACTGCTCCTTTAGTATGATGACTATACTTTTAGATCATGTAAATCCCTTTTTCATTGTATGATGTTTATTTATTTGACCTTGAAATTGACTGTCCATATAGTATCCTCATGTATATCTATGTTTCCTTGATCAACATTGTGTCTAGATTCTAAATGACTATTAGATATGCTAGGTGACTTCCTTTTTGGTGTTCTACTTATCTAATGCTCCTCATCTCACTGTACCCTTTGATTGGCGACTTTGCAGAGTTAATATGAAGTCCTTTGTATCTAACTTGTCTTCAATCTTCATATGATATTTATTTTTGATTATTATTGCTCCTTTTGACAGGTGCTTGATTTTAGCTGCTCTTCATAAGCTCTTTGTTGCTAATCTTGGTGTCTCATCAAGAAATTTATGTGTTTTACCTGGTCTTTTGCATCCCAGACAGTCACTTCAACTTTAGTATTCTCCTCTATTATGCATAGTTTTCCCATATATGTCCATAACTAGGCAACCATCTCATAGAGTAGGCACAAGATCTTTCTAGTTTAACAAGCTTATGAATACATGTGCATCTTGTTTGACTGATTGTGTGGGACAGTCCCATATGCTAACTATGTGTCCTATGGTTCTTAGTTCTTCAATAGTTGAACATGTTTCACAATCCTCTAAACACTTAGAACATCTTGAAATTTATGATCATTTGGCATAAAAGGTAAGAAAAGAGAAATGTAGATCTTTTCTTGATATTGGTTAAAGGTGTCATGTTTATCACTCTTTTAAAATGTTACATTTATCTTGGATGAATGTAGAGTACTGTATTAGTTACCTATCATCCTCTCTTTCTCCCTGCACAACATTCATGGTGATCAGCATGTTGTTTATTAATGTACTAGACTGTCATTTAAGGCCTTTTTATTGCAGCCTCTCTAACTATCCTCTTGTATTAACATTGTTCTTTGGGCTTTTGCACATCATTCTTCCTATGATAGTATAAGGTCTTCAAAACCAAGACAATGCTTACCTTTCATGACATCTCCTTTAATATGGGCATGCTCTTGACTATTATATATATCAAATTCAGGGCTCTCCAATATAGTAGACAACTATGCATTGTGTCCTTTCCATTTATCATTGAATCCTTTATATGACTATTTATTGCAGTCAATGATGATTGTTCCTCTTCCTGAGAGAATGTATGCTTCATTATAGATCTCCTTCTTGAATGATTAATAACAAGATTGTACCTCTTTAGTTCCCTGATGGTTACTCCATCCAAATGCATATTGTATCTTCTTCTACCTTGAGGATTGTGGCTATGACAGGTTTTAGAATGTTGTTTCCTTATTGCTTCTATCTAGATGTCACTATACTCATGCATGGAGACTCCTTGTCTGCTATTCCTTTACATATATTTGATTTTTCTTTCCAAACAAAACTCTTTTGATGAATATTTTTCATGTACCTATACCTACACAGTGAAGAAACGAGTTAGATAAAACATATAGGTTGATAGCCTCTCCTTGATTGTATGATCTGATTTTCTCTTTTCTACTTCATCTCATGATTAGATATCTGCATCTGATGTCTATTTATCGCTTTCATTTTTATGGATCAGATGTAATGCGACAAGTACATGTTGAATTTATCTACATATAGAAGTAAAAGAAGAAAACCCTGAGCTCTAACATTCATGTTCATTTCCTCTTGTAGGTTCACTTGGAGCTATCACTAGGACAACTAAAGGTGCTGGTGTAGATATCAACAGGATTCGTCATTCATTCAGGCAATGAAGGTCCCACTTTTTCTTCTATATTCTTTCCTTTACTTAAGATGTACTTGTTATTGTGCATTGCATCATATACAGTTACTCCCACAACTTGTGTGGGATCATATAAACACTTTTCCTTTGAATATAAATAGGTTTTAATGCAATGACTTGTGTATAATTTTTCCTTTTTGTAAATCAATTGCATAACATAAACTGGACATTATTGCATGACATATGTGTTTATAATCATGAATAAACTAGCAAGATTCATGTACCTTTCTGAAATGTATCAAACTACAATGAATGAACAATGACCAAACTGAAACATAATCTGCAATTCATAGATCAGTTTTAACTTCACCTATCAGTCCTAGGAAACCTCCTGCCTTGCTGGAGTATTCTTTCATGTTATCTAGCTCATGTAGAAGCTCTAATTAAGTTGGTACATGATCTTGGTAATGTGATCATTGGAAGGGTCTTCCAATAGGATAGTAGGCCTTCTGGGCTAGCCTGTGAACTTGCATTTTTCTTCTACCCTCTTCTTGAACTCTTTTCTTCTCCAAAGCAGCAAAGGAAACTACTATTTCAACCTATCCTAATTGGCTACAAAGGAAAATTTAGTAACAACTACCTAAGAGACAAAGAATGAAGTGTTAGTCAAGACCCATGGAAGAAAGGAAATTTAAAAGCAGAAAACTAGGGAAAGAATTACTTACGAGGATTACCAAGCTGCCAAGGAGGATCAAAACATCTGATGTCATCATTAGAATGAACTAGATTATGGCCAGGAGGAGTCACCTATGGTGCCACCTTTTCATCAAAAGATATAGCACGGTTCCCTCCAATGTGATCCTCATCATCATGCTCCTCTCCCTTGAGATTATAATCCTCGTTAGAAGAGTTAGTATCCTCCATGACCATCAATCTTTTGGAGGGAGTTCCTCTTCTACTCCTCTATCTGTGACTCATTCTGTGAACCGCTTTAGTAATAAAAACCCCAAGAGTCAAAGGGGTCTAGATGATCATTCTGTGCTTAGGATCACCCATCTCCCAGATAGACCTATAACTAGTAGGAACTAAGGGCAAGTACTCTGGAATGTCATAACCAAACTATTGTAGGAGTCATTTGATGGTGTGCATATTGACAAAACCATCCCTATTTGACAAATCAGTCACACGCCTACAGTAGTTGTGAATCTATCTATCATTAGGCCAGAAGCCGTCCATATTAGTGTAAGGATCACAAATCATGTCAGCATCAGTGAGAGTGGCCACTGTGCATAAAGTAGTATCAAAATGACACTTTCAACTCCAACGTGTATCTCTCGACAGTCTAGAATCTAAAAGTGGCATCTCCCTCCGAAATGGCCTAACATGCTTATAAATCCATGTCATGATCAGAGAAGAATGATTGAAATCAAGTGCCCCTCGACATACGATATGGTAGAGGTCTCGATAAACCATCACCATAATGTCAAACCTCCAAATGAACATAGTGTCCTGTTCTATACACTGAATGATGGGAGCTCAACACCATCTAGGTTGAGTGGAGTCCTCATCTCTTGACAACCTACAAGCGATCAAACCAATAATGAATTTCCTCAAAGGTTAAATAGGTAGGCGAAGCATGGAAATAATTCAAACCCTTGTCTAGTCCTTAGGATGAGTCACCACCATGATAGATACCCATGCATATTTCTCACCTAAGGACTCACTCTCTGGTAAGACAAGTGGTTTCCCTTTAACATGGACCCCCAATATGTGATAAACATCATACAAAGTAATGCTCCTGTTGGTGCCTCCATTAACATCAAGGTTTCAAGTATTTAAATTTACATGCACCTTCCATAAAATCAAAAAAATTCTAAGTCTTTTGGCCTTTGTAGTTGAAAAGTCCAAAAAAAGTTTTAAATGCATGTATCTTTGTATATACAAAGGGGTTTGTATGTGCAAATGCAAATATACATTGGCGGGCTTGCAAAAATTGCAATCGTCCTTCAAAAATGGTGAAAAATCAGTTATATACATTTCACAATGCATATCAAGCTTTAAAAAGGTGCATATACATTGAGGAATCTTTCACAGATTCTGGGAATATTACCTTCTTGTATATCGGGTTGCATGTATATTTTGTGTTGTATGTTAAGACATACAACGGCTAGATACAAAGGAAAACATGCAAAGAGGATATACATTGGTGGCATACATGCGAAACATACAAGGGTCAATGTACATCGAGACAGATGCAATGGTGAATGTATGTCCAACATACATTAGCAATGTACATTGTAGATATACAAAGGAGATTGTATATGCTCCCAACATACAATCTAAACATGCAAAGGATATATGCAAGTGGTGGGATCCACAAGGTTGTATATGCATTTGCTTGTAGGTTTGTGCATACAAAGGGAATTGTATGTATGTTCAAATGTATGTTCGCGTATACAAAAGCAGATGCAAAGCAGACGCGACAAGAAGGTTAACTGCATTAGCGAAGTGGATGAAGTCCACGGTTGTGTGTTGGGCTTGTATGTTCCCAATGCACATTTGAACATACAAGCAAAATATACAAATGAAACATACAAGCGGGAGTGGTCAAAAAGTCAATAGTCTCAAATGCATGGTGGGGCCTGCAGGTTGTATGTTTCACATTGTATATGCCAACATATAGAGATTGAGGATGCAAGACTCGAATCTCAAACTAGTTCTAATCTGCTTCATAATCATTTGAGATCCACTGAATGTATATTGCATGTTGTCACAATATACAAGGGGAATATGCAAAAACGATATACAATCTGGATCCGATGGAGATTTCAAGCTGCTTCATAAATATTTGAGGTCCATGGGTTGTATAAAGCGCTTGTATATGCTGATATAGAAACCAATGTGTAATGAAAAAGATACAAGCCAGATTTCAAAAGGAGGTACATTCTGATTCATAATGATTTGAAGTCCACAGCTTGTATGTATGTGTGTGTTGTATATCGCGGATATACAAAGGAGAGAGATACAAGCCAGACCCGAATAAGTTTTCAATCTATTTCATAAAGGTTTGGGGTCCGCCTTGTATGTAAGGTGATTGTTTATGCTTTTGCATATACAAAGGGGCAAAAAAAGTAAAAATGCATATTTGTGATGGGAAAAGTCAGCGATGGTAGGGAAGCATCTACATGGCACATTCTCATTGGCCAACGACTTGCCTATTTGATTTGAGCTATAGATTTGGGAGATACAAAGAAAAATTGATGGCTATGTTCGAATGCAAGGTTTTCTTCATGATTGCAGTGGTGTTCTTGGCGGGAAGGCTCCCAGAGCACGTAGTTTGTTGTGTTTCCACAGGACACTAGTAGGTCGACCATTGATTGCAGAATTACAGAGGCATGGGTTGATGATGGACGTGCCACCTACCTGTTTTAAGAGAAAATCCCCAAACGGTGGCACAGGGCTTGAGTCCAACTACTCCTCACCTCTCCTTCTACCTATTGCATTGATGTTTTGGGCACCATTTTTGTGGTGTACTGTATCTAGCAGATTTTTTATTTCGCCTTGTAATTAATTGCTGAGGGCACAACCTTGCTATAAGAGGCAGACTATGTTACTCATTTGTGGTTGTTGAAAGCTAGATAAATTTTGGTATTGTGATAAGATACAACTTCATTGGTAGCTCTATTTTGGTTATCTTGTGAGTTTATGAATCATATGTTGAATGTTTCATGCATAATCTTACTGGTTTCATGTTGATTTAAATGAGTAATGCTTCATTGCATGTATTCTGTTATTTGTCTCCAAATTGAATATGTTCTTCTGAATCTGAACAACTAAGGGGTGTTTAAGATTCTAGGATATGGGTTTACTATGTTGAATGCTTGATCTTTTACTTATGCTCAAGCAGTAGATTAAATATTTAGGGTTAAGTGTTGGGAAGAATATATTGCAGTGAGGATGTCTGTAAGCAGAGATAACTGAATACTAAATTTTGGAAAGTATCTGTAAGGCAGATACTACAAAACCCCCTTGAAACCCAGTTATTGATTTGAGTTTATGGTGATCATTCACATATATATGTTTATTGACTCTGAGCCCTGAGATAGGCACCAGTCCAATCTTGTATTGAGGTTACAACCAAAGTCCCAGTTTTACATCCAAATACAAAACATAAATTCATACTTCAAATACAAACCTTTAGGACATTTAGAAATAGTTTTAGGACCAAAACCCTCCGTCTCACAACTGAACATAAGCCCAAAGTTAGCCCCTCTGCACTTATTTTACAGTTTTGGTTTGCATATATGAGGATTTATTTGCTTTATCTCAGCATTTCACCAAGTTAATAAGCACATTTCACGGATGTTGAATAGGGAATACCCCCCTTGGTTTTGCAGAGCCTAAAGAAGAAGAGGAGATATTTATAGAGTCTATCTCCTATACTGTTGGCCCCTGGCCCGGAAATCCTATTGATCAATTATGGCTACCTTGTAGGGATAACTAGGAAACATCTAGTCGGATTGAACACTAACAAATTTGGCGACTCCACTGGGGAACTTTGTGTAAGAACCCTGGTTTAAAAGAAAATAATTCTTAGTTGTAGGTGGCGACTTCGAACAAATCTCCCAATCAGTAAAGTGAAAATTTGTATGCAAGGGAGAAGATCCTTGCATAATCCTCTGTCTGAAGAATTACCCAGAAAAATGATGTACAAGAAAAAAGGGATTGTTCAAGCCAGTCAAGAGGGTTCTCCTAGAAGTAATGATAATATTCAAGACAATCCAAGATCTTCAGAGTAGACAATACCTTATTTTTCAAACACCGAGGCTGAAATCTAGGATGTATTTGAGAGACAACAAGGTGACAGATTGAGAATGAGGTCAGAAGTGTTCCAAGAACGCCCCTTCTTAGATCCTCCTGACATATTTGAAGAAACTGAATCCCCAAGGGATGACGATGGTGACCAATATGGAAAGGGACCATCCTCTTCTATGCCCAAAGATGAAGAATTAGTTGAAGAAATCAAGAGCCTGAGGGCTGAATTAGAATATCTGCAGATAGTAAAGATTAGGGATGACATGAGACAAAGGGTACAAGCTCTGAGAACTACTCAACATGATGCGGTCCCCACTCTTGATAATGTAAATGTCTTGAGAAACCAGCATAGAGATGAAATCCAGTATCAACAGAATGATTAGAGACAGAATGTAAACAATGTTAGGGTACCATTAAATAATGTGAGAAATCAGAATGCAAATAGGAATGCTAATGTTAATCAGTTTGGTAGACAACCTATGCAACTAGATAGATTCAGGCAACTTGTTTTTTATGGTATTCCTGGCTACCCTAATCCCATTGACAAACATGTGAGACCGCAGGTACCAAAGTTTTTAGGAAATAATACTGTGTCAGGTGAGGATCATTTAAAGGCTTTTAAAAATGTCATGGACAACTTTGATGTTGAGTATGAAGATTTTTTTATGAAATTGTTTATGCAATCCCTAGTTGATGAAGCTAGAGAATGGTATAAGAGTCTGCCTGACCGGAGTGTTTCATCATGGGATGACTTTAGGAGAATTTTTAAAGAATAGTATGGTGACAAAACTGACCCAAGCTTTTTTGTAAATGAATTCACTAGCATCACTAAGGGGTCAAATGAGTAGGTTGCAGATTTTAATGCTAGATTCACTAAAGTGTTGAACAAATTACCACCTCATATGAGACCTAATGAACCAATGTGCATAGTGTTATACATAAATGCTTTTGATGCTAAAATAACTTATGGGTTAAGAGATAAGGGTCTTGCTAGCCTCATGGATGCTTTTAGAATTGCAACGAATATTGAAAATAATAGGAAAGCATCTGGTAAGACAAACAGAAGGGATGATGTGAAGATTCTACAAAATCCAAATAAACCTCAAGGTACGCAAGGTAATGCATCTACTTCTGAGGATAAATTAGATAAATTGACAACTGTTGTTAAGGACTTAAGTTATAGACTTGCTAAAAATGAAAAGGGAATAGGTCCTGACAGGTAGGTTTACCAGAGACAAGAAAAGAGACCATCATTGCATGATATTCCATATAACACTAATTGTCATAATGGTAAACCCATTCTTCCACATAACAACAACACCAATCAAAGAGCCCAGAATGCAAGGGAAACTCTGGATCCTTTGAAGAAGGCTGTTAATATTGTTTATGACACCCCATGGTGCATAATATGTCAAATGCCTCATTCGCAATCGCAATGTATGATCACTCAGTCTCTGTATAATAATGTTGTTGCCTGTGATGAATGCAATGAGCCACATTGTATGGAGGATGATAATGTAAATATGTTGTCCACAAATAGGGAGTATTCTTCCTATGATGCAGATGAAAATATGAGTTATGGGACTCAGGTTTGCCAACAGTTTCCCTATGATGAAGATGATGAAGATAACTATGCTTATGCTCAGGACACACATTTTTTTGAATAATTTGAGAATGCCTTCTGATGAAGAAATTAGAGCTCTCACAGCTGCGGCAGTAGTTCAGGTCAAAAGCAATTATAATATTAGAGGTAAAACTCAGGTAAGTGACCCACGTCAACTAGAAAGCACCTTTGTAAATCAACCAACGCATAATCATAAGAAGGTTGAACCACAAAAGACACAATGGAATAGTAATAAGAAGAACTCTAAGAAAAAACTAGGTCATGATTCTCAAGGACCAGAAAATAAAAGTCCCCAAAGCGAGGATCAAAATAAGGATTCTCAGGTCCTAGATAACAGTCGGAGGGCCACTAAGATTAAAGCTGGATCAGCTCAGGATAAAAGTAAAACCACGACTCAAGCTACAACTTTTATACAAAATTATGCTCCCTTTGACATAACTCAAGTTTTATCCTAGGTGAAGATCTCTGTTCTGTTGATGGAAATGATGAAAGTTGAAGAAATCAGGAATAAGGCATTGTCCTTAATTTTAGGAGAGCTTGTTAGGCTGAGCAAAATGTTGAGGATCGAGGTAAGAAACAAGCCTTGTGTATTGAAGAGGATGAGGTTCCTGAAGTTTATCTAGGGGTGACCATGACAAAATGCCCTTCACAGGTTGAGCTATTTTATGTCTCCCTTGTTATTAATGGAAAAATAATCAGGAATTGTATGCTTGATTCTAGAGCATCAACAAATATTATGCCTCTGGCTATCATACAACAAGCTGGATTGAAGATAGATAAAGCATGTGGAAAATGTTATGCAATGGATGCTAGGGAGGTACCAGTTATTGGAATCATGAAGGATGTCAATTTTAGATTAGCAGCATATCCAGAAAAAACATACATAATGAACATAACAGTGGTTGACATAAAGCCACAATATGGTATGCTATTGTCAAGAAGATGGGCAACATTGATTGGAGGAAGTATGTAGTTAGATCTATCATATGCCATGATTCCAATGAATGGTAGAGATGTCAAGCTGGTCAGAGAAGAAAGGTCATCAGAAATAGTTGAGGATCAAGATTCAGAGGAACATGTCTATTTTGTGGATACTGACTGTGAGAACTTCAAAGTTGTCTCAGGTGATCAAGGAGGTAAAAGGAAAGATATTTGCATTCAAGAGCTGGACCAACAGGGTCTATGGACTATGTAATTCGATGGAGCTTGTTCAAAGGAAGGCTCTAGTGCTGGAATTGTGTTTTTGTCTCCAATTGGTAAGCTTCTAAAGTTCTCTTTCCTATTAAAGTTTGCCTACACAAATATTATTGCAGAGTATGAAGTACTATTGCTAGGATTGAATGTTGCTCTGAAGCATGGAATTAAGATGATAAAAGTATTTAGAGATTCAGAATTAATTGTTTCCCAGGTTAGAGATAGATATGCTTTGAAGAATAAAAGGTTAAAACAATATAAGCATGCTGTGTGGGATACAATTGAATTGTTTGATGCATTTTCAATAAACCGGATAGAGAGATCAAAAAATGTCATGGCAGATTTTTTAGCTAATGTGGCCATAAGGCCAGATGATATTACTCTGTCTGATGTTACAAATGTTGAGGTTAAAATTAGACCTGCAATACTAGAAAATATATGCAGTTGGCAAGTATTTGATGATGATAAAGATTTGTTGAGGTTCCTGCACTGCATAGATGAATATGAGAATCAAGAAATTGATTTTCAGAATTTTGTAGAATTTGTGGATGGAAAAGAAACTCTTTTGGGGAAAGAAATAATTTAGCTCAAAACAAATAAAATCCCCAGAGGGTTGGTTGCTTTAGAGAGAGCATTTGACAATAGAGACTAGTTTTTTACAAAGGCATCTCCTACAAATAAGAATGATTTGGAGGAGATAAACTTGGGGACATCTCATGCTCCCAAAAGGGTATACATTGGCAAATAGCTAAAGCCACATATCAGAAGTATGTTGATAGCATTATTGAAGAAATATAAGCATGTCTTTGCCTGGTCATATGAGGACCTAAAAGCTTATAGAGAGAATTTATTCCAGCATGAGATCCCATTGAAGCTTGGAGCTAAGCTATTCAGATAGAAACAAAGACCTATTAATCCAACTCTGGCTCCAAAAATGCAAGAAGAGCTTATGAAGCTTAGGGAGGGTGGAATAATTGTACCTATTAGACAATCAACTTGGGTGTCCAATCTTGTCCTAGTTAGAAAGAAAAATGGTGACATAAGACTTTGTGTTGACTTCAGAAATTTGAATATGTCTTGTTTAAAGGGTAATTATCCACTGCCCAACATGGAGGCTATGTTGTAAAAAGTAACTGGTTGTGAGCTTTTATCCATGATGGATGGATTCTCAGGATACAATCAGGTAAAGGTAAAAGAATCTGAACAATACAAGACTGCCTTTACCACTCCATGGGGAACCTATGTATATGTAAGAATGTCATTTGGACTAACAAATGCAAGTGCTACATTTCAAAGAGCTGTGGATGTTGCTTTTGCAAGATTGATTGACTCAATTTTGGCTATGTATCAAGATGATTTAACTGCCTATTCAAAAAAGAAGGAGCAACATTGTATGCATCTTGAACAAATTTTTATTAGAGAATTGGAATATGGCATTTCACTTAACCCAAAGAAATGTGCTTTTGGGATAGTGGAAGGAAAATTATTGGGACACAGTGTTTCTAAAGATGGAGTTAGGATTGATCTTGAACGGGTTGCTACAATTGACATAATTCAGATCCCTAAAACTATGAAAGGCATTTAGTCTTCCTTTGGGCAAATTAATTTTGTTAGAAGATTTGTTCCTAACTTTGTAGAGACTACAAAAGATATCTCTAAAATGTTGAAGAAGGGTGAAACCATCAAATGGGGAGATGAAGCGACCAAATCATTTCAGAACATCAAAAAAGCTATAAAGATGGCTACTGTGTTGAAATCTCTTGATTTTTCTAAGCCACTTCAGTTGTTCTCATTTGCTTCTTTTCATACTATTGCTGCTTGCTGCATGTTTATTGCAGAAAAATGAGGATGGTTTTGAGCAACCTATTGCTTTCTTTAGCATGTCATTGCAGGCAGTTGAATTGAAGTAGGATATCATGGAGAAGCAGGCATATGCACTAGTTAGAGTAGTCAAGAGCTTGAGGCCATATTTACTAGGATCCCAGATAGTTGCCTATGTGCCCCATGTAGTAGTCAAGGATATTTTTACTCAGCAAGAAGTGACAGGAAGAAGATGCAGGTGGATTAACAAGTTGCAAGAATTTGACATTGAGATACAAATCACAAAGTTGGTAAGCGGACAAGGTTTAGCTAAGATGATGACCCAGTCAAATTTAGACGCATGACAGGTAAATGTAGTTCAGGATCAAGTTGTTAATGTGTCAGAATCTAAATGGTACAAGGATATTGTACATTATTTACAGAATTTGAATTATCCTTCCCATCTTAGTGATAGTCAGAAGAGGACTTTAAAACTACGTGCTATCAAATACATAATTGTTTAAGAAGAATTGTATTGGAAGAATCCTGATGGTGTCCTAATTAGGTGTGCGGATGAAAACTAGGCTATAGATATTTTAAATGACATGCACAAGGGGGTGTGTGGTGGACATTACACTGCCAAGACAACAGCCCACAAAATTCTTAGAGCAGGCTATTGGTGGCCTACCCTTTTCTCAGATGCACAAAAGATGGTAAGAAAGTGTGATCCCTATGAAAGGTTCTCAGGAAAACTAAAGTATGAAGGTGCATTACCCCTTAGAACTGTAACTATGGAGGCTCCATTTCAGCAATGGGGAATTGATTTTATAGGGGAAATTTTAGAAAAATCAAGTGGAGGACATAGTTGGATTTTGGTTGCTACTGATTATTTTACCAAATGGGTTGAAGCAATTCCAACCAAAAAGGCTACAAGAAGGGTGGTGATGGATTTTATTTTGGAACATATTATTATCAGATTTGGAGTGCCAATCAAAATGGTCACAGACAATGCCATGTGCTTTAGATCTAGTGAATTTGTTGATTTTTGCAACAAATATGGGATTAATTTTTCATATGCATCACCATATCATCCACAGGGAAATGGTCAAGTAGAGTCAAGTAACAAAAGCCTCATGAAAGTCTAAAAGGATGGTGGATGAGAACAAAAAGGCATGGGATTCAAAGTTAAAGATGGCATTATGGGCTGACCAGATAACAATGAAGATAGAAATTGGAAGGTCACCTTTTGAGCTAGTGTATGGTGCATTAGCTAGGTTACCTGTAAATAATCTCTTGCCAATCTATAGATTCATATAAGAGAATGATGAAGAGATTGAAGACTCAATGAATGAAAGGATAAATCAGCTAACTGCATTGGATGAAACCAAAAGAGAACCACAGAAGACAAATATCAGGATACAACAGAAGGTAAAATATTTGTTTGATAAAAGGGCTGTAGAAAGAAAGTTTCAGATAAGTGACTTGGTCCTTGTTTGGAATGCAAAGAGCCAAGATAAGGGTAAGCATAATAAATTTGAGCCGTTATGGATGGGTCCATATCAGATCAGCAATATTCATAGAGAAGATTCCTAGTTTCTCCAGGCCCTAAATGGTGAATTACTGGAACTGCTTGTGCACGGTCAGTTCCTAAAGCCCTATTTTTCGTAAATGATTATCATGTGTGCACATTGTAAATTAGGTGTAAATAGTCTATGCATGCCTTGTATAGTCACTGGTGTTTTGTGTTTTATGTTTTTCTTGGTCTGTCTCGGAGTGGTTTGGTTCTCATTATAGCCTTGCGCCTGCACGTCCCCAGTCGGAGACAATGTTGGTGTCTGCATTAAGATTCAGGTTTCAAGTATTTAAATTTACAGGCACCTTCCATAAAATCTGAACAATACTAAGTCTTTTGGCCTTTGAAGTTGAAAAGTGCAAAAAATAGTTTTAAATGCATGTATCTTTGTATGTACAAAGGGGTTTGTATGTGCAAATGTAAATATACATTGGCAGGCTTGCAGAAATTTCAATCGACCTTCAAAAATGGTGAAAAATCAGTTATATGCATTTCACAATGCATATCGGGCTTAAAAAAGGTGCATATACATTGAGGAATCTTTCACAGATTCTGAGAATATTCCCTGCTTGTATATCGGGTTGCATGTATATTTTGTGTTGTATGTTCAGACATACAACGGCTAGATACAAAGGAAAACATGCAAAGAGGATATACATTGGTGGCATACAGGTGAAACATACAAGGGTCAATGTACATCAAGACAGATGCAATGGTGAATGTATGTCCGACATACATTAGCAATGTACATTACAGATAAACAAAGGAGATTGTATATGTTCCCAACATACAATTGAAACATGCAAAGGATATATGAAAGTGGTGGGCTCCACAAGGTTGTATATGCATTTGCTTGTAGGTTTGTGCATACAAAGGGAATTGTATGTATGTTCAAATGTATGTTCACATATACAAAAGCAAATGCAAAGCAGACGCGACAAGAAGGCTAACTACATTGGCTAAGTGGATGAAGTCCGCGTTTGTGTGTTGGGCTTGTATGTTCCCAAAGCACATTCAAACATACAAGAAGGAGTGATCAAAAAGTCAACAGTCTCAAATGTATGCAGGGGCCCATAGGTTGTATGTTTCGCATTGTATATGCCGACATATAGAGATTGAGGATGCAAGACCCGAATCTCAAAGTAGTTCCAATCTGCCTCATAATCATTTGAGATCCACTAAATGTATATTGCATGTTGTATGTCGCAATATACAAGGGGAATATGCAAAAGTGATATACAATCTAGATCTGATGGAGATTTCAAGCTGCTTCATAAATATTTGAGGTCCGTGGGTTGTATAAAGCACTTGTATATGCTGATATACAAGCTGATGTGCAATGAAAAAGATACAAGCTGGATTTCAAAAGGAGGTACATTCTGATTCATAATGATTTGAAGTCCACGGCTTGCATGTATGTGTGTGTTGTATATTGCAGATATACAAAGGAGAGAGATACAAGCTGGACCCAAATAAGTTTTCAATCTATTTCATAAAGGTTTGGGGTCCGCCTTGTATGTAAGGTGATTGTATATGCTTTTGCATATACAAAGGGGCAAAAAAAATAAAAATGCATGTTTGTGATGGAAAAAGTTAGCGATGGCAAGGAAGCATCTATGTGGCATATACTCATTGGCCAGTGACTTGCCTGTTTGATTTGAGCTGTAGATTTGGGAGATGTAAAGAAAGATCGATGGCTATGTTCGAATGCAAGGTTTTCTTCATGATTGCAGTGGTGTTCTTGGTGGGAAGGCTCCCAAAGCACATGATTTGTTGCATTTCCATAGGACACCGGTAGGTCAACCATTGATTATAGAATTACAGAGGCATGGGTTGATGATGGACGTGCCACCTACCTATTTTAAGAGAAAATCCCCAAACGGCGGCACAGGGCTCGAGTCCAACTACTCCTCACCTCTCCTTCTGCCTGCAGCATTGATGTTTTGGGCGCCATTTTTGTGGTGGACTGTATCTAGCAGATTTTTTAATTTTGCCCTATAATTAATTGCTGAGGGCACAGCCTTGCTATAAGAGGCAGACTGTGTTACTCATTTGTGGTTGTTGAAAGCTAGATAAATTTTGGTACTGTGATAATATACAACTTCATTGGTGGCTCTATTTTGGTTGTCTTGTGAGTTTATGAATCATATGTTGAATGTTTCATGCATAATCTTACTGGTTTCATATTGATTTAAATGAGTAATGCTTCATTGCATGTATTCTATTATTTGTCTCCAAATTGAATATGTTCTTCTTCTGAATCTGAACAACTAAGGGGTGTTTAAGATTCTAGGATATGGGTTTGCTATGTTGAATGCTTGATCTTTTACTTCTGCTCAAGTAGTAGATTAAATATTCAGGGTTAAGTGTTGGGAAGAATATATTGCAGCGAGGATGTCTGTAAGCAGAGATAACTAAATACTAAATTTTGGAAAGTATATGTAAGGCAGATACTACAAAACCCCCTTGAAACCCAGTTATTGATTTGAGTTTATGGTGATCATTCACATATATATGTCTATTAACTCCGAGCCCTAAGATAGGCACCAGTCCAATCTTGTATTGAGGTTGCAACCAAAGTCCCAGTTTTACATCCAAATACAAAACATAAATTCATACTTCAAATACAAACCTTTAGGACATTTAGAATTAGTTTTAGGATCAAAATCCTCTGTCTCACAACTGAACATAAGCCCAAAATTAGCCCCTCTACACTTATTTTACAGTTTTGGTCTGCATATATGAGGATTTATCTGCTTTGTCTCAACATCTCACCAAGTTAATAAGCACATTTCAAGGATGTTGAATAGGGAATACCCCCCTTAGTTTTACAGAGCCTAAAGAAGAAGAGGAGATATTTATAGAGTCTATCTCCTATACTATTGGCCCCTAGCCCAGAAATCCCTTTGATCAATTATGGCTACCTTGTAGGGATAACTGGGAAACATCCAGTAGGATTGAACACTAACAGCTCCATTCCCTTGAGACCTAGAGAAATCTGAAGGTGTTCCTATCAGCATCCCAATAGGTCAAGATATCACAGCAAATGCGGGAAGTGGGATGAACAACTAGAACATGGCTTATCCTATCAAGTCCTACTTTCTTCATAATAACATGATCACTTGGAGATAAAGCCTCACAAGCATCAAAAGGCCATAACTTCTCACAACCAGTATTCTAGTGAATCCATGAATCTTGTCAAGCACAAAGAACCTTGTGTTAGATCTCATTAAACTCAGAAAATCCAAAAAATGAATATATTCCTTCAAAAATTGCAATAAAATGACAAATTTAGTGATCGAATTAGAGAATAACTTAGTGACAAAAGAATCATAAAACATTAAATTTCATTCAGGATCAAACTGATTTGGTCGCCAGTCTTACTAGGTCAAATTCCCACTAGGTGACCCTACTATGCAACAAGATCCCCACCTGGCAACCCTATTGAACATCATGATCCCCACCTCGTGACCTAACTTGGTGAAGTTGGAAACCCATGGGCACCCTAGCATGTAAAAATCATCATAAACAACTCAATTTTTAATTGATTTCGACAAAGGGAAAGACGTATACACACTAAAACGTAAAATCTAACATAATGTGACAAGAAAAAAAAACAAAAATAAATTATTTTGGAGAAATTCAATAAAATGCAAACTAGGGTTTAGAGGAAGGTTTTCACATGATTTGCGTCTAATTTTCAGTGGGAGAAAGACTTGTGGCCATCTTCATATTTCCCTCGACAATAGCTTCTTGACGACTATTCACATGCCCGATTCCATCACCAATCGACTCTGTTTGCTCAAATTCCTCCACTCTCTTCTTCTCTTAGCTTAGTTTGTTTTATTCATTTGGAAGTAATTTCATTTTTTTTAGTTTATTTGCACCTCTGTTTTACATACTTTCATCTCTATAGGTCTCCTTGGCGAAGAAAACAACTAGGTGAACTTGCAACACGATATATGGTATGTTCGTTCATTTTAGTTATTGTTGGTACAAATGGGAGAAATCAACAATAGGTAAGGCCTATTTCGGGAATGGTACCTACCTTGCATGTAGATTACCATCCCCGAGGGGGCAAATATGTAAATGGGTAAGTGCAAGAAGATGAGTTCACTTTTTTGCCAAAAAGTGGAAGTGTTTTCCCTGTTTTTCAAATTTTGTCATAATTGGAGTGAAATTTTGAAGCACTTGCACATAAAATATTAATATGATGTAAAAAAAAGAAATGTAGGACTTTCTTTCTAGTTTTCAAATATGTAATTTTTTCTAATACCCAAATGACGAAGGTTGGCTTTTTATTAGATGTACAAAAAGTGGCCTTTTAAAATTCCCCTGTTTTTGGCCAAAGCATGCATGTGTACGACCAACATAATTTGATCTAAATGAAGGTATTTTTCTAATTACTTTGGTGCAAATATGCACTGGATGTTGAATTTTGGTCAAGATATCTTTTTTTGTAATTTTTTGATACATATGTTTTTATTAATTTTTTAATGGCCCTAATTAGTGCTTTTTAAAACTCCTCGTGTAGAACCAACATAATTTTATCTAAACTAATCAATTTACTAATTTTTTTTCATCATGCAGAGAATGCTATCTAGATTGGTCAAACATAATATTTATTCAAGAAACTTTTAAAATCAAAAGTTATTAAAAAATAGAAACATATGTTATTTCAAGTTTATGAGTCTGTTTGTTTAAAAAATAATTAATAAATTGACAATTATGTCCAAAAGTACAAAAAAATCATATTTGAAAACTAGACTTTTAGATCTAAAATGGGCTTTAATCTCATTAAAAGATTCTGAAAAAAAGTCATCAGCCATAGTGGTGAAACTAGTTTTTTCTCTTGTTGTTTTCATGGTCTCCTAGTTGCAGGTCTGAGGCTAAGGCTTGGGTTTCAAATCCTTTACTAGGCCTAAAACAAATGCAAATCTGTAGGTTTGGAATTTCAAATTATTAGAAATGGGAACCCATTCATAATGGGTGTCAGTTATTGTCACAACCCTCTATTTTCTAATATTTAATTATGATATTAAATAATATTATTTAGAAATTAATTGATTGATTTAATGTGAAATGTCAGGACAATACTCTCTCAATGGAGAGAATATCATCGAGGAGGGGGTGTCTAGCCAACTAAAGACAAATTGTGCTGAAGGAAAATCTATGCACACACCACTTAGTCGATTTGCATGGAAAAATATTTGCATTTATTTTATTTGCATAATTATCTTGAAAAAGACATTAAGTCTAACATCTAGTTGCAATAATATTAATTGCTTGATTTAATTATTTAGATATTTGAATATCTTTGAGAAAAATATTCTTATGCATCCTCTTTAATTGATTTTATCTAATCTAGGCTACAAGGATGAAGTGGAAGATGCAAGTCATCATGAGAAATTAATTTTTTCAGTTATTTTGTTTTATTCTTAGAAATTGAGGGGAGGTGGAAAATTAATTGCTTCTTCTATTTTATTTAATTTTGGAACAATTAAATGTATTTGTTTCTCTGGAGGGTGTGTTTTGAAGGGATGCTTTGAACAGTCTTTAAATAAGAGTTTTTGGGGATTTTCTCCGGCATGTAAGAAAAGCACAGAGGAAGGGAATAGGGAACTAAAAAAGTAGAAAATGGGAAAAACTGGATTTGGGGAAAAAGTAGGATTTGGGAAAACAACATAGAAATCCCAGTATGCATTTTATTAGATAATGTTCTTGATTTGTTTCAATGGGATTTAAGCTTAAAGAAATTATGAATTTTCTGTTTGATAAATCTTCATATTTCACCATTTATTTTGCCTATGAGCTTGTTTTGTATTTGCACTCAAATGTGAATTAGGAGACTTCATCTCATTCTAGCTGACAATCCAAAACTCTTTCAATTTTGATCAATCTATTTTAATGTCAAGTAAACCCTAATCCATTTCATGCTTAATCATGCTACCATTGTTTAGGAGCATTCTCATGCAAGCAACCATGGTTTTTCTTAGCTATTCCTTATTGATTTGTTGGCCTGATAATTTCAAACCCATTCTTGTTAAATCAACCTTCTTATGCTTTCTCATGCTACATTACCTAGAGTTCTTTGAGTGCTGAGTCATTTCATTTTATTTTTGTAGGACTTGGATTTTATAACTCTTCTGAGGGCATCTACATGTTGATTCGAAACCTTGGTGACACCAAATCTTATGTTTAATCCTCAAATTGATGCACTTTGTAATTAAACTATTAAATTTCATTGGCTGAATGAATCATTTCATTTGTTTCTCTTCCTCATCCTATACTGAAAGAGGCATAACCTCTGTTATATATATATTTGATTTCATTTCATGATCAATGTTTCTTGGTGCAATCCTTTACCTTTGCCTTAGTTTCATGGCTTCCTTTCAACTAACTATTGTCCTATTCCAGATGGAATGGAAAGATCTAAAAATATATCTCAACATGCAACCTTGTTTATAACCTTCTTCTTATCTTGTAAGGCACCCAGATAGAGCTTCTATTTTTGCACCCTTTTCATTTCCAATTAAATTTTAGAACTTGCTATTTATTTAGTTGAAAATTAGCACCATGTTATCTTTACATCCCTTGGAGCAATCCATGCTTGATCTTTTTGTCCTTTAAAAGAGGCAAACCATCTTGTAGTGGAGGGGACACTAGCAAAAGGTTAAGGATTTAGTCTTACGCTACCAATCGCATTGATTGAAAGTTTCTAGATCCTTCTCAACAAATCCATTTTGTATATATCCTACAATCATTGCTTTCCAAGAAATAACATCTCTTTGAGGCATTATGTCAAACAATTTGTGTGTCTTGATTGTGATTCCTCCTTTTACATGCATCTATTTTTATTTTTATTTTTTACCCAAAACTAAGACATGTATTTTAGCATGGTTCCTCATGGGGGTCGTGGCATGGGAAGGCCACCACACCTCCCATAGCCACCTTCAAACTGCTTTTTACCATCCTTACCTATAAACTTACCTTTGAACTTAACATCTTGTGCTTTTAAAAAGAGAATGAAGCGATGTACTCCTAGTTCACCTAGAAGTGTTTCGTTGATTCGTTATTTTGAAATGACAAATATGCACTAGATTTCTATAAGCGCTCTTTCCCAACAACATGTATATCTTATCCACCCTAAATAAAAACAATATACTAATCCTTTCTTTAGGCACAAGTATCATACTATATTCTACATTAAAAATTATTTCTATTCTTAAACTAGGATCATAGGCTGATAGTTGGTTCAAAACACCTTTTAAAGTTAGAAAAAGAAAAGAAAATGAATCGAACATAGAAATTATTCCTATCAAGACTTAACGATGTTATTAAACTAGAATAATATCAAGTAAATTTGGGAAAGAAAACCTTGTTTATTAGGTTGATAAAATAATTTGTTTTTTGGTAGATAGTTAAAAAATTAATAAGATAAACAAGCAAATGCTAATTGGCAAAGAAATTGATATTGCAACTGTTTCATACAGTGATTAGTATAAATTAATTATTATGAGAGTGATATTTGTGGTTAAGCAAAAGTTTCGTATAGATTGAATTAGTAATAATATTGGTATTGAAATAAAATTGAATGGTTTTTCGAATAGAATGTAAGGTATTAGATTTGTATTTTATCTGTTAGGATATAGAATAGTATGTGTGGAGTTAGAAAGAGGAATTTTTCATTAGTGTTTAACATGTATTTATTGCAAATTTTATTGATTTGTGTAAGTTATTGTGTACTAATTATAATACTTTGTCAATTGGTGATATGTTTTTAGTAAATGTTATTTTCTTATATGATAGTGTATGGTATTATGGAGGGATTATTGAATGTAAAAGTAACCACTTGAATAGATTCAAGAATTTAATGACTTTAGTTTTGTAGGGATGTTATTCCTTTTTGCCTTATTAGGATCAAATAGGATTTAGTTATCTTTAATGCTAAATCTTGAGGAGAATATCTATGTGAATTTCTTATGTTCATTGTTGGGTATTTGAGGTGAAGTCCAGGGTTATATAGTCGTACTACTCTAGGTTTTCTTAGAATAATAAATTAGTGTTGCATACGTTTTCCCTCATAAGATGAGTTGTCAATATAGACTCTTTTACTTGAACCACTTTGAATTCCTTGCATAGTCTTAGATTGTTCCAAGTATGTTTTACCCTTGTCGAACAACCCTTACTACAAGGTCGTCTTTTACAACTTAGAGATGTTGTACGAATATAAGGGAAATGAATTCAATTTTTGTTATAGAAGTAATTGTGACTATCAAAGACATTGATATGTAGTTTTCTCAACTCTCCTTTTCCTTATCGCCATATTAATCTAATATAAGTAGGTTTGGATTAGGAAGTTAGGTTGTATGGGGTCATTTATCTACCATACTCATAAGCTCACTTCATGCCTCTCTTCTTAGAAACTTACTATTTACACTTTACATGTTCAAATACTACTTGGTGAAGATGTATTTTCTATTGCATGAATATGTTACCGTTCTTGCCATCTTGTATGAATCTATGGTAGATGAATGTTGTTAGTGTATTCTTTCTTTTCATTATGATGAGATAGAGATTGAGCATGAACTGGTACTGAATATGGAACAACATAGAAGGTTAGGTTTCTTTTTACAACCTATCTGCCCATCTACAGTTTAAAAGATGCTTTGGCCAAAGCTTCTTAGTCAAATTAGTACTTTATATTACTATTTGATGTTTTATTTTACTCACTACCATATCATGATATTAGAATTAGTATATGCACTTGGCACATGCTATAGGGATGATAGATACATCATGCTGTACTAGATTCCTTCACACATGTCAGCTTTAGTTTGCTAGACCCCTCGTGAAGAATCGAGCTTCTCCATTCAGGAGTAAGGCCGGGGAGGCACGAGCCTTGTGGTTGGGTGGTAAATCACCTTGATGATTCTCTCTCTCTCCGCTAGATTTAGTGTCAAAGACATGGTATGGTATTGAAGCCATTGTATGGCGTGACGTTATTTTGTTTGAGCCAATATGGCTAGATATTGTAAAGGCATAGTCCTTTTAATTAAAGCTATGTTTTTATCTGATGTATTAAATTGTATATGATTATAGTGATGAAAGTATTATTCATAATTTGTGTTTTTTATATTAGGAAAATTTTAATTATTCCCTTGGGTAAGTGCAAGAAGATGGGGGGCCAAAAAGGGGTCTTAATGGCCACTTTTTTTCTAAAATCAGGAAATGTTGGCCTTGGATGAGAAATTGAGCATAGCTACACTCAAAATTTAGAGATACAACCCAAATAATGTTTGTAGTGCTCCGAGTCTACTTTCTAAACTACTATTTTTTTTTTAAATGGTATAGATTAAGGGGTTCAAAAGAGGGAGCCACAGAAATTGGTGTTGTTTCCGTCAAAAAAACATAACATAGCATTTATTTGGCTCCCTCAAAAGGTTAACATTTTTTTGGTATTTTTAAAATCGCTTCAGTGAGAAATTAACTAACAACATGTAGTTTATGCCTGATTTTTTTGATAATTTGTTTATGAATATTTGATTTTTTACTAATTTTCAAAGTGGACACATCCTAAAAAATAGAATTTTGGCCGTACTACCCCTATAAATTTTGAAAACTAATTGAAAATCATTTTTTCTTTTTTTTTAATATGTGTAGAATGGAGTCTAGTTTCTAAATATGATTTTTTTTTAAATTTCAATGAATGGTTAATTTACAATTAAAAAAAGACCAAAGAGTGGTTTTTGCCCAAAATTGGACACAAAAACAAAAGAAATTAAAGATGAAAGGCTTAACATTGTCAAAATGTGAAAAAAATTACATTGTTAAATAGCTAAGAGAAAGCCTAACATTACCTAGGTGTTCTATTTGTTTGACCTTGAAACACGTGCAAATCTGAGGGTTAGCACGAACAAAATTATGTGAAATCTTGAAGAATCTAGAAAAACACATCTATGGATGTTGAAAAGGCACTCCAAGCCTTTGGGTTGGAAATCCAAAGCAAATCCCAAGCCCAAGGCTTGGGATTCCCAAAGCACAACATAATGCGAGCGCGTTATGTTCTGCTTTTTTGCTTTTTTCATGTTTGCCCATGTTTTCCCAGTTTGACATAACGCGAGCGCATTATAATGCGCTCGCGTTATGTCTTCCTATGAATGAGATATGTTCAAATTTCATAAGTATGTTTCATGGATGTTTATATCTATTCTTGTAGGTATGTATGCATTCTTGTATGTATGTACATGTATGCATGCTTGTATGTATGCATATTTGTATGTATGTATGTTTGTATGTATGCATGTATCTATGTAAGTGTTTTGGGTTTAGTGTATATAAGGACCTGAGCCTATATAGTTTTAAGGGTTGAGGGTTGAGGGATTAAGGCTTAAGTAATAGGTAGATGGTAGAGGGTTACATTTGAGGGTTAATATTCAGGTTATTGAGTGTATAAGATTAAGTGTGTAAGGCGCGGGGATTAGTGTTTAGGGTTTACGATATGGATTGAGGGTATATAAGGCATAGGGTGACTTGGGTTGAGAGAACGTATGGTTTAGGTTTAATTTAAGTATAGGGTTGAGGCACAATATTTGAGGTTTAGGATATAAGGGTGAGGTTATATGGTCTAGGGATGAGGGTTTGAGGGTGTAGGCTTCAGGTTTAAGGTATAGGGTTGATGATTGAGGTATTAGAGATTAAGTATATTGTTGAGCATATAGGGTTGAGAGTTTAGGGATAGGTTTTAGGGTTTAAGGTTTAAGGGTTAAGGGTTGAGGGATAGGGTTTAAGGCACAGTGTCTTGGGTTGAGGGTTTAGGAATAGGGATAGCATTTAGGGTTTAGGGATGAGGGATTAGGGTTGAGGGATTAAGGTTTAAGATATAACTTGCTGAGGGTTGAGTGTTTAATGATAGTGTTTAGGGTTTTGGGTTGACGGATTAGGGTTTAGAGTTGAGGGATTAGGGATTAAGGAATAGTGTTGAGGGTTGAGGGTTTAGGGTTGAGGGATTATGGTTCAAGATTGATGGATTAGGGTTTAAGAAATATTGTTGAGGGTTGAGGGTTGATGGATTAGGGTTTAATGTTGAGAGTTCAGGGTTGAGGGACAGAGTTGATGGTCAAGGGATTAGGGTTAAAGTGGAGTGTTGAGGGTAGAGGGGTTAGGGATAGGGTTTAGGGTTAAAGGTTTAACGATTGAGGGTTGAGGCTTTAGGGCTGAGGGTTAAGGGATTGGGGTTTAAGATATAGTGTTGAGCATCGAGGCTTTATGGATAGGTTTTAGGGTTTAAGTTTTAAGGGTTAAGGGTTGAGGGATAGGGTTTAGGGTTTAGGGATAAGGGATTGGGGTTTAAGGTATAGTGTCGAGGGTTTAGGAATAGGGATAGCGTTTAGGGTTTAGGGATGAGAGATTAGGGTTGAGGGTTGAGGGATTAGGGTTTAAGGTATAGTGTCAAGGGTTGAGGGTTTATTAATAGTGTTTAGGGTTGAGGGTTGAGGGATTAGGTTTTAGGGTTGATGAATTAGGGTTTAAGGTATAGTGTTGAGGGTTGAGGGTTTTGGGATAGGGTTTAGGGTTGACGGATTAGCATTTAATGTTAAGGATAGGGTTAGAGTGTCTAGGGTTGAGGGATTAGGGATAGGGTTTAGGGTTGAAGGTTTAAGGATTGAGGGTTGAGGATTTAGGGATGAGGGTTTAAGGCTTAAGATATAGTGTCAAGTGTTGAGGGTGTAGGGATAGGGTTTAAGTATTAAGGGTTAAGGGTTAAGGGTTGAGGGATAGGGATTAGGGTTTAATGTATAGTGTTGAGGTTTGATGGTTTAAGGATAGGGTTTAGGTTTGATGGATTAGGGTTTAGGGTTGATGAATTAAAGTTTAATGTTGAGAGTTGAGGGTTGAGGGTTGAGGGTTGAGGGTTGAGGGTTGATGGTCAAGGGATTAGGGTTAAATTAGAGTGTCGAGGGTAGAGGGATTAGGGATAGGGTTTAGGGTTGAAGGTTTAAGGATTTAGGGTTGAGGCTTTACAAATGAGGGTTAAGGGATTAGGGTTTAAGATATAGTGTCAAGGGTGTAGGGATAGGTTTTAGGGTTCAAGTTTTAAGGGTTAATGGTTGAGGGATAGTATCGAGCCCATTGAGGGTTTAGGAATAGGGATAGTGTTTAGGGTTTAGGGATGAGGGATTAGGGTTGAGGGTTGATGGATTAGGGTTGAGGGTTAACAGATTAGGGCTTAGGGATGGGGTTTAGGGTTTAGGGTTAAGGGATTAGGGTTTAAGGTATAGTGTTGAGAGTTTAGGGATAGGGTTTATGGTTGAGGGATTAGAGTTAAGGGTTGAGGGTTGAGGTTTTAGGGTTGAGGGTTTAGGGGTAGGTTTGAGGGTTGAGGGATCAAAGTTAAGGGTTGAGGGATTAGGGTTTGATGTTGAGGGTTGAGTACATTAAGGATCAAGGGTTGAGGGTTGAGGGATTAGGGTTAAAGTAGAGTGTCGAGGGTATAAGGATTAGGGATAGGGTTGGAGGCTTTAGGGATAAGGGATTAGGGTTTAAGGTATAGTATCAAGCCTATTGAGGGTTTAGGAATAGGGATAGCATTTAGGGCTTAGGGATGAGGGATTAGAGTTGAGGGTTGAGGAATGAGGGATTAGGGTTTAGGGATAAGGTTTAGGGTTGAGGGTCGAGGGATTAGGGTTTAAGGTATAGTGTTGAGGGTTTAGGGTTGAGGGATTAGAGTGAAGGGTTAAGGGATTAGGATTTGACTTTGAGGGTTGAGGGTTGAGTCTTTAGGGTTTAGGGATAGGGTTGAGGGTCGAGGGATTAGAGTTAAGGGTTGAGGGATTAGGGTTTAACGTTGAGGGTTGAGGGTTGAGGGTTGAGGTTCAAGGGTCGAGGGTTTAGGGATAGGGTTGAGGGTCGACATATTAGGGATAAAGTAGAGTGTCGAGGGTATAAGGATTAGGGATAGGGTTGGAGGGTTTAGGGATAAGGAATTAGGGTTTAAGGTATAGTATCGAGCCCATTGAGTGTTTAGGAATAGGAATAGTGTTTAGGGTTTAGGGATGAAGGATTAGGGTTGAGGGTTGATGGATTAGGGTTGAGGGTTGACAAATTAGGGCTTAGGGATGGGGTTTAGGGTTTAGGGTTGAGGGATTAGGGCTTAAGGTATAGTGTTGAGGGTTTAGGGTTGAGGGATTAGAGTTAAGGATTGAGGGATTAGGGTTTGATGTTGAGTGTTGATGGTTGAGGTATTAGGGTTGAGGGTTTAGGGATAGGGTTGAGGGTCGAGGGATTAGAGTTAAGGGTTGAGGGATTAGGGTTTGACGTTGAGGGTTGAGTACATTGAGGTTTGAGGGTTGAGGGTTTAGGGATAGGGTTGAGGGTCGAGGGATTATGGTTAAAGTAGAGTGTCGAGGGTATAAGTATTAGGGATAGGGTTAGAGGGTTTAGGGATAAGGGATTAGGGTTTAAGGTATAGTATCAAGCCTGTTGAGGGTTTAGGAATAGGGATAGCAATTAGGGTTTAGGGATGAGGGATTAGAGTTGAGGGTTGAGAGATTAGGGTTGAGGGTTGAGGGATTAGGGTTTAGGGATAATGTTTAGGGTTTAGGGTTGATGGATTAGAGTGAAGGGTTGAGAGATTAGGATTTGATGTTAAGGGTTGAGGGTCGAGGCTTTAGGGTTTAGGCTTTAGGGATAGGGTTGAGGGATTATGGTTTGAGGTTGAGGGTTAAGGGTTGAGGTTCAAGGGTCGAGGGTTTAGGGATAGAGTTGAGGGTTAAGGGATTAGGGTTAAAGTAGAGTGTTGAGGGTATAAGGATTAGGGATAGGGTTGGAGGGTTTAGGGATAAGGGATTAGTGTTTAAGGTATAGTATCGAGCCCATTGAGGGTTTAGGAATAGGGATAGTGTTGAGGGTTTAGGGATGAGGGATTAGGGTTTGTTGTTGAGTGTTGAGGGTTGAGGTTTTAGGGTTGAGGGTTTAGGGATAGGGTTGAGGGTCGAGGGATCAGAGTTAAGGGTTGAAGGATTAGGGTTTGACATTGAGGGTTGAGTTTGTGGTTCGAGGGTTGAGGGTTTAGGGATAGGGTTGAGGGTCGAGGGATTAGGGTTAAAGTAGAGTGTCAAGGGTATAAGGATTAGGGATAGGGTTGGAGGGTTTAGGGATAAGAGATTAGGGTTTAAGGTATAGTATCAAGCCCATTGAGGGTTTAGGAATAGGGACAACATTTAAGGTTTAGGGATGAGGGATTAGAGTTGAGGGTTGAGGGATTAGGGTTGAGGGTTGAGAGATTAGGGTTTAGGGATAAGGTTTAGGGTTAAGGTTTGAGGGATTAGGGTTTAAGGTATAGTGTTGAGGGTTTAGGGATTGGGTTTAGGGTTGAGGGATTAGAGTGAAGGGTTGAGGGATTAGGATTTGACGTTGAGGGTTGAGGGTGTTGGATTTAGGACAGATAACTAAGAGGGGGGGTGAATCAGTTGTCTAAAACTTTCTTCCAATTAATCACTTAAATCCTTTACTTAATTTAGTAACATAATGATAAATCAATCATGGAAACATAATGCAACAATTTAAGAGCAAAAACACAATAACACTTAAGACACCATGATTTTTGTCCTGGAAAACCAGGTTAAGGGAAAAACCATGGGGTGACTAACCCAAGAATGTATTCTTTGTTAGAATAATAGGAAGAATAAAATGGCACATGCCAATTAAGGCTCACTACCTGAGCACACTGCTCACAAGAGGCCCACTGCCTATAGGAGACACACTGTCTATAGAATAATAAGTATTACATAATTGAACTCAAGAATAGCATCTTCACCATGCTTGAGTTAGTTCCATTTAAGCTCAATACTCCTACTCTGCCTTTCACTCTGCTCCTCTCTAAAACACACTTCTCTCCATACAATTCATCTGGAATGACTTTCTAATTCCTTATTTATACAAGACATCAACTTAGGAATAATCATCCAAGTTGGCATACATTACAGAGCAAATACATAGATACAACATGACTAATTACAAAAAGACTTTAAGTGAATCAACACACTGTCAGCCACATAGATCTGAGACTTCAATCTTTCTTTAGGAACACGCCATTCTTCATAGAACATCTTCAAGATCATCCGCAGGATGGCCAGACTTAGGAACACCATCATCTGAAAGTAATTCTTCAATTACAAGCTCAATCTTCAATGCGGACCACCAACATGTACTAGACACAATCTAAAGACCTTAACAAGCTTACTTAAATCACCAAGAACATCCATACTACTTCTGCTCATTGAAATCATTCTCTCCTTCATCTAGAACCTCAATAACACAATCTGTCATCACTGTCATATTGGAATAGATGCTTGTGGACCTCCAGACCACAAACCAATTGGGTTGTCAATTCACATTGACTTCCTAAACACTCCATGAAATCTGTAAAATAAGATATTGCATTTCTGGATCTCACCGGACCTATCTAAGTCACTCTGTCACCTCTGAACACCTACCAGAACAGGTTTTACTAAGGTGGCCATAACTTCTTTAGATCTTCATATGGACCTCTGAAATCTCTACTAGATCATCTTAAGACACATATCTACAAACCCTTTGAAGCATGTCCTCTGATCTTCATCTTAGTTAAGATCTTTACGTTATTGTCTTCACTGTTCTTCTCTATTCCTGATTAGGACTAATTTTCTCAATATCCTTAGCATACAAATCATCCAATCCTTATCATCAATGTAATAGGAGTATGTTGACATCAATGACAACATCAGTTGGGTCCATACTTGCAACAATCTCCCCCTTTGTCATTGATGGCAACATATGATGTGAAAAACTATTTTAACCATCAAGACAAGAACTTCTCCTTACTGACATAACTCCCTCTATCAACAACAACCATTCACAAGTCTTCTCTTCCTTTAGTACTCTCCATTTGATCAGCAACCACTTGTTTTTCACATATCCTCTCTCCCCCTTTGACATCAATGGAAAAGGGCACATACTTGCATCACTTCAGAATCATACCAGCTACTTCCCCTGAGTAGTAGCTTCCCATCATCAATCTGGACCACAAGATATGACTGTGAGATCCACCAGACTGGTGCACATCAGTGCATCTTAATTCAAAACCTGAGGGGTAATAACCCCTAACTTATCCCTAAGATACTCAAAAGAGTCCTTAGGTAGAGATTTAGTAAAAATATCTGCAATTTGATCCATGGAAGGCACAAAATCCAATCTGACTTCATTCTTATTCACTTGCTCTCTCAAAAAGTGAAACTTGATGGATATATGTTTAGTCTTTGAATGCAACACCAGATTTTTTGATATGTTTAATACACTTGAATTATCACAGAAGATTGTGATAGGTTCCTCATATTCTACTCTGATATCTCTTAGCATTTGCCTCATCCACAATACTTGAGTACAACTACCTACTGCTACAATATACTCTGCTTCTACAGTGGATAGAGATATTGCCTCTTATTTCTTGCTCATCCAAGAAACTAATCTCTTCCCCAAAAAGAATGCTCCACCACTGGTACTCTTTTGGTCATCCACATCTCCTACCCAATCTGCATCTGTATATGCATGAAGAGAGAAATCATGATCTCTAGGATGCCACAAGCCATATTCAACTATCTCTTTTAGATATCTAAAAATCTTCTTGATTTCCATGACATGAGATTCTCTGGGATTAGCTTGGAATCTAGCAACAAGACCAACAACATTCATAATGTCAGGTCTAGTTTGAGTGAGATACAATAATCCTCCAATCATTGACCTATACTTTTTCTGATCAACCTTAGGAGAGTCATCATCTTTATTCAATTTACATCTGGTTGCCATGGGAGTATTCATTGGTTTTGAGTCTTCCATCCCAAAAAATTTCAACAATTCTTTCACATATTTGGTCTGTGAAATGAAGATTCCTTTCTTTGTTTGAGTGATTTGCAAACCCAAGAAGAAATTTATTTCCCCAAACATGGACATCTCAAATTCACTTTTCATTTGATTTGCAAAGATTTTACACATACTATCTCTTCCTCCAAAAATAATATCATCAACAAACACTTCAACAATCAAGATATTTTCATGATCAATTTTGAAATACAAATTACTGTCAATAGTACCTTTGTTGAAACCAATCTTCAAAAAATGTTTATCCAGTCTTTCATACCAGGCTCTTGGAGCTTGCTTGAGTCCATACAGTGCTTTCTTCAACTTACAGACCATATCACCATGATCAGACAATTGAAATCCATCTGGTTGCTCAATGTAAACTTCTTCCAAGTCACCATTCAGGAAGGCAAATTTGACATCCATCTGATATACTTTGAAATCCTTGAAGGCATCAAAAGTAAGAAATAATTTGACTACTTCAATTCTTGCCACCAGAGTGAAAGTTTCTTCAAAATCAACTCCTTCTACTTGGGAGTAACCATTGCAAACCAATCTGGCTTTGTTTTTGACTACTTCACCATCTTCATTCAGTTTATTTCGGAAGACCCATTTGGTTCCAATCACATTCTTGTTTTTAGGTCTGGGAACAAGATCCCAAGTGTAATTTTTCTCAATTTACATTAGCTCTTCCTCCATTGCTTTAGTCTAGTTTTCATCATTGCAAGCTTCATTCACTGTCTTAGGTTCAATCTTTGAAATCAGACAATACTCTTCTAAATCTTGAGCAATCCTTCTTGTTTGTACACCTTAACTTTATCACCTATGATCTGATCTTCAGAGTGATTCGATCTTACATACCTGGGAACTTTGGGAGTTTCTTGCACTTCTGATTCTTGAACAGGTTCATTCAAACTTATCTCTTCTTCCTGATTTACCGGATCAGTCTAAATCTAAATTTTAGAGGGAGCTTGGACTTCTTGGACAAAAACATCATTTTGATCATCTTCATCATATTCATAAAACCTTGAGGGTTTTTCAATACCTTCGCCAACCTTCACATTTGTACTTTCTACAATCTTCCTTAATCTCTTGTTATAACACCGATATGCTTTGTTTTGAGTAGAATAACCCAAGAATACTCTTTCATCACTTCTAGCATCAAATTTTCCTAGATCTTCATCTCTTTTAATGTAACATTTGCTACCAAAAACTCTGAAATACCTCATAGTGGGAGTGATGCCAAACCAGAGTTCATAAGGAGTCTTACCGGTATTGCTTCTAATTTGTACTCAATTGAGAATGTAGAATGCAGTGCTTACAACTTCTCTCCAATAGATCTGAGGAACATTTGCTTCCATCATCATGGTTCTAGATGCTTCCTGGATGGTCCGGTTCTTTCTCTCCACTACTCCATTCTACTATGGAGTCCTAGGAGTAGACAACTATCTTTTTATTCCATGTTTCTCACATAATTCTATGAACTCACTGGATGTTAATTCACCACGTCTATCAGACCTCATACATTTTAATTTTAATCTGGTTTCATTCTCTACCATAGCCTTGAATATTTTGAATTTCTCAAGAGCTTCTGATTTCTCTTTCAGAAAAGTCACCCACATCATCTGAGAATGGTCATCAATTAATAACATGAAGTATCTATCACCTTGCACACTCTTGATTCTTGTTGGACCACATAGATCAGTATGAACTAAGTCTAATAATCTGGTAGAAGATTGTTCCTTGCTTTTGAATGAGATTCTACTTTGTTTACCCAACTGACATTCTTTGCACAAACTATTGGTAGGTTTTACCAATCTTGGAAGATCTCTTATAGCCTGAGCGTTGCTTATCTTGATGATATTATCAAAATTCACATGACACATTCTCCTATGTCATAACCAACTCTGATCAATTTGAACAAATAAACAACTTTTACCAGTACCAACCAAGTGGGAGATATTACCTTTTGTTTGAGTACTAGATGCAATCTCTATTCTAGAACTTTCAAAGATCTTGCATTTTCCATTCTTGAATCAGAGATCATAGCCTTTGTCCACTAACTATCCAACACTGAGAAGATTGTGCTTTAGACATTCAACATATAGCACATTACTAGTTTTGTTCTTTCCATCAAAAGAAATGGTTCCTCTACCTCTGATTCTGCCAGCAGAATTATCACCAAACTTTACCACTCCTCCTTCATACCTTTCCAAATCTATGAACTTATTTTTGTCACCTATCATATGGTGAGAACATCCACTATCAATGACCTAATCATCCTTTTCTTCAACTTGGCCAGCCAAAGCTCTTTCTACAATTTTATGATTGACAGATTTAGAGGGCACTGGATCTTCTTCCTTGCTAGCAATAAACACCCAGTCACTTCTGGATTTGTTTCCTGTCTCTAATTCATCATCTATTACTCCTTCATTATCATCATCTTCATGAACATAGTAACAATTCTTCTAGAACCTTGATCTATTAGGATTTGGCTTTGAAAACCTTTCTGGACACCTTAAGGCAAAATGACCAATCTTATTGCAATTAAAACACTTAAAAGGCAATTTCCCCTCATACTTACTGGATCCTCTTAGCAGTATTTTTGCAATAAGGGCTTCAAGTTGAGCAGCTTCTGCTTCATCTTCTTCCAGGTCTTGTCTTACTTTTTCATACCATGATAGTTTCCTTGAAGAGTTTTCTCCCGGATCAAACTTTGGTTTTCCTTTTACAGGGGCACTAGTTTTGAATGCAGATTCAGTCTGAGGGGGTGCATCTCCAAACTCGATTAGTTCAAATGCAGCCAATTTACCAACCAATTGATCTCTATTGATACTTGAGAAGAATCTTAATTCTTCAATAGAAGCAACCTTATATTTGTAACAATTAGGAAGAGATCTGAGAACTTTTCCAACAATCTCATCTTCATCCAAGATTCCACCAACACATCTAATGCCACAAACAAGCTCATTTACTCTTGGCATAAATGAAGTGATATTTTCATCTTCTCTCATCTTCAGGTTTTCAAATTTTCCTTTCAAACTTTGTAGCTTGGCACATTTAACATACTTGTCTCCTTCATGTAGAAGTTCCAGTTTTTGCCAAATCTCATATGCAGTTTTTAGATCAATAACATTTGTCAGCTCTGAATCGGATAAGACACTTATAAGAGCTTCTTTAGTCCATAGATTGTGTTTTAGCATCTCTGATTTCATCTATGGCACACAAACCATTCTATGGATGATCATATTTATTTGAAGCCATGATCCAATACTGCATTGCAAATGGCATTCCATGTGATTTTTCCAAAGAGTGAAATTGGTTCCATCAAACCTTGGACTATCCTTCTTGTAGGATGACATCCTGGATCTCCTCAAGTGGTTAAGCTTCCTTTTAGAGGAAATTAGCTCTGATACCAATTGTTGGATTTAGGACAGACAATTGAGAGGGGGGTGAATCAGTTGTCCAAAACTTTCTTCTAATTAATCACTTAAATCCTTTACTTAATCTAGTAGCATAATGATAAATCAATCATGGAACATAATGCAACAATTCAAGAGCACAAACAGATTAACACACGACACCAAGATTTTTGACGTGGACAACCTGGTTAAGGGAAAAACCATGGGGTGACTAACCCAAGAATGTATTCTCTGTTAGAAGAATAGGAAGAACAAAATGGCACTGCTCACAAGAGGCCCACTTCCTGAGCACACTGCTCACAAGAGGCCCACTGCCTACAGGAGACACACTGTCTACAAAATAATAAGTATTACATACTTGAACTCAAGAATAACATCTTTACCATGCTTGAGTCATTTCCATTTAAGCTCAATACTTCTACTCTGCCTTTCACTCTGCTCCTCTCTACCACACACTATTCTCCATACAATTCATCTGAAATGACTTTACAATTCCTTATTTATACAAGACATAGACTTAGGAATAATCACCCAAGTCAGCATACATTACAGAGCAAATACATAAATACAACATGACTAATTACAAAAAGACTTTACGTGGATCAACACATTGTTGGCCACATAGATTTGAGACTTCAATCTTTCTTTAGGAACACGCCATTCTTCGTAGAACATCTTCAAGATCATCCGCAGAATGTGTAACTCATCCGGTCGGCCAGACTTAGGAAGAACACCATCATCTAGAAGTAATTCTTCAATTATGAGCTCAATCTTCAATGCGGACCACTAACACAAACTGGACACAATCCAAAGACCTCCACAAGCTTGCCTGAATCACCAAGAACATCCATACTACTTCTGCCCACTACAATCATTCTCTCCTTCATCCAAAACCTTAATAATATAGTCTATCATCACTGTCATATTGGAATAGATGCTTCCAAACCTCCAAACCATGAACAATTGGGTTGTCAATTCACATTGACTTCCTAAACACTCCACCAAATCTACAGAACAAGATATTGCATTTCCAGATCTAACCAGACCTATCTGTGTCACTCTGTCACCTCTAAACACCTTCCAGAATAGGTTTTACTAAGGTGGCCATAACTTCTTCAGATCTTCATGCGGACCTCTGAAATCTCAACTAGATCATCTTAAGACACATATCTACAAACCCTTTGAAGCGCATCCTCTGATCTTCATCTTAGCTAGGATCTTTACCTTACTATCTTCACTATTCTTCTCTATTCCTGATTAGGACTAATTTTCTCAATATCCTCAGCATACAAATCATCCAATCCTTATCATCAATGCAACAGGAGTATGTTGACATCAATGACAACATCGGTTAGGTTCATACTTGTAACAGAGGGTTGAGGCTTTAGGGTTTAGGGTTTGGGGATAGGGTTGAGGGTCGAGGGATTAGAGTTAAGGATTGAGGGATTAGGGTTTGACGTTAAGGGTTGAGGTTCGAGGGTCGAGGGTTTAGGGATAGGGTTGAGGGTCGAGGGATTAGGGTTAAAGTAGAGTAGGGTATAAGGATTAGGGATACAGTTGACGAGTTTAGGCATAAGGGATTAGGGTTTAAGGTATAGTATCAAACCTGTTGAGGGTTTAGGAATAGGGATAGTGTTTAGGTTTTAGGGATGAGGGATTAGGATTGAGGGTTGATGGACTAGGGTTGAGGGTTGATGGATTAGGGCTTAGGAATGAGGTTTAGGGTTTAGGGTTGAGGGATTAGGGTTTAAGGTATAGTGTTGAGGGTTTAGGGATAGGATTTAGGGTTGAGGGATTAGAGTTAAGGGTTGAGGGATTAGGGTTTGACGTTGAGTGTTAAGGGTTGAGGATTTAGGGATAGGGTTGAGGAATTAGGGTTTGATGTTGAGGGTTGAGTACATTAAGGTTTGAGGGTCAAGGGTTTAGGGATAGGGTTGAGGGTCGAGGGATTAGGGTTAAAGTAGAGTGTCGATGGTATAAGGATTAGGGATAGGTTTGGAGGGTTTAGGGATAAGGGAATAGGGTTTAAGGTATAGTATCGAGCCCGTTGAGGATTTAGGAATAGGGATAGCATTTAGGGTTTAGGGATGAGGGATTAGAGTTGAGGGTTGAGGGATTAGGGTTGTGGGTTGAGGGATTAGGGTTTAGGGATAAGGTTTAGGGTTAAGGGTTGAGGGATTAGGGTTTAAGATATAGTGTTGAGGGTTTAGGGATAAGGTTTAGGGTTGAGGGATTAGAGTGAAGGGTTGAGGGATTAGGATTTGACATTGAGGGTTAAAGGTTGAGGCTTCAGGGTTTAGGGTTTAGGGATAGGGTTGAGGGTCGATGGATTAGAGTTAAGTGTTGAGGGATTAGGGTTTGACATTGAGGGCTGAGGATTAAGGGTTGAGGGTCGAGGGTCGAGGATTTAGGGATAGGGTTGAGGGTCAAGGGATTAGGGTTAAAGTAGAGTGTTGAGGCTATAAGGATTAGGGATAGGGTTGGAGGGTTTAGGGATAAGGGATTAGGTTTAAGGTATAGTATCGAGCCCATTGAGGGTTTGGGAATAAGGATAGTGTTTAGGGTTTAGGGATGAGAAATTAGGGTTGAAGGTTGATGGATTAGGGTTGAGGGTTGATGGATTAGGGCTTAGGGATGAGGTTTAGGGTTTAGGGTTGAGGGATTAGGGTTTAAGGTATAGTGTTGAGGGTTTAGGGATAGGGTTTAGGGTTGAGGGATTAGAGTTAGGGGTTGAGGGATTAGGGTTTGAGGTTGAGTGTTGACGGTTGAGGTTTTAAGGTTGAGGGTTTAGGGATAGGGTAGAGGGTCGAGGGATTAGAGTTAAGGCTTGAGGGATTAGGGTTTGACATTGAGGGTTGAGTACATTAAGGTTTGAGGGTCGAGGGATTAAGGATTAGAGATAGGGTTGGAGGGTTTAGGGATAAGGGATTAGGGTTTAAGGTATAGTATCGAGCTCATTGAGGGTTTAGGAATAGGGATAGTTCTTAGGGTTTAGGGATGAGGGATTAGAGTTGAGGGTTGAGGGATTAGGGTTTAGGGATAAGGTTTAGGGTTTAGGGTTGAGGTAGACAAGGAGCGACTTAGAGACATGGAGAGGGGAGAGGTAGAGAGGTTAGAGGTAGAGAGGTGAGGGGGAGAGATAAGTGACATATAGAACATGAGCTAATGGATCTAGAGGTGAGATATTGTAAAGGTGCTATCAAAGGTGAGATAGGCACAAATATTTATGAATCAATCTATAGCAGGACAAAAAATGAGCACGTTATAACACGCTCGTATTTTGTCCTACTATAGAAATGGTAAAAAAGTGTTGACCCCCATGATCTAGGCCCTCATGCTCTATTTTCATACTGATTATGCACGTGTTCCGACAAAAAAGAAGTGCTTTCATGCTTTTGGGAAGTTCACATGCACATTTTACACATTCTACCACCTTTGCATGATCTTTCCACCACCTTTTCTGCTTTGCCAACTTAAGGAGGAGATAACATAGTTTTCACACCAACTTTGATATATATCTATTCAAGTTTCAATTTTTGTAGTGTTGCAATGTTAATTGTGATTCAATTTTAGGAATTTAACATTATAGATTGGTTAATAGTATTGTTGTTACTAATTATATTAGAGTGTTATTCAATTTAACATTGAAAAGGAAGCAAGTGGTGAAAAATTCAAATTGTTGAGGAGTTTGATGCAAGAAGAAAAAACACTACATAATTGGGTACTCTCTCCATTTGAATCTCCATTTTTTAGGTATGTCAAGTCTTTACATGCATGTTCTTTACATTTTCCTTAATTCTATTTGAATTACTTTATCATGCTTTATCATACATGTTTAAAATAGACACATTCCCAATCAAGAAAGCAGCCTCCAATCTCACATGATGCCATGTATATTTTCTACACTTGGGCTCTTTAATAATTATGTGTAATAAACAGGCCTTAACATACTGTATACGCCTAAAAATGACATGATTCATTCTAAATAAATATGCTAAATATTTATTCCATTCTTCTATCAATTAAATAAATATTCTAAATTTATTTAATCGGTTCACTATTCCATAATTAAATAAAATCAATTTGTTTAATTAAATTCCCTAAATTCTTCTAATATCTCACATAATTAAATAATCCTAAATTATTTACTTAATCTAAATCCCCCTATCCTAAGTTCTAATTTCAAAAATCCACCTCACCCGTACACCTCACTTTTCTACCTCACCTTGTCCACCTCACCCTGTTGCACATGTAATTAAATATATTAAATATTTAATTATCTAATTTTCCCTCACCCACATGTCCTATTTCTTCTCTAATCAAAGTTAGTTAACTAATCAATCAAAAGTGTTAACTAACTAGTCAATTGAGTTAATCCCTCAATCAATTCAATCAATTCCATAATCCATTATTCCAACTGACTAATCAAGTTTGTTAACTGATCAGTTAAAGGAGTTAACTCTCCAATCAATGTTGTCAAATCCCCTCTTTCATGATGGAGGTGAGACACTTGTCATATTTCTACTGGTTGCACATTCCTCAACCATTCTCAGCCATTGATCATCATACTTCTCCTCAACCGTTGCTCCTCATTCTTTTGAGTCTATAAAAGAAGCCTCATCCTCCCATTCTATTCATCTAGGTTATTTGTATTGTTACTATGCAGAAATTCACCAGTGCACCTTTGGCACCCCCAATACAATCTACTTGAGATCACCATTTGCTTTGAAACTCTACTTCATAGCAATATCTATCAACATAGTTGTTTACTACCAACATCCTACAACATAGCTAAAAGAGTGCACTCTCTGAGGGCCTACTACATACTAGCAAGGACGGTTTTAATAGGTGAACAATAGAAGCTTTGAAACAAGGAAGGTTTGCATTGTATTACTCTTTGATTCATTTAGATCAATCTTTCGTGATTTCATTATTCTATTGATGTTTGGGTTTATTATTGTTAAATTGATTAAGACAGGTTTCGTACAGGTCGCGCACAGGCTACTTTGGTGCATTTAAACATTTCCACGGTGCTTCTATCCCCTATTCCGGCGCTTATAATCTTATGACGCATTTAAACATTTATGAGGCACATATACCCATTTCTGCAGCGCATTTATTATTTCTGTGCATCTGTGCTTTGATACTGCACTTTTGTCCACTGTTACGGCGCGTTTGTTATTACTATGCTTCTATGCTTTATTACTGCGCTTATGCGCACTGTTATGATGCATTTGTTATTACTGCACTTCTATTCTTTATTGCTGCACTTTTACACACTGTTGCGGTGCATTTATTATTGTTGCGCTTCTATTGACTATTTCTGCGCATTTAGTCACTGAAGCTGCGCTTCTATAGTGGGCAATGATTTTAGTACTTTTCTAAGAAGGTTTGCTAATGCTAACATCTTCGCAGGTGTTCTCTGGAGCTGTTTTGCAGGATAGGTTTGAGTTTAGTACCATATATTTGCATTTTGATAGTTCACACTTCACTTTCTAAAGGGATAGTAAAACTGATATTCATTCAAACCCTCATATATCTTTAATTAGGAAAGAAGTAACTAGATCATTGTTGTCTTGCATTACAACATTGCTATCTTTTCCAAGTTATTGCTATCTGGTATTAAAACTGAACTCATCATTGCTTTCTAAGTTAAAAATTGAACTACTGCTATCTTGATTGACCAAAATTTTAAAGTTAACTATTCATGCTACGTGGATTTAAAACTGAACTCATCACTGATTTCTGGGTTAAAATTGTACCACTGCTATCTTGATTGACCAAAATTTCAAAGTTAACTATTCATGGTACATGGATTAAAACTGAACTCATCATTGATTTCTGGGTTAAAAACTAAACAAATGCTATCTTGCTAAATCACTTCAAAGTTCTGTGCTTGCCCAAGTAGACTAGCCCATTTAGTTCTTCTATTTTTAAATAGGTTGGATTAATCAGTGTCTTCTATGCTTGACGAATGACAATAGGCTTATGCTCTCCCCTTTACTAGGTGATCAGAGTGCCAGACTTGTTATTCCATTTGTTTAACCTTTAAGAGGGGCCTGCCCTTGGATGCATGCTTGTCCAAGTGGGAATGACCCTGAGTGGAAATAGGCTAGAAGCCAAGCCCTACCAATCCATTTAAAATAAAAGTGCTTGAGGTAAAAACCTCCTACAACAAGTGATGCTATGTTACACCAACGGCCAACCTCCCCCAAAACCCTCTAAAGTGCAACCCTTTGAGGCGGGGAGACTCCATAACGGAGAGTAGTGTCGCCGCATGTGTAACCACTTAAACGGTTGCCCGCATTAAACACCTCTTGTTCTAATGGCCAAAAACCCTTCTAATCCATTTCTAGCCTAGGATCTTTGTGCTTGCTTTTGTTCTTGTTAGTCCAAAATAGAGTCAGAAAAACCACAAAAATAATTAAAAAAAAACTATAAAATATTATTTGTGCTTGCTATGTTTTCTTGCTGTTAATTCATAAAATCAGATCAAGAAGACCTTTTTCCAACCCAAAATACCAAAAACAACAGAAAAACTCCAAAAATTTGTAAAAAAAACAGAGTTGTGCATCCATTCTTTCTTCCTACACATTTGTACCGACTAGCTGCGCATATATTTAGACATGTTGTGCATATACAGACTGTTACTGCGCATACATTTTCCACCAGTACGGTGCATATATTGCGACTTCTTACATGTATGTTCATTTTTGTTGCGCATATGTTTCAGCACATCCACGACAGTGAGTACCTGCACTATTTTTGAGGAAACAATTTTACCTGTTTTGAGTACCCATTTTAGTCTAGCTTCACATTCTGAGATCAGATTCAACCTTATAGTCAGTCTTCATCTGTTTCACCCAAGTATCTCCCTTTTGTCCGTCGTCCCATTCACCTTCTGTCAAAACCTCTCTTGTCCCAAAGTTAGTTTATTTCATATCAGTTCAACATAGGTCCCTTTTTCGTATCCTTTGTGAATTTGCGTAAGCCTAGTAGGTCACAGAACCTTGCTAGTAGTCTCGTTCCATGACTAGTCCCTACACAGTAAGACAGGTATCGACTACCCTTACTAGTGGCTACTGTCTTGTGTCAACCATCTTACTTGAAATCATTGAGCGAGAAAATCTTTTGTCCAAGTCTTATCCTAGGTATCCTATTCACAACAGTCTCAGTCAGCACCTGGCCAAAATTTCTAATCCTAGTCCACTTCATCCCACGTCACCTTGCATGGTTCTTACTCGATCCCAATACAACAAGCAACTTGAAATGACCGGCTCATCCAATCGTATCGTCACACCTCATGATAGTGATGAAGAAATCTCTCACGAAGATTATGAAGGGAGCATTCAAGATTGAAAATTCCAACATTTAGTAGAGAAGGTGCTCCATGTGGACCCTCATAAGTACTTCTATCATCTTGCTAGTCTCAGAATCAAACTCCCCGCAGACTTTGATATAAGCTCAATCATGGAAAATATAGACAATGATCATGAAAGGGGTAAGAATGACATAGACCCACATGCAAATGAAAGAGAAAGGAATACTATAGACCCAAATGCAAATGATAGAGGAAAGAGACCCATCGATCAAAATGCTCCTATGGAGGAAATGAGAAAACAACTCGAGAGCCTCACACAACAAATATCAGACCTTAAGACGGGTACAAGTACCAAGAACTACTCCTTGGAAGATATAGCACTGTACCCCTTTGACAAAAATTTGGTCATGAGACCATTCCCCTATCGGTTCGAAGTTCCAAAGTTTGACAAGAACAAAGGAAGAGGGGACCCTAGAGATCATATTAGGGAATTCAATGCAGCATGTTTAGAAGTAGCTCACAACGAGACCTACTTGATGAGACTATTCCGAAGATCTTTAGGTGGTCAAGCTATGGAGTGGTTCTCACGTCTCCCACTAGGAATCAAAACTTTTGATGAACTTGTCAACAAATTTATCACGCACTTCTCTTACAACATCAAACACGAGGTATCTATGTTAGATCTATACAACACCAAACAAAAGAGTGGTGATTCATTTGCCACCTTCTTACAACAATGGAGACAACTAGCTAGTAAGTGTTCTTATGATATGCCTAAGAAGCAGCTGTTGGAGATGTTTGTCCATAACCTAAACACTGATCTTAGCTATCAAATACAGATACAATGCCCCACATCATTTTCAAAAGTCATTGAAATGGGGTTGTTCATTGAAAAGGCTATGATCACTAAAGGAGCAATCAAGATATACAAGGACATACCTACCTCCAATTACGCAATGGATAAATCAAAGTTTTGGACCAATAATAAGATTGTGGTCAACAATGGGGTAGTGGATGCCAAGGCAGCAGCTCCCAAGAAACAACCCATATTCACTATTAAAGGAGAAACAAACAATGGCATGCTCAACAAACCATCCTCTTGAGAACCCAGACCTTGGTTCAGTTCAAATCCAAGGAGAAAGTTCACACCATTGGGTGAGTCTCAAGAGTTTGCACTATGGAAGTTGTTGGCTAACAACGAAATCTTTCTATCACCAACAAGTGATTATGAGCCTATAGTCAAACCTCCCTACTGGAAGGACACAGACTATTGTGAATATCATCGAGGAAGGGGGCATACAACCAACAACTGCATCTGCCTCAAAAATGTCATACAAGATGTGCTAGATCAGAACCAGGGAGGAACCCAACAGCATACCTCCAATGAAACCCATGTGGCCTACAGGGATCCACTTCTAAATCACAATAGGCCATACAACAACAATAACCACAACAGCAACAACTACAATGGCAATAACAATAACGATAACAACAACAACAATCGTAACAGGCCTAATCAGAACAACGGGACTAATAATGCTAACTATGCAAGTGTGCCATTTGATTATACCATCAATTGCATTTCTGAGTATGTCCCGCAAATCAATGTCATCACACCCAACCAACAATCAGGACCTAACAAAACTGGTTGTAGTATAATTACCTGCAGTGGTATAGTCACGCTCAATACTGCCCCTCCAAGGTTGTCACCTTCTCCATCCAACTTCCACGAGCATAATATCTTAGACCAATTATAGAAAACTTTGGCCCACATTTCTATCTTGGAGTTATTGCGTCTATCCCCGTCCCATAAGGAGATCCTCGAAAATGCCTTAGTGGAAACCACTGTCCCCACTAATTTGGCCCAAGAGAAGTTTCAGACCATGGTAGGTAATCTGACCTCCTCCAACACCATATCATTTACCGAGCAAGATGACCTCTTTGGATCCCAACCCCATAACACCCCTCTGCATATCGTCACCTTCATCCACAAACACCGCATCAAGAGGGTTCTCATTGATGGGGGTGCTGGTTTAAATATTTGCACATTAAAGCTAGTCCTTGCATTGGGGTTCTTCGAATAGGCAATTGATCCAAGGAGGAAAATTACCATCAAAGCATATAACGAGGAAGAAAGAACCACAAAGGGAACAGTAGTCCTACCCATTCAAGTGGGACCAGTAATCAAAGATGTGTGTCAAGTCCTGGATAGGGAGCTCACTTATAATATTCTTCTAGGGAGACCATGGATTCACGCCATGAAGGTTGTTTCCTCAACTTATCATCAATGCATAAAGTTCCCGCACAATGGTAAGCAAGTCACCATTCAAGGCGACCCTGACCCCTATCAGCATTGCAACTCTTTCCTTGCAAAACCCGAATGCATCATCCCCAATAATAGAGCATATATATCCCCTATCCTGCAACATGATCATACTGCTGAAGCCTCTTCATCAAGGCCCAAAGAGCAGAAAATTACCATAAAAGAAAGTGGAGTGGGGGAATACTCCATTGAGCACAACCTCAATCTTGCCAAGATGCCTTTGTCTCCTCAATCTTTTGGCCAACCCAAACATTTTCCAAAGCCATCTGCTCCTCCCATAGCTCCTGCAACTCCCTTTGTAAAATGGGGGACCTTATCTGATGAAATAGAGGAGAGAGATCTCCTACAATGGCTTTATGCTGAAGAAGAGAACACAACGCAAGATCCGACTAGACTCCCAACAGAACTCTACGGGCGAGGTGAGACTATTCTGCACAGGATGGGGTACAAAGGACAAGGCCCCATTGGCCTCAGAAAAGGACTCATTGAACCTATTCAACCTTCTTCATCCTCATCGGCTAGAAACACAAGTGGCCTAGGATACAAAGGCAAGGGCAAGGCTAAAGAAAATGCTTGTCTTGTAGAAATGATCCAAACACTCCAGGAGGACAGCGACATGGATTCTAATGAATATGAGTAGGATGAGCTAACAGAGCATTCCTATGATGACAAAGAGGTCAATACCATACAAACTTTTAGCCCCTACCATGAAGGACACATGCAACGGAATAGACCACTGGAGTCTGATTTGCCCATCCCTGAGATTATGGCTTTTGAGGAAAGTTTAAATTCCATCGCAATAAACAACTTGGAGGAAAGTACCATCCTGAGCACCATCCCTATCAATGCTACTAACATTTCCATTCACACTATCAATGAATCAGGTCTATCATCCAACTCCCTCCCCCTCGTGCACCCTGAGCTTATTGATTGGGCTCTCTAAGGAAGTCCCCAACTAGATATGTTCCAAAATGATGATGCTTACATTGATTATATGGAACTTAGGGACCACTTACCCAAGGGAGATCATAAAGCTGGTTTTGCTATTGAACTGAATACTGTGGCTTACTTTGGGGAAGGTGCCAAGCCTTCCAGTCACAAAAATATCAAAGTCAAAACTAGATCTAATGGTGAAAACCGCCCTATGGCAGTGTCAGATCCCAAAACAGTAAAAAGAAAGGATGCATCCAAAGGTGAAAACCCAACTGTGGCACCTGACGATGGAAGGCTTGATACTCTCCCCAGTTATATGTGCCAGGAAAGGTTCCAGATTGTCATAGAACTAACAGATCCGGTGAATATTGGAACAAAAGAATAGCCCAAGGTTATCCACTTTGCCAAATCTCTTACACCACCAGAGAAAACTAGGTTTGTATCATTCTTTAAGAAAAAGAGAGGCAGCTTTTCTTGGTCATATGCAGACATGCCGGGTCTAGACCCAAACTTAATTCTACATCACCTTCCATTGGATCCAGGGGTAAAACCAGTAAAGCAGAAGCTGAGAAAGATGCATCCTCACATAGCACTTTTAGTCAAAAAAGAACTCAAGAAATTACTAGATGTGGGGTTCATCAGAGCTATAGATTACCCAGAATGGATATCCAACATTGTACCAATGTCCAAACCAGATGGCCGAGTTCGTCTATGCAATGATTTTTGAGACCTAAACAAAGCATGCCGCAAGGATGATTTTCCATTGCCAAATATCGATATCATAGTCAACCTAACTGCAGGACATACCATGCTATCTCTCATGGATGGATTCTTAGGGTATAATCAAATCAAAATAACACTAGAAGACCAACACAAGATAGCTTTTACTTTCCCATGGGGCACTTTTTGCTGGAATGTCATGCCATTTGGGTTGAAAAATGCAGGTGCCACATATCAACGAGCTATGACAACTACATTCCATGACATAATGCATGTAACAATGGAGGACTATGTCGATGATATCTTAGCAAAATCTCTCACAAGGGACTCACACCTAGATGTATTAGAAAAAGTATTTCAAAGATTGGACCAATTCCAAGTCAAGCTGAACCTAAAGAAATGTGTGTTCGAAGTCACTTCAGGCAAGTTGCTAGGCTTCATAGTGTCTGCAAACGGCATAGAGGTGGACCCTGCCATGGTCAAAGCTATAATGGACATGCCACCACCCAAGACTCTAACTCAATTGAGATCACTATAGGGTAAGCTACAGGCAATCCATAGATTCATATCACAGCTGGCAGACAAGTGCCAACCATTCAGCCATCTCATGCACAAGAACATTCCATTTAGGTGGGATGAGCGGTGTGAAGAAGCATTCAACAAACTAAAAAATACCTTATGAATCCACCCATTCTCATGCCTCTCATCCAAGGGAAACTGCTAATTCTCTACATATCTGCTACACCTACTACTCTGGGGGCACTGCTAGCACAGCAAGATTATGAGAACAAAGAAAGAGCCGTCTACTACATCAGCTGAACCTTAGTGGGCTCTGAGTTGCAATACTCACAAGTAGAAAGATCATGTCTCATTGTAGTTTTTGCTTCACAAAAACTCTGACATTACATGCTTGCACATCCAGTTAAACTCATTGCAAAAATAGACCCACTGAAGTATCTCCTCAGTAAAGCAGCTCTCACAGGTTGCCTCACAAAATGGGTAATGCTTCTAAGTGAGTATGACATCGAATATGTAGACAGAAAAGCCATCAAGGGCAAATCATAGCTGATCAACTAGCAGATGCACCATTACAAGACACCACGCCAATGCAGTTTGAGTTTCCAGACGAATCCCTATTCAATGTATCAACATCTTCCTGGAAACTCTACTTTGACGAGTCTTACACAAACCATGGATCAGGGGCAGGCATCTTGTTTATAACTCCTCAAGGTGACACAATCCCAAAGTCTTACCAGTTGTTATTTCCATGCACCAACAACATAGCGGAATATGAAGCCTTGGTAATTGGTCTCAAGATAGCAAATGAGTGGAAAATCCAAGAATTGCATGTCTATGGTGATTCTCAGCTTATAATCAATCAGATCAATGATGAGTACCAAACCAAAGATGAAAAGCTCATCCCGTACAAATGGATGGTCGACGACTTCAAAGAACACTTTGGGACCATCCCCTTTGAGCAAATACCCAAGATTGAGAATAAGGCAGTAGATGTAATGGCAACCATTGCCTCTCTTCTAGAAATACCTGAAAATGAGTCGCAGTATGAGTTCTTAGTGGAAACTATCCGGCAACTAGCTTATGATCTTCTTGAGACCCATTCCATCTGCCTTCTATTTGGATCTGATTCACCTTGGTACGGTAAGACTTACACTTACCTCAAGGACAACATTCTCCCACCTGACCTCTCTTCTAACCAGAGATGAACTTTCATATGACAAACCTCTTGCTACACCATCATAGCCAATACCCTATACTGACGTGGTCTCGATGGTACTTTGCTCCATTGTTTAGAACAAGAAGAATCCATAACTGCCTTGCAAGACGTACACGAGGGGATCTACGGAACACACTCTAGAGGTCCTTCCTTAGCCAAGAAACTCATGCGTTTGGGTTATTACTGGCCAAACATGGAAATGGATTCATATTAATTTGTCAAAAGGTGCAAACAATGCCAAATACATGGGAACCTGATACATGCATCCGCTCAAGAGTTGAGACCTTTAACGACACCCTGGCCCTTTTGCCAGTGGGGACTTGACCTTGTGGGAAAGATTCATCCACCCTCATGCAACAGCCATTAATTCATCATAACTATCACTGAATATTTCACAAAGTGGATTGAAGCCGTTCTCCTCACCACTGTCACAGGCAAGCAAATTTCCTCATTCATCCTGAATTACCTCATCTGCAGATACGGAATTCCTTCATCCATTATCATGGATAACAGAAGACCATTCAAAAACCAAGATGTCCAAGAACTCTATGAATGATTCAAGATCCAACATCATTTCTCCACTCCATACTACCCCCAAGGTAATGGTCAAGCTGAAGCATCTAACAAGACCATCTTGAAATTCCTCAAGAAGACAGTCAACGATGCTGGCCGTGATTGGCATATCCAACTCAATCCCGCTCTGTGGGCCTACAAAACTAGTATACGTACTCCCATAGGTGCTACACCCTACGCCCTTGTCTATGGCTCAGAAGCTATCCTCCCCATTGAGGTTGAATTACCATCTCTCAGGGTGTCGTTAAAAGGCCTCATATCAGATGAAGAGTACAGAGTCTCCAGGTTACAAGAACTAGAGTTGCTGGAAGAGAGACGACAGAAAGCCTTTGATCATCTCAAAGAATATCAACAAATGATGTCAATAAGCTATAACCACAGAGTTCACCCAAGAATCTTTAAAGGTTGGTGATCTCATTCTTAAGGAGAATCCTCGCAACCAACAAGACAAAGAAAAGAAAGGCAAGTTCAGACCCAACTGGCTGGGGCCTTCTGTAATTGTAGCAGCATACGGATCGGGGGCATATCAGTTGGCAACGTCAGAGGGTGAGTTGTTTGATGACCCAATCAATAGCATGCATCTTCACCGGTTCTATACCTAGGAGAACCCCAAATGTAAGGGGGGCATAAAATACAAAAAAAAAAAATCAGAAAAATGCAAAAAAAATTAAAACATTAGAAAAATACAAAAAAATAAAAAAATCAGAAAAATGCAAAAAAAAATCAAAACATCAGAAAAATACAAAAAAGTTAAAAAATTAGAAAAGTACAAAAAAATCATCCTTTGGTGAAAACCTGGCAATTAGGTGCCTTGGATAGGTATCATGATGAAAACTTGGCAAACATGCATCATGTATACTTTCTAGCTTTCGTGCAAATAAAAGCAAGTGGTGAAAACCTTGTAAACATGCGTTACTTGTGATAAACTGCCTTATCCATCTTTGGGAAACCAATCACCTTGAGTCCATTCTTCCTTGTGTCTCATTCGACCCATATCTGTCCCATAATAAACTCCTAACAGTTACCTATCATGGCTTGATACTCTATCTCTTTGTTGGCCTTGTTAACCAAGGTTTTGTCCCATACAGTATCCATCACATAAGCCTAGCATAGTGTCTCTCGTCAGTTTTCCATGGTCAAAATCCCCGAACTATGTTGCCTCTGCGTCGTCACGTAGGCAAGGCCATTTAGCAATGAGCCCCCGAGGCACTAGGTCAGTCCCTTAGGGTCTGTCTCTCTAATAAGGATTGTGAAACCTTCTCACCAAGAAAGCAAGCGCAAGCAGAACCGCTCTCCAAAGCAGAAATTTTGACGCAAGGCACTTAACCTATCCAAGGCAAAGCAAAACAACACCTAAGGTCTTCTAAATGATTTTACTCAAAATATGGCAAGAAACAAACACACCTTAATGCAAGAATGATTTGTGTTGGTTATGTTAAAAATTACAGAGTCTTGATTTCTACTATCATGCCTTTCTATGCTACTCAAGGATGCCAAAAGCTAGAGATGCTATGATGGAGGCACAATTCTTTTCTTTGTTTGTTGTTTGTGGATTAAACTTTAGTAATGTGAAGCCTTGTCTAAAGACATGATCAGCAAAAGATCATCGAGGACATCAAAAGTCTAACATGAATGGGGCAATCCTTGTCTGTTGATACGCAAGAAGTACTCAGGTCATCTCGGTTCAATTATATCTCGATGCTTGTATTAACTTGCTAAATCAAAATCCATGTAAGCAATACTCAGGTCATCTCGGTTCAATTATACATAGATGCTTGTATTAACTTACAACATTTCAGAAAAAGTACCAAAAAAAATGCCCAATGATGAAATAAAGCACTTCAAAATACTTGCACCGTCAAGATGTCAAAAGCAAAGCATCCATTATACCTCCATTTATACATCCATACATCCATATCCCATGCAATAAAAGATCCACAAAATGCAGAGTATTAATGTTTACAAAAGCTTATGAGTCCTTCTATCGAGTCTTTCTTCTATCTATCATCATATCTTTCATCCTTGTCCAGTCAGCCTCATAAATTATCCAAATGCAGGTCCATTCTTAATCCATACCAATCAAGTCAAGTCAATCTTGCACAAATGATCCAATCACAATCAGTGATCTTGATCCTTGTCTGGTTGTAAACCAACTCAATTAGTTAATCAATCAATTGTCTTATACAGGATGTAACATTGTTGAAATCATACCAATACATGCGTCTTACATGACATGTTTCATTTCCAGAAGCCAGAGACTATCCTTCATGTTGCTTCAGGGATCTATCATTCCCCGCCATAACAACATGCCTGCCGTGTTGGTCTAGGGATATATCGTTCCCTGCCATGACAACACTGTCGTATATCGTTATCAATTAATTAGTTGGTTTACCGCTTGACAGGGGCAATACCTTGTTTATTCTTGTATCATTTGTGCATACTTGCTCGCTTGCTTGTGTGTGTTATCATTCCATCTTGCCTCACATATCATTCGACTACTTCCCGCACCCGTTTTCTTCCAATTTTCTTCTTGTTTCTCTGAAACACGTCCCCTTTCTTCAACCCTCACCTATACCCCTTCGTCTTCGTGAGATTGTCCGTCTCACGCCTTCTGCCCATTTCCTGTTCAATCTCCCGAGGGGCCATCCTATCATCATTAAACTTGTACCAGGGGCAAATTGGGGCATGTATCACTATCATACTATCAATTTCTTTGAGGCAACGCTGTAAACTGCATTGCATCAAAGAGGGGCAAAATGTATACGCCTAAAAATGACATGATTCATTCTAAATAAATATGCTAAATATTTATTCCATTCTTCTATCAATTAAATAAATATTCTAAATTTATTTAATCGGTTCACTATTCCATAATTAAATAAAATCAATTTATTTAATTAAATTCCCTAAATTCTTCTAATATCTCACATAATTAAATAATCCTAAATTATTTAATTAATCTAAATCGCCCTATCCTAAGTTCTAATTTCAAAAATCCACCTCACCTGTACACCTCACTTTTCCACCTCACCTTGTCCATCTCACCCTGTTGCACATGTAATTAAATATATTAAATATTTAATTATCTAATTTTCCCTCACCCACATGTCCTATTTCTTCTCTAATCAAAGTTAGTTAACTAATCAATCAAAAGTGCTAACTACTAGTCAGTTGAGTTAATCCCTCAATCAATTCAGTCAATTCCATAATCCATTCTTCCAACTGACTAATCAAGTTTGTTAACTGATCAGTTAAAGGAGTTAACTCTCTAATCAATGTTGTCAAATCCTCTCTTTCATGATGGAGGTGAGACACTTGTCATATTTCTACTGGTTGCACATTCCTCAACCATTCTCAGCCATTGATCATCATACTTCTCCTCAACCATTGATTCTCATTCTTCTGAGTCTATAAAAGAAGTGTCATCCTCCCATTCTATTCATCCAGGTTATTTGTATTGTTACTCTGCAGAAATTCACCAGCACACCTTTAGCACCCCCAATACAATCTACTTGAGATCACCATTTTCTTTGAAGCTCTACTTCACAACAATATCTATCAACATAGCTGTTTACTACCGACATCCTACAACACAGCTAAAAGAGTGCACTCTCTGAGGGCCTACTTCATACTAGCAAGGATGGTTTTAATAGACGAACAATAGAAGCTTTGAAATAAGGAAGGTTTGCATTGTATTTCTCTTTGATTCATTTAGATCAATCTTTTGTGATTTCATTATTCTATTGATGTTTGGGTTTATTATTGTTAAATTGATTAATACACATTTTACCCTAACACATACCATGATGTCAAACTATACAAGAATAAATCCTTACAACATAATAAAAATACAATCCCACTATTATCTTGTCATATTAACAAGTTAAAATACAAATGAATAGGTGCCAAGATCATACAAGCATGCACATGACATGATGATTTGTGTGCACATATCTTGGGCTAGGACATTCCTTATGCACCTATTCATGATGATTTGTACGTGCACATGATTTGTGCTAGAGGTCTTCTTACCCCTCAGGAACTTAGACACAACCATTCTAAACCCTTACTAAAGTCTACACTCTTCAATTGTTGTCTATTCCTTCACAAGCCACCCAAATCCTAGTATCCCTAGTACCAACAAAACACCTTCTCAATTCAAAATCCTAGTAGCCCTAGTAACAACAAACATGTCAAATTAGGTCTGCCTCAACCTTTTCAAGCATGAAGTCCCATGTACTCTTTTCATGGCCACAATAATTTTCTTTGTATGCTTTGTACCTATTTTGGTTGAGTGACATTTACTCTTTTACATGATGATTGTATGTACATTTACTATGAAGGGTTGAATGACAGATATTTTAGTTATTTGTATGGATTCATTTCTTAAGAACTAATATTGGTCTCTTTAACATGATACAAACAAATTCTGCATCATGCCAAGGAAACGATCAAGAATTAAACCAACACAGGAAGAGATAGAAGCTAGGAATGTAAAGAAAGCAGTGGCTATGAGGGAACTTCGTGAGAAGAGGAAATTGGACATGATAAATGAAGACATGCCAATTGAAGAGGAACCACAACCATCACAAAGAGATATGGTATTGGTGGCACAAAGAGAATAAATGTAAAAACTTTGTGCTATGAGAGATTTGAATAACATAGTTGGAGACACGTCCTCTACCATAAGTCAACATGTAGGGACATCATCTACCACATCTCAAGTTGAGAGTACATCATCACTCACATGTGATGAAGGAGGTATGCCATCATTCCCACCTCAACCTCAAGGTATGTCATCTATTCCATCTTTGATCGAAGGTATGCCATCTAGCCCATCTCATTTAAATATTGATGAAATTCCTAATGTTGAGATGAACTTACCTAACTTAACACCACCTAGAATTTTGCATAGAAATTCAAAGTATTTGGTTGATATTGATGAGAATATTTTGCAGCCAATGGAAGGTAAGATTCTAAAAGTCACTTGTAGAAGATATGGTCATAAGATTTGGAGATTGTTCTTTGAAAAGTTAAATGAGATTGCAAGATGTCAATATTCGTTGAAATGATGCGAAGTATAAAATATAGGTCCATCATAAAGATTCTTGGGTTGAGAACATCAGAGGCTTCAAGTGAAAAATCTATTGTCAAGAATCTAATGAGTGCGTATGAGAGTGTGGGTAACACCTCACGCACAAAAGATAGGAATGCAACATGGCGTGTGATTACATCGACTATAGTAAGTAGTCAAACGAGGAAAGCTCGTCTCATTACAAAGATGAGTCATGAATTATGAATGTTCTCGGGGAGACTACCATGAAAAGATAATACAATTATTGAAGCATTGAGATCACTAATTGAAGACTTTTGGAATAATTACACAAGGGTATCTCCAAATAAAAAGGATGTGGTAAGAAGGAGAATCGGCAGTCGAAACCGTGAGCCACATCCAAAGCATTTTTTGGATGAAACTCAAACATAGTTTTATGGTAAATTTCTAGAGAAGTATCTTCAAATTAAAATTTGTCAAAGATATTTTGAAATGCTAAAACTTTTCTATGTCAAGATAAATCACACATGCACAACTTGTTGTTGTAGATTACATATTGAATTTTCTAACCATTTTAAAGTTTATAGGTCTATATGTTTAGATATGCATACTAACAATGTTTTGTAGGGTTGTGCCATACATGCCCCACCAACATCTTCAAGAGACTTCATATCAAGAATTTTATGTGAAAGAGAGGAAGGTCAAATATTCTACAAGAAATTATTCTTGGATGGCACATGTCATCGTTGCAGTGGCTTGCAATGTTTGCCAATATGTGAACATATGGAAAGAACACATGCGGTTGGAAACGAACTAGTAGAGTTTGGAAAGTATAAAATAGTGGCATACAATACA